>NC_069461.1:31493005-31723005 GCF_026875155.1 Cherax quadricarinatus | reverse complement strand
CCCCAGCACTGCTACCACCACTGTAGCCCCCAGCACTGCTACCACCACTGTAGCCCCCAGCACTGCTACCACCACTGTAGCCCCCAGCACTGCTACCACCACTGTAGCCCCCAGCACTGCTACCACCACTGTAGCCCCCAGCACTGCTACCACCACTGTAGCCCCCAGCACTGCTACCACCACTGTAGCCCCCAGCACTGCTACCACCACTGTAGCCCCCAGCACTGCTACCACCACTGTAGCCCCCAGCACTGCTACCACCACTGTAGCCCCCAGCACTGCTACCACCACTGTAGCCCCCAGCACTGCTACCACCACTGTAGCCCCCAGCACTGCTACCACCACTGTAGCCCCCAGCACTGCTACCACCACTGTACCCCAGCACTGCTACCACCACTGTAGCCCCCAGCACTGCTACCACCACTGTAGCCCCCAGCACTGCTACCACCACTGTAGCCCCCAGCACTGCTACCACCACTGTAGCCCCCAGCACTGCTACCACCACTGTAGCCCCCAGCACTGCTACCACCACTGTAGCCCCCAGCACTGCTACCACCACTGTAGCCCCCAGCACTGCTACCACCACTGTAGCCCCCAGCACTGCTACCACCACTGTAGCCCCCAGCACTGCTACCACCACTGTAGCCTCCAGCACTGCTACCACCACTGTAGCCCCCAGCACTGCTACCACCACTGTAGCTCCCAGCACTGCTACCACCACTGTAGCCCCCAGCACTGCTACCACCACTGTAGCCCCCAGCACTGCTACCACCACTGTAGCCCCCAGCACTGCTACCACCCTGGTCACTACCACCACTGTAGCCCCCAGCACTGCTACCACCCTGGTCACTACCAAAACTGTAGCCCCCAGCACTGCTACCACCGTGGTCACTACCACCACTGTAGCCCCCAGCACTGCTACCGCCGTGGTCACCACCACCACTGTAGCCTCCAACACTGCTACCACCCTGGTCACTACCATCACTGTAGCCTCCAACACTGCTACCACCCTGGTCACTACCACCACTGTAGCCCCCAACACTGCTACCACCCTGGTCACTACCAAAACTGTAGCCCCCAGCACTGCTACCACCGTGGTCACTACCACCACTGTAGCCCCCAGCACTGCTACCACCCTGGTCACCACCACCACTGTAGCCCCCCAGCACTGCTACCACCCTGGTCACCACCACCTATGTAGCCCCCAGCACTGCTACCACCCTGGTCACCACCGCCACTGTAGCCCCCCAGCACTGCTACCACCGTGGTCACCACCACCGTAGCCCCCCAGCACTGCTACCACCGTGGTCACCACCACCACTGTAGCCCCCAGCACTGCTACCACCGTGGTCACCACCACCACTGTAGCCCCCAGCACTGCTACCACCGTGGTCACCACCACCACTGTAGCCCCCCAGCACTGCTACCGCCCTGGTCACCACCACCACTGTAGCCCCCCAGCACTGCTACCACCCTGGTCACCACCGCCACTGTAGCCCCCAGCACTGCTACCACCCTGGTCACCACCACTGTAGCCCCCCAGCACTGCTACCACCGTGGTCACCACCACCACTGTAGCCCCCAGCACTGCTACCACCGTGGTCACTACCACCACTGTAGCCCCCAGCACTGCTACCGCCGTGGTCACCACCACCACTGTAGCCTCCAACACTGCTACCACCCTGGTCACTACCATCACTGTAGCCTCCAACACTGCTACCACCCTGGTCACTACCACCACTGTAGCCCCCAGCACTGCTACCACCCTGGTCACTACCAAAACTGTAGCCCCCAGCACTGCTACCACCGTGGTCACTACCACCACTGTAGTCCCCAGCACTGCTACCACCCTGGTCACTACCATCACTGTAGCCTCCAACACTGCTACCACCGTGGTCACTACCACCACTGTAGCCCCCAGCACTGCTACCACCCTGGTCACCACCACCACTGTAGCCCCCCAGCACTGCTACCACCCTGGTCACCACCACCTATGAAGCACCCCAGCACTGCTACCACCGTGGTCACCACCACCACTGTAGCCCCCCAGCACTGCTACCACCCTGGTCACCACCACCACTGTAGCCCCCCAGCACTGCTACCACCGTGGTCACCACCACCACTGTAGCCCCCCAGCACTGCTACCGCCCTGGTCACCACCACCACTGTAGCCCCCCAGCACTGCTACCACCGTGGTCACCACCACCACTGTAGCCCCCCAGCACTGCTACCGCCCTGGTCACCACCACTGTTACCACCAGCACCTCCACCGCCGTGGTCACCACCACCACTACCATCGCCGCGGTCACCACCACCGCTACCACCGCTGCGGTCACCACCACCGCTACCATCGCCGCGGTCACCACCACCGCTACCACCGCCGCGGTCACCACCACCGCTACCACCGCCGCGGTCACCACCACCGCTACCACCGCCGCGGTCACCACCACCGCTACCACCGCCGCGGTCACCACCACCGCTACCACCGCCGTGGTCACCACCACCGCTACCACCGCCGCGGTCACCACCACCGCCGCGGTCACCGCCAGAGCCAGGTCTCAGTCACCTAGCTTGGCGCGTGCCGGAAGGTTGCTGCGCTACGCCTGCCTTACCCCACCAGCTTCCGGTTCCGACCTACAGCCGGCGACATAGTTTCATGCCAGCGATGCGTTTCCGGTGCCATGGATGTATTTCCGGTGCCATGGATGTATTTCACTTGCCAACAACATATGGCCATCGCGACTATATATTTTCCTGGAAATAAAAGCGTTAACATTGACAGTTTTAAGATTCGTTGATAAACACGGAGATTATATTTCCCTCTGGAAGACAGTGTTTATATTGTAGATGGAATCAGTGTCTGATGCTGGCACTTATCTCCGAGAGATGAGAGTGGTGGCGGTAGTGTGGAAATTACTCCTTTTAGGTGCCACAGACGAGGCTGGAAGGTCATTATTCCCGTCTCTGGCAACTATCGCTGATTATCTACAGTGCTGGGTAGGAATATTATAATTTTTGGTCAGTATGTGATTAATGTATGAAGAGATCCACAAGAGTTTCGTGTAATTTATCTCTTAACAAATAGAAGACGTTCTCTTGAAATTAAATGTTTACGTCTTCAAGGTCGACCTAAGACGACAGAAATTATGTTCTCCAGAAATTATCGCTAGTGAGAAATAGACGTACGTTTGGTCCATTCCGGACCGTTGCTAAGTCTACTAAATTAAGTGTTCAGTGTGGGACGCATAGTGGGTGTTTAGCTTGGGGAGACAGCCAGTGTTTAGTGTGGGGAGACAGCCAGTGTTTAGTGTGGGGAGACAGCCAGTGTTTAGTGTGAGGAGACAGCCAGTGTTTAGTGTGGGGAGACAGCCAGTGTTTAGTGTGAGGAGACAGCCAGTGTTTAGTGTGGGGAGACAGCCAGTGTTTAGTGTGGGGAGACAGCCAGTGTTTAGTGTGGGGAGACAGTGTTTAGTGTGGGAAGACAGCCAGTGTTTAGTGTGGGGAGACAGTGTTTAGTGTGGGGAGACAGCCAGTGTTTAGTGTGAGGAGACAGCCAGTGTTTAGTGTGGGGAGACAGCCAGTGTTTAGTGTGGGGAGACAGCCAGTGTTTAGTGTGGGGAGACAGTGTTTAGTGTGGGAAGACAGCCAGTGTTTAGTGTGGGGAGACAGCCAGTGCTTAGTGTGGAGACAGCCAGTGTTTAGTGTGGGGAGACAGTCAGTGTTTAGTGTGGGGAGACAGCCAGTGTTTAGTGTGGGGAGATAGTCAGTGTTTAGTGTGGGGAGACAGCCAGTGTTTAGTGTGGGGAGACAGCCAGTGTTTAGTGTGGGAAGACAGCCAGTGTTTAGTGTGGGGAGACAGCCAGTGTTTAGTGTGGGGAGACAGCCAGTGTTTAGTGTGGGGAGACAGTCAGTGTTTAGTGTGGGGAGACAGCCAGTGTTTAGTGTTGGGAGACAGCCAGTGTTTAGTGTGGGGAGACAGCCAGTGTTTGGTGTGGGGAGACAGCCAGTGTTTAGTGTGGGGAGACAGCCAGTGTTTAGTGTGAGGAGACAGCCAGTGTTTAGTGTGGGGAGACAGCCAGTGTTTAGTGTGGGGAGACAGCCAGTGTTTAGTGTGAGGAGACAGCCAGTGTTTAGTGTGGGGAGACAACCAGTGTTTAGTGTGAGGAGACAGCCAGTGTTTAGTGTGAGGAGACAGCCAGTGTTTAGTGTGAGGAGACAGCCAGTGTTTAGTGTGGGGAGACAGCCAGTGTTTAGTGTGAGGAGACAGCCAGTGTTTAGTGTGGGGAGACAGCCAGTGTTTAGTGTGAGGAGACAGCCAGTGTTTAGTGTGGGGAGACAGCCAGTGTTTAGTGTGGGGAGACAGCCAGTGTTTAGTGTGAGGAGACAGCCAGTGTTTAGTGTGGGGAGACAACCAGTGTTTAGTGTGAGGAGACAACCAGTGTTTAGTGTGAGGAGACAACCAGTGTTTAGTGTGGGGAGACAGCCAGTGTTTAGTGTGGGGAGACAGCCAGTGTTTAGTGTGAGACAGCCAGTGTTTAGTGTGGGGAGACAGCCAGTGTTTAGTGTGAGGAGACAGCCAGTGTTTAGTGTGGGGAGACAGCCAGTGTTTAGTGTGGGGAGACAGCCAGTGTTTAGTGTGGGGAGACAGCCAGTGTTTAGTGTGAGGAGACAGCCAGTGTTTAGTGTGAGACAGCCAGTGTTTAGTGTGGGGAGACAGCCAGTGTTTAGTGTGGGGAGACAGCCAGTGTTTAGTGTGGGGAGACAGTCAGTGTTTAGTGTGGGGAGACAGCCAGTGTTTAGCGTGGTGGGGGACACTGCAGTGTTTAATTGGAGGAAATGTATTGTAGTAAATGTTTAGTAGAGACAGTCAGTGTTTAGTGTGATGTATACAATGTTTGGTGCTCTGAAGAATCTATGGCCCGTGGCCTGGTGGCAAAAGCCCTCGCTTCACACGGTGAGCGTCCAAGTTCGATACCCGGCGAGGGTTGAAACATTGGGCGTGTTTTCTTACACCAGTTGTCTATATTCGCCCATCAGTAAAATGGGTACCTGGGTGTTAGTGGATTGGTGTGAGTCGCATTCTAGGACAAAACTGACCTAATTTTCCCGAAATGCTCAGCATAACAAGCGGCTTTCTATATAGTAGTATGTCAGTGATGTCAGCTATGGTCTGTATACCTTGTACATGTACTGGTAGAAATAAAGATATTATGTTGAGTGTGGTGGCTACAATGTTTGGTGCTCTGAAGATATTGTTTAGTATGGTGCTACTGCTATGCTGCTGCCGCTGTGCTGGTGCTGCTATGTTGTTACTGCTGTGCTGCTGCTGCTATGCTGGTGTTACTGCTGTGCTGCTACTGTTATGCTGGTGTTACTGCTGTGCTGCTACTGTTATGCTGATGTTACTGCTGTGCTGCTACTGTTATGCTGGTGTTACTGCTGTGCTGCTACTGTTATGCTGATGTTACTGCTGTGCTGCTACTGTTATGCTGATGTTACTGCTGTGCTGCTACTGTTATGCTGATGTTACTGCTGTGCTGCTACTGTTATGCTGATGTTACTGCTGTGCTGCTACTGTTATGCTGGTGTTACTGCTGTGCTGCTACTGTTATGCTGATGTTACTGCTGTGCTGCTACTGCTATGTTGGTGTTTCTGCTGTGCTGCTGCTATGTTGGTGTTTCTGCTGTGCTGCTGCTATGTTGGTGTTACTGCTGTGCTGCTGCTATGTTGGTGTTACTGCTGTGCTGCTGCTGCTATGTTGGTGTTTCTGCTGTGCTGCTGCTATGTTGGTGTTACTGCTGTGCTGCTGCTGCTATGTTGGTGTTTCTGCTGTGCTGCTACTGTTATGCTGATGTTACTGCTGTGCTGCTACTGTTATGCTGGTGTTACTGCTGTGCTGCTGCTGTTATGCTGATGTTACTGCTGTGCTGCTACTGTTATGCTGGTGTTACTGCTGTGCTGCTGCTGTTATGCTGATGTTACTGCTGTGCTGCTGCTGCTATGTTGGTGTTACTGCTGTGCTGCTGCTATGTTGGTGTTACTGCTGTGCTGCTGCTGCTTTGTTGGTGTTACTGCTGTGCTGCTGCTGCTTTGTTGGTGTTACTGCTGTGCTGCTGCTGCTATGTTGGTGTTACTGCTGTGCTGCTGCTATGTTGGTGTTACTGCTGTGCTGCTGCTGCTTTGTTGGTGTTACTGCTGTGCTGCTGCTGCTTTGTTGGTGTTACTGCTGTGCTGCTGCTGCTATGTTGGTGTTACTGCTGTGCTGTTGCTATGTTGGTGTTACTGCTGTGCTGCTGCTGCTATGTTGGTGTTACTGCTGTGCTGCTGCTGCTTTGTTGGTGTTACTGCTGTGCTGCTGCTGCTATGTTGGTGTTACTGCTGTGCTGCTGCTATGGTTATGTTTGTGTTGGTTATGGGTTGCTTGTTGCTGTTGCCTATGTTTGGTGTTACTGCTGTGCTGCTGCTGCTATGTTGGTGTTACTGCTGTGCTGCTGCTGCTTTGTTGGTGTTACTGCTGTGCTGCTGCTGCTTTGTTGGTGTTACTGCTGTGCTGCTGCTGCTATGTTGGTGTTACTGCTGTGCTGTTGCTATGTTGGTGTTACTGCTGTGCTGCTGCTGCTTTGTTGGTGTTTCTGCTGCTTTGCTGGTGTTACTGCTGTGCTGCTGCTGCTATGCTGGTGTTACTGCTGTGCTGCTGCTATTTGGTGTTACTGCTGTGCTGCTGCTGCTATGTTGGTGTTACTGCTGTGCTGCTATGCTGGTGTGTTACTGCTGCTATGCTGTGTACTGCTTGCGGTGTTGCTGTGTTACTGCTGTGCTGATGCTGCTATGCTGGTGTTACTGCTGTGCTGATGCTGCTATGCTGGTGTTACTGCTGTGCTGATGCTTGCTTATGCTGGTGTTACTGCTGTGCTGATGCTGCTATGCTGGTGTTACTGCTGTGCTGATGCTGCTATGCTGGTGTTACTGCTGTGCTGATGCTGCTATGCTGGTGTTACTGCTGTGCTGATGCTGCTATGCTGGTGTTACTGCTGTGCTGATGCTGCTATGCTGGTGTTACTGCTGTGCTGATGCTGCTATGCTGGTGTTACTGCTGTGCTGATGCTGCTATGCTGGTGTTACTGCTGTGCTGATGCTGCTATGCTGGTGTTACTGCTGTGCTGATGCTGCTATGCTGGTATTACTGCTGTGCTGATGCTGCTATGCTGGTGTTACTGCTGTGCTGATGCTGCTATGCTGGTGTTACTGCTGTGCTGATGCTGCTATGCTGGTACTACTGTTGTGCTGCTGCGGCTTCTATGCTGCTACTGGAGAGGAGTTCAACACTTCTCCAGGCTGAGGGACTGACCACCTCAAGTACTTTTTCTCCAACGTAGATGGACTGATTACATCATTATTATTTCATTACTACTGCTGCCTCTATTTGACTGAAGAAGTGCATCGTGTCTTAATCTTCAACTTGTCGGTATTTTATATCAGTTCTAAGTTTACAGTTTTTCAATTGTCTCTCTGCCTCTATAGTGGAGTGGGTTACCTGTAGCGGTTACCTGTTGTTTTAATGGCTATATCAATACTATATACATTGTGTTGGCGTGGTAATACTATGCACATTGTTCACTGGTATGGAAAGACTGTATTATATGCGAGTGTAGCAAGAGTGTATTTATTGTTTAAGAGAAAACGATACCTCGACGTGAGAGAAAACGACTCTTCTTTATTGGCTAACTGATCCAGAAGATTCAAAGGATTTTATTGGGATTAACCAGGATTACCAGACTTCAGCGCCAGCGTTAGAGAAGTGCAGAGATGTTGAATTCAAGGAGCGAGGCGTGTGGATCTGCTAGTGTTTAGGCCTGGGGTCCACCTGACCCAAGGACCCGTGGCCTGGTTGGCAAAGCTCTCGCTTCATACGGTGAGGGCCCGGGTTCCATTCCAGGCGGGATGGAAACATTTCGACGCGTTTTCTTACACCTGTTGTCCTGTTCACGAGCAAGTAGGTACCTGGGTGTTAGTCGACTGGTGTGAGTCGCATCCTGGGGGACAAGATTGAGGATCCCAACTTTCCGGGGTTAAAAATCCGAAGAAAATCTTATTTTATCTTAACCCCTGCACTGACCTTGTCTAAGTTAGACCGGTATGTGAATGGTTGTGGATGACTGTGAGATTGACTTGCCGAACATAGACAAGAAGGACTACTGTAGTGTTCCTCTACTCTAGTGTTCTGTCTTGAGCATCAGTGACGATATTTTCCCTGGGACGTCGTCTTTCGAATAAGTCCTTTAGGCAGCTGGTCGGGGCGCCATACATCACATCCTAATATTTGGGAAAGGCTGTTCTTGTTGATGTTGTTGACTCAGGTGGGGTATGGGTGCCTGACTCTGCCGAGGTTTAATTAGTTGAATCCATCTGCCCTAATGGGGACATTTTCTCCCCGTTTCTCTTTCTGGAGGAAATATTTTTTTCATTTATAATTTTCTCCAATATCTGGGCAACATTTTCCCCGAACTCCCGTGAGGCAGTGTTCAATTAACCGTAAGATTAAGTGGTCCTTAACAACCCCATAACAACAAAAACCATCACCAACAGATTTACCCAAGAAGTCACTATGGCTGATTTCTGTTGAGGTTCTTGATCCTCTTCCCGAGAATGCGATCAACAACATTTGGTTAATACCTGGGTACCTACTGCATGACGGACAGATAATAGGTGTCAGGAAACACCCAAAGTTTGCACTATTGCATGGAACTCGTGTCCAGGTGCGGCAGAGGACGCTACCACTGAGCCACCAGACAACACGAACACTGATACTTTTAAGGAAATTTTATTTAACTTGTAAATCTTGGATGATTATTAGTACAGAATAACCCAGGAAAGTCATCTCGTGCACGCACACCTTTTCGCGTCCCCTGCAAGGGATGATACATACATATGCTGGTACCCATTATCTTGGTTGTTCCTTACGTGTGCGGCAAGATGGCCAGACGTCTAGATTAACGAGTGAGAGAATACAAGACAACGGATAACTTCAATAAGGAATAAAAAAGGCACAGTGCTGTAACTACAACAGTACACAGTTCAAGTCGGACCGAAGTGTTGTCGAAAGTTTCAGTCTGGTGTGTGTGTTATTTGTGTATCTTCAGTAATGGTTGTGATGCGCCGTAACAGACAACAACATCTGATGAAATGGAAAGAAGCCAGAGTGATAATTAAAAGTGAATAATTTGTTGAAGTAACATTGTGTGGCGGCAGAGCTGATCACAGTATCCCACACCGTGGTGATCACAGTATCCCACACCGTGGTGATCACAGTATCCCACCGTGGTGATCACAGTATCCCACACTGTGGTGATCACAGTATCCCACACCGTGGTGATCACAGTATCCTACACTATGATCACAGTATCCCACACTGTGGTGATCACAGTATCCCACACCGTGGTGATCACAGTATCCCACACGTGGTGATCACAGTATCCCACACGTGGTGATCACAGTATCCCACACTGTGGTGATCACAGTAAACCACACTTGGGGTCACAGTATCCCAACTGTGGTGATCACAGTATCCCACACCGTGGTGATCACAGTATCCCACACTGTGATCACAGTATCCCACACCGTGGTGATCACAGTATCCCACACTGTGGTGATCACAGTATCCCACACCGTGGTGATCACAGTATTCCCCACACTTGGTGATCACAAATATCCCACACTGTGATCACAGTATCCCCCACTGTGGTGATCACAGTATCCCACACCGTGGTGATCACAGTATCCCACACTGTGGTGATCACAGTATCCCACACTGTGGTGATCACAGTATCCCACACTGTGGTGATCACAGTATCCCACACTATGGTGATCACAGTATCCCACACCGTGGTGATCACAGTATCCCACACTGTGGTGATCACAGTATCCCACACTGTGGTGATCACAGTATCCCCACACTGTGGTGATCACAGTATCCCACACTGTGGTGATCACAGTATCCCACACTGTGGTGATCACAGTATCCCACACTGTGGTGATCACAGTATCTCACACTGTGGTGATCACAGTATCCCACCGTGGTGATCACAGTATCCCACACTGTGGTGATCACAGTATCCCACACCGTGGTGATCACAGTATCCCACACTGTGGTGATCACAGTATCCCACACTGTGATCACAGTATCCCACACTGTGGTGATCACAGTATCCCACACCGTGGTGATCACAGTATCCCACACTGTGGTGATCACAGTATCCCACACTGTGGTGATCACAGTATCCCACACTGTGGTGATCACAGTATCCCACACTATGGTGATCACAGTATCCCACACCGTGGTGATCACAGTATCCCACACTGTGGTGATCACAGTATCCCACACTGTGGTGATCACAGTATCCCCACACTGTGGTGATCACAGTATCCCACACTGTGGTGATCACAGTATCCCACACTGTGGTGATCACAGTATCCCACACTGTGGTGATCACAGTATCTCACACTGTGGTGATCACAGTATCCCACCGTGGTGATCACAGTATCCCACACTGTGGTGATCACAGTATCCCACACCGTGGTGATCACAGTATCCCACACCGTGGTGATCACAGTATCCCACCGTGGTGATCACAGTATCCCACACTGTGGTGATCACAGTATCCCACACCTGTGGTGATCACAGTATCCTACACTATGATCACAGTATCCCACACTGTGGTGATCACAGTATCCCACACCGTGGTGATCACAGTATCCCACACTGTGATCACAGTATCCCACACGTGGTGATACAGTATCCCACACCGTGGTGATCACAGTATCCCACACTGTGATCACAGTATCCCACACTGTGGTGATCACAGTATCCCACACTGTGGTGATCACAGTATCCCACACTGTGGTGATCACAGTATCCCACACTGTGGTGATCACAGTATCCCACACTGTGGTGATCACAGTATCCACACTATGGTGATCACAGTATCCCACACCGTGGTGATCACAGTATCCCACACTGTGGTGATCACAGTATCCCACACTGTGGTGATCACAGTATCCCACACTGTGGTGATCACAGTATCCCACACTGTGGTGATCACAGTATCCCACACTGTGGTGATCACAGTATCCCACACTGTGGTGATCACAGTATCTCACACTGTGGTGATCACAGTATCCCACACTGTGGTGATCACAGTATCCCACACTCTGGTGATCACAGTATCCCACACTGTGGTGATCACTGTGGTCACAGTATCCCACACTGTGATCACAGTATCCCACACTCTGGTGATCACAGTATCCCACACTGTGGTGATCACAGTATCCCACACTCTGGTGATCACAGTATCCCTCACTGTGGTGATCACTGTGGTCACAGTATCCCACACTGTGGTGGTCACAGTATCCCACACTGTGGTGATCACAGTATCCCACACTGTGGTGATGACAGTATCCCACACTGTGGTGATGACAGTATCCCACACTGTGGTGATCACAGTATCCCACACTGTGGTGATGACAGTATCCCACACTGTGGTGATGACAGTATCCCACACTGTGGTGATGACAGTATCCCACACTGTGGTGATCACAGTATCACACACTGTGGTGATCACAGTATCCACACTGTGGTGTTCACAGTATCCCACACTGTGGTGATACAGTATCCCTCACTGTGGGTTGACAGTATCCCACACTGTGGTGATCACAGTATCACACACTGTGGTGATCACAGTATCCCACACTGTGGTGATCACAGTATCCCACACTGTGGTGATCACAGTATCCCACACTGTGGTGATGACAGTATCCCACACTGTGGTGTTGACAGTATCCCACACTGTGGTGATGACAGTATCCCACACTGTGGTGATGACAGTATCCCACACTGTGGTGATGACAGTATCCCACACTGTGGTGATGACAGTATCCCACACTGTGGTGATGACAGTATCCCACACTGTGGTGATCACAGTATCCCACACTGTGGTGATCACAGTATCCCACACTGTGGTGATCACAGTATCCCACACTGTGGTGATCACAGTATCCCACACTGTGATGATCACAACTCCGGAAATTTTAGTATATCAGATGTTTTTGCAGAACTAATTTTACTCCGCACGCTACCTGGAGTCTACCTGGAGTCTACCTGGAGTCTACCTGGAGTCTACCTGGAGTCTACCTGGAGTCTTCCTGGAGTCTACCTGGAGTCTGCCTGGAGTCTACCTGGAGTCTACCTGGAGTCTACCTGGAGTCTTCCTGGAGTCTACCTGGAGTCTACCTGGAGTCTACCTGGAGTCTACCTGGAGTCTACCTGGAGTCTGCCTGGAGTCTACCTGGAGTCTACCTGGAGTCTACCTGGAGTCTGCCTGGAGTTACCTGGAGTCTACCTGGAGTCTACCTGGAGTCTGCCTGGAGTCTACCTGGAGTCTGCCTGGAGTCTACCTGGAGTCTACCTGGAGTCTACCTGGAGTCTACCTGGAGTCTACCTGGAGTCTACCTGGAGTCTACCTGGAGTCTACCTGGAGTCTACCTGGAGGCTACCTGGAGTCTACCTGGAGTCTACCTGGAGTCTACCTGGAGTCTACCTGGAGGTCTACCTGGAGTCTACCTGGAGTCTCCTGGAGTCTGCCTGGAGTCTACATGGTGTCTACCTGGAGTCTACCTGAGAGTCTACCTGAGTCTACCTGGAGTTACTGGAGTCTACCTGGAGTCTACCTGGAGTCTGCCTGGAGTCTACCTGGAGGCTACCTGGAGTCTACCTGGAGTCTACCTGGAGTCTACCTGGAGTCTACCTGGAGTCTGCCTGGAGTCTACCTGGAGTCTACCTGGAGTCTACCTGGAGTCTGCCTGGAGTCTACCTGGAGTCTACCTGGATCTACCTGGAGTCTACCTGGAGGCTACCTGGAGTCTACTTGGAGTCTACCTGGAGTCTGCCTGGAGTCTACCTGGAGTCTACCTGGAGTCTGGCTGGAGTCTGGCTGGAGTCTGCCTGGAGTCTACCTGGAGTCTGCCTTTAGTCTACCTGGATTCTGCCTGGAGTCTACCTGGAGTCTGCCTGGAGTCTGCCTGGAGTCTACCTGGAGTCTGCCTGGAGTCTACCTGGAGTCTACCTGGAGTCTGCCTGTTGAACAGTCTTGGGCCCCGGACACTTTCGTTTTCTCTTAGTGTGTAAATGGCGCCCCTACTTTTCACTGGCGGTATTTTTCATCGCCTGTCCAGTCTTTTGCTTTCGTTGGGAATGATTTCTGTGTGCAGATTAGGGACCAGTCCCTCTAGGATTTTCCAGGTGTAGATTACGATGTATCTCTCTCGTCTGCGCTCCAGTGAGTACAAGGGTTCCCAGTAGTTATGGTGTTTGATGCAGTGAAGGTTCTCTACATTCTCTAGATCTGCAATTTCACTTGCCTTGAGTGGAGATGTTAATGTACACCAGTATTCCAGCCTAGAGAGAACAAGTGATTTTAAAAGGATCATCATTGGCTTAGCATCTCTTGATTTGAATGTTCTTATTATCCATTCTCTCATTTTTCTTGCAGATGTTATAGTGACACTGTTGTGATCTTTGAAGGTGAGATCCTCAGACATTATCACTCCCAGGTCCTTCACATTACTTTTCCGCTCTGTTGTGTGATTAGAGTTTGTAGTATACTCAGTCCTAATTATCATTTCCTCCAGTTTTTCATAACGGAGTAGTTGGAAATTGCCTTCATTGTATATCATATTGTTTTTCGTTGCCCATTGGTAAACTTTGTTTATACCTTCTTGGAGGTTTACCGTGTCCTCAATAGATGATAGTGTCGTGCAGATCCTAGTATCGTCTGCAAACGATGACAGAGTGCTATGGTTTACGCTCTCTGTCTATGTCTGATATGAGAATGAGGAACAGGATGGGAGCGAGTACTGTGCCTTGTGGAACAGAGCTCTTCACTATGGCAGCTTCCGATTTAACTCTGTTTATCACTAATTTTTGTGTGCGATTGGTTAGAAAGTTAAAGATCCATCTGCCCACTTTGACAGTTATCCCTTTAGCACGCATTTTGTTTGCTATTACATGATCGCATTTGCGAAGGCTTTTGCAAAATCTGTGTATACTACATCAACATTCTGTTTGTCTTCCAGTGCATCCAGGACCATATAGTGATCCAGTACACAAATAACCCGCACAGAGAAGAGAGGAGCTTACGACGACGTTTCGGTCCGACTTGGACCGAATGCCGTCGTAAGCTCCTCTCTTGTGTGCAGGTTATTTGTGTATTGTTCCAGTCACGGTATTGTGTCTTTTTTGTTATTTGTGATCCAGTAGTTGCAAGAGGCAGGAGTGACCTTCTCTAAAGCCATGTTGCCCTGGATTGTGCAATTGTTTGGTATCCGAGTGGTTGGCAATCATGCTTCTTAGTACCTTGTCGAAGATTTTTATGATGTAGGACGTTAGAGGTGCTGGTCTATAGTTCTTAGCTACTGCTTTGCTGTCACCTTTATGGAGTGGGGCTATATCCGTTGTTTTTAGTGACTGGAATTTCCCACACGTGTCGATGCTCCTCCAGAAAGGAAAAGAGGTTTCTTGCAGTTCTTGATGAACACAGAGTTCCACGACTGTGGGTCTGGGGCTGAGTGCATGGGCATGTTATCAATGGCTATCTCAAAATCTAGTGGAGTTAGGGTTATGTCAGAAATTTGTCATAAATTGACAGGGTTTTGAGGTTCATTCTTGAAAAAAAATCATTTGGATTGTCGATCTTTAGACTGATTAATGGCTCGTTAAACACAAAGTCGCATTGAGACTTCAGTATCTCACTCATTTCTTTGTTGTCATCTTGTGTAAGTTCCGTCTTGTCTGAGCAGCGACCTGATACTAGATCTAGTTTTAGCCTTGTTTTTAGCATGTGAAAAAAAAGATTTCGAATTTCTTTCCATTTCACTAATTGTTTTTCTCTCCTCCTGTCTCTCCTGGATCCTATATGAATCCTTTAACTTTAATTTATTTATTTTTTCTCATTTTCTCGCACTCTTATTTGGTAATGATTCAAACTCCAAAGAGTTATTTGTGAACGTGTTAGTTAAGTCGGAAGACGTATTTATCCTTGTGCTGGCCAATAGCAGTTCGTATTTACATTGACCAATGGTATCCTTAGATTTTTCAGTTAAATTTTAGGCAGGTTTTAATCGACAGATAAATTTGTAAATCAAATTCGGTAAACTAATATAAAGTACTGGAAACTTTAGGTATACAGTACCGACACACATGGGCAATACTTAGGTATATTCATTGACGGACTGTTACTCCTTCACAGCAGGTGAATATACAACAGTAGAGAGTGGAAGTAGTAAATTTGAGGTGATTCGTCCGTCAGCCTTGTAGGAAGTGGTGACGCCCTCAAGCCTGAGGGACTGACCACTTCCTACCATGGCTCTGATACTGCTACTCGCCAGTAACTTGAGTCCACCAGGTATACTATCCTCAGCGCTTCCCCCGAGTCCCTGGACTACGTACATACTACGCTTTAAGGAAAAAAAAATGCTCATAAAAATATTTTGGGATAAGGATAAAAATATTCAAGATTGTGAATAAACTAGAGTGATTGACAAGAAAATTCAGGCTTCTACATTACAAGATTAAAGGAAACAATAAATGAAGAAATTCAGTGACATGCTTAAAACTATACGTAAATTAATAATAATAATAATAATAATAATAATAATAAATTTTATTTCTACAAGTACATGTACAAGGTATTCAAGCCTAGTTGACATTAATGACACTACTATATAGAAAGCCCCTTGTTATGCAGAGCATTTCGCGGAAATTAGGTTAATTTTGTCTCTAGGCTGCGACCCACACCAGTCCACTAACACCCAGGTGCCTATAGTACTGACGGGTGAACCAGGACGGCAGGTGTCTTCAGGGAAAGATGTCCTAATGTTTCTACCCGTACCGGGGATCGACCCCCCGGACCTCCTGGAAGGTAGAGAATTATGATTAAATTAATTCTAAATCAATAATGCGTTACAATGTAAGTATTCTGAATAAACTGCGAATTTTGCATACAAATGCGAAGATTTTTGTAATTGAAACAAGGTTTGTGTCTGTTCTTGAGACCACAGGTAGAGCCAGGGATTCCCCCATGCTTAAATCTTTTCTCCTTCTATGCTCTTTCTCTCTCTGCTCTTCTGTTCTGTCTCTCTCTCTTCTCTCTCTCTCTGTCTCTCTTCTTTCTCTGTCTTCTGTCTCTCTCTCTCTCTCGTCTCTCTTCTCTCTTCTCTGTCTCCTCTCTCTCTCTCTCTCTCTCTTCTCTCTCTCTCTCTCTCTCCTCTCCTTTCCTCTCTCTCTGTCTCTCTTCTCTCTGTCTCTCTCTTCTCTCTCTCTCCTCTCTCTCTCTCTCTTCTCTCTCTCTTCTCTCTCTCTCTCCTCTCTCTCTCTCTCTCTCCTCTCTCTTGACAACCTGGTCCTCACACTTCATGACTGCGGGTTACTGTTATATATAAACGCCCATCCGGTCTCTTCTCTCACATCCGCTCTCTTACTCTCACCTTCCCACCCACCTTTCCTTCTGCCTTCCCACCCACTTTCCCTCCCCCCTTTCTACCCCGATTCTCACTCCCTTCCCACTCCATGTCCAACTTCTTTCCCCAACCTCTCCCTTCCACTCCCTTTCTCACCCTCTCTCACCTCATCTCACCCACCCACCTTCCCACCTACCTTCCCACCTACCTTCCCACCTACCTTCCCTTCCCACAATATATTTATGAGGGAGCATTATGGTATTCTGGGACACTGTGTATACTGGGATAAAGATAATAGAGGTTGTTGTGGTAAGTACTACGTCAACTTGTCCACTGGTGGCAGAGACGGTGATACTTCCCTGGTGGCTACTGTGGCAGGAAGTGTAGGAGGGAGGGAGGGAGATAACCGGGTGGAGGGGAGGAATAGGTGGAGGGCGGGGAAAGGTAAGGGGGGGGGGGGAAAGTGTGATGGGTACAGGAAGGGGGACAATGAGCAGATTAATGGGACGTGAATGGGGGAGGGTGAGAGAGGCGGGTGGAGGATAGTACAGTATAAGACACTTTTTAGGCAGGAACTTAATAACTATTACTATTTAGATATATGGAAAGAACTGCTGATAAACATGTGAATAAAAATGCCATAGAAAGAAGTCTTTATTGTTGATACTGTTTCATTCAGTCGATACTGGTCGTGGACCGGGCCGCGGGGGCGTTGATCCCCGGAATAACCTGCAGTTAGACTCCAGGTAGATAGCTGCTACACTCAGATATACTGAGGGATGACCTGGTGCGCCGCCAAGTCTCCTACACTAAAATTGAAATAATCTAAATCACACAGACTCGTCAAATTCTTAGGAAGTTTTAAACCGTCAATCAGTTCCTGTACTTGATCCCAAGAACCATAAATCATAGCCCGTGTAGGTTTGTACCAAAACCCACAAAAAGACCGACCCTACCAGACCAGGTAATGTAGCTAGCACAGTGGCTGGCGGCGCTGCTGCCAGCGTCAGCATTTTC
This sequence comes from Cherax quadricarinatus, assembly GCF_026875155.1. Taxonomy (NCBI): domain Eukaryota; kingdom Metazoa; phylum Arthropoda; class Malacostraca; order Decapoda; family Parastacidae; genus Cherax; species Cherax quadricarinatus. The sequence continues at coordinate 31,705,478 of NC_069461.1, read as the reverse complement.
CCAAGCTTCTTGAGTAACCTACTGGTTCCCGCCTCACACAGCCTGAAGCTCTGAATAAAATTATAGCAGTGTTGATAATAACTAAAAAAAAAAGAACTGGTTATCCTGACCGTGACCTCTCTAGTCACTCAGGTTCCCACGGACACAAGGTCATTAGGTTGCTCAGAGGACACATTACACCCAGCAGTATAGACCTCGATTGATCTCTTGCAGCCATTTCATTGAACCACGTTGAAATGTGCAATTATTTTTGTCGAGATTGTTACCGTCACAGTTGTGTGGTTTCGCCCAATCATTCCGATAAAAAAAATTCATTCTCTCTCTCTCTCTCTCTCTCTCTCTCTCTCTCTCTCTCTCTCTCTCTCTCTCTCTCTCTCTCTCTCTCTCTCTCTCTCTCTCTCTCTCTCTCTCGCTGCTGCTACTGCTGCTGCTACTGCTGCTACTGCTGCTGCTACTGCTGCTACTGCTGCTGCTACTGCTGCTGCTACTGCTGCTACTGCTGCTGCTACTGCTGTGCTACTGAGTTACTGCTGCTACTGCTGCTGCTACTGCTGCTGCTACTGCTGCTACTGCTGCTACTGCTGCTGCTACTGCTGCTGCTACTGCTGCTACTGCTGCTGCTACTGCTGCTACTGCTGCTGCTACTGCTGCTACTGCTGCTGCTACTGCTGCTACTGCTGCTACTGCTGCTACTGCTGCTGCTACTGCTGCTGCTACTGCTGCTGCTACTGCTGCTGCTACTGCTGCTACTGCTGCTGCTACTGCTGCTGCTACTGCTGCTGCTGCTACTGCTGCTACTGCTGCTGCTACTGCTGCTGCTACTGCTGCTACTGTTGTTGCTGCTGCTGCTACTGCTGCTGCAGCAGCAGTAGCAGCATAGCCGCCATCATTAACCTGAGTTCAGGTGGAAGAGACACAGGAGTGTGGTGTTACTGGCCAGTAGTTGCCATTTCCCGGATGTCGGACACAGTGTTGGATGGGGAGGACAGAGGGAAGGAGAGGAAGGGAAAGGGTAGGAGGGTGAGGTGAGAGGAGGGAAGGACAGAGTTTTATAGAGGGCGGCATGAGTAGAAGAGAGAGCGGAAGTTGTGCAAAACGTGTGTAAATACCTGTGTTACTGCATAACCTGAAACACTTGTCCATAACCTGAAACACTTGTCCATAACCTGAGACACTTGTCCATAACCTGAGACACTTGTCCATGTCCATAACCTGAGACACTTGTCCATAACCTGAGACACTTGTCCATAACCTGAAACACTTGTCCATAACCTGAAACACTTGTCCATAACCTGAAACACTTGTCCATAACCTGAGACACTTGTCCATAACCTGAAACACTTGTCCATAACCTGAGACACTTGTCCATAACCTGAAACACTTGTCCATAACCTGAAACACTTGTCCATAACCTGAAAGAACTTGTCCATAACCTGAAAACACTTGTCCATAACCTGAGACACTTGTCCATAACCTGAGACACTTGTCCATAACCTGAAACACTTGTCCATAACCTGAAAGACTTGTCCATAACCTGAGACACTTGTCCATAACCTGAAACACTTGTCCATAACCTGAAACACTTGTCCATAACCTGAAAGACTTGTCCATAACCTGAAACACTTGTCCATAACCTGAGACACTTGTCCATAACCTGAGACACTTGTCCGTAACCTGAAAGACTTGTCCATAACCTGAAACACTTGTCCATAACCTGAAAGACTTGTCCATAACCTGAAACACTTGTCCATAACCTGAAACACTTGTCCATAACCTGAGACACTTGTCCATAACCTGAGACACTTGTCCATAACCTGAGACACTTGTCCATAACCTGAGACACTTGTCCATAACCTGAGACACTTGTCCATAACCTGAGACACTTGTCCATAACCTGAGACACTTGTCCATAACCTGAAACACTTGTCCATAACCTGAAAGACTTGTCCATAACCTGAGACACTTGTCCATAACCTGAGACACTTGTCCATAACCTGAAACACTTGTCCATAACCTGAGACACTTGTCCATAACCTGAGACACTTGTCATAACCTGGACACTTGTCCATAACCTGAGACACTTGTCCATAACCTGAGACACTTGTCCATAACCTGAAAGACTTGTCCATAACCTGAAAGACTTGTCCATAACCTGAAACACTTGTCCATAACCTGAAACACTTGTCCATAACCTGAGACACTTGTCCATAACCTGAGACACTTGTCCATAACCTGAGACACTTGTCCATAACCTGAAAAAACTTGTCCTAACCTGAAACACTTGTCCATAACTGAAACACTTGTCCATAACCTGAGACACTTGTCCATAAACCTTAGACACTTGTCCATAACCTGAAACACTTGTCCATAACTGAGACACTTGTCCATAACCTGAAACACTTGTCCATAACCTGAAACTTGTCCATAACTGAGACACTTGTCCATAAACCTGAGACACTTGTCCATAACTGAAAGACTTGTCCATAACCTGAAAGACTTGTCCATAACCTGAGACACTTGTCCATAACCTGAGACACTTGTCCATAAACCTGAAAGACTTGTCCATAACCTGAAAGACTTGTCCATAACCTGAAACACTTGTCCATAACCTGAGGACACTTGTCCATAACCTGAGACACTTGTCCATAACTGAAAGACTTGTCCATAACCTGAAAGACTTGTCCATAACCTGAGACACTTGTCCATAACCTGAGACACTTGTCCATAACCTGAGCACTTGTCCATAACCTGAGACACTTGTCCATAACCTGAGACACTTGTCCATAACCTGAAACACTTGTCCATAACCTGAAAGACTGTCCATAACCTGAAACACTTGTCCATAACCTGAGACACTGTCATAACTGAGACACTTGTCCATAACCTGAAAGACTTGTCCATAACCTGAAAGACTTGTCCATAACCTGAGACACTTGTCCATAACCTGAGACACTTGTCCATAACCTGAGACACTTGTCCATAACCTGAGACACTTGTCCATAACCTGAAACACTTGTCCATAACCTGAAACACTTGTCCATAACCTGAGACACTTGTCCATAACCTGAAACACTTGTCCATACTGAAACACTGTTCCATAACTGAGACACTTGTCCATAACCTGAAAGACTTGTCCATAACCTGAAATACTTGTCCATAACCTGAAACACTTGTCCATAACCTGAGACACTTGTCCATAACCTGAGACACTTGTCCATAACCTGAAAGACTTGTCCATAACCTGAAAGACTTGTCCATAACCTGAAACACTTGTCCATAACCTGAAAGACTTGTCCATAACCTGAGACACTTGTCCATAACCTGAAACACTTGTCCATAACCTGAAACACTTGTCCATAACCTGAGACACTTGTCCATAACCTGAAAGACTTGTCCATAACCTGAAAGACTTGTCCATAACCTGAGACACTTGTCCATAACTTGAGACACTTGTCATAACTGGGACACTTGTCCATAACCTGAGACACTTGTCCATAACCTGAGACACTTGTCCATAACCTGAAACACTTGTCCATAACCTGAAACACTTGTCCATAACCTGAGACACTTGTCCATAACCTGAGACACTTGTCCATAACCTGAGACACTTGTCCATAACCTGAAAGACTTGTCCATAACCTGAAACACTTGTCCATAACCTGAAACACTTTGTCCTTAACCTGACACTTGTCCATAACCTGAAACACTTGTCATAACCTGAGACACTTGTCCATAACCTGAGACACTTGTCCATAACCTGAGACACTTGTCCATAACCTGAAAGCTTGTCCATAACCTGAAACACTTGTCCATAACCTGAAACACTTGTCCATAACCTGAGAACTTGTCCATAACCTGAAAGACTTGTCCATAACCTGAGACACTTGTCCATAACCCGAGACACTTGTCCATAACCTGAGACACTTGTCCATAACCTGAGAACACTGTCCATAACCTGAGACACTTGTCCATAACCTGAAAGACTTGTCCATAACCTGAAACACTTGTCATAACCTGAGGACACTTGTCCATAACCTGAGACATTGTCCATAACCTGAGACACTTGTCCATAACCTGAAAGACTTGTCCATAACCTGAAACACTTGTCCATAACCTGAAACACTTGTCCATAACCTGAAAGACTTGTCCATAACCTGAAAGACTTGTCATAACCTGAGACACTTGTCCATAACCTGAGACACTTGTCCATAACCTGAGACACTTGTCCATAACCTGAGACACTTGTCCATAACCTGAGACACTTGTCCATAACCTGAAAACTTGTCCATAACCTGAAAACACTTGTCCATAAACATGAGACACTTGTCCATAACCTGAAAGACTTGTCCATAACCTGAAAGACTTGTCCATAACCTGAGACACTTGTCCATAACCTGAAAGACTTGTCCATAACCTGAAAGACTTGTCCATAACCTGAGACACTTGTCCATAACCTGAGACACTTGTCCATAACCTGAGACACTTGTCCATAACCTGAGACACTTGTCCATAACCTGAGACACTTGTCCATAACCTGAAACACTTGTCCATAACCTGAAACACTTGTCCATAACCTGAGACACTTGTCCATAACCTGAAAGACTTGTCCATAACCTGAAAGACTTGTCCATAACCTGAAACACTTGTCCATAACCTGAGACACTTGTCCATAACCTGAGACACTTGTCCATAACCTGAAAGACTTGTCCATAACCTGAGACACTTGTCCATAACCTGAGACACTTGTCCATAACCTGAGACACTTGTCCATAACCTGAGACACTTGTCCATAACCTGAGACACTTGTCCATAACCTGAAAGACTTGTCCATAACCTGAAACACTTGTCCATAACCTGAGACACTTGTCCATAACCTGAGACACTTGTCCATAACCTGAGACACTTGTCCATAACCTGAAAGACTTGTCCATAACCTGAAACACTTGTCCATAACCTGAAACACTTGTCCATAACCTGAGACACTTGTCCATAACCTGAAAGACTTGTCCATAACCTGAAAGACTTGTCCATAACCTGAGACACTTGTCCATAACCTGAGACACTTGTCCATAACCTGAGACACTTGTCCATAACCTGAAACACTTCCACATATACAGACGCACTCCCACATACACTGACGCACTCCCACATACACTGACGCACTCCCACATACACTGACGCACTCCCACATACACTGACGCACTCCCACATACACAGACGCACTCCCACATACACTGACGCACTCCCGCATACACTGACGCACTCCCACATACACTGACGCACTCCCACATAACACTGACGCCTCCCACATAACACTAACACACTCCACATACACTGACGCACTCCCACATACACTGACGCACTCCCACATACACTGAACGCCTCACATACACTAACACACTCCCACATACACTGACGCACTCCCACATACACTAACACACTCTCACATACACTGACACACTCCACATACACTGGCACACTCCCACATACACTGACGCACTCCCACATACACTGACGCACTCCCACATTGACACACTCACACATACACTGACACATCCCACATTGACCACTACACACTCCCACATACACTGACGCACTCCACATTGACACACTCCCACATACACTGACACACTCCCACATACACTGACACACTCCCACATACACTGACGCACTCCCACATACACTGACGCACTCCCACATACACTGACGCACTCCCACATACACTGACACACTCCCACATACACTGACACACTCCCACATACACTGACACACTCCCACATACACTGACACACTCCCACATACACTGACACTCCCACATACACTACACACTCCACATACACTGCACTCCCAATACACTGACGCACTCCACAGTGGCACACTCCCAATACACTGGCACACTCCACATACACTGACACACTCCCATATACACTGACACACTCCCACATACACTGACGCACTCCACATACACTGACGCACTCCCACATTGACACACTCCCACATACACTGACACACTCCCACATACACTGACACACTCCACATACACTGACACACTCCCACATACACTGACGCACTCCCACATTGACACACTCCCACATACACTGGCACACTCCCACATACACTGACACACTCCCACATACACTGACCACTCCCACTACACTGACGCACTCCCACATACACTGACGCACTCCCACATTGACACACTCCCACATATACTGACACTCCCACATACACTGACGCACTCCCAATACACTGACCACACTCCCACATGCACTGACACACTCCCACATACACTGACACACTCCCACATACACTGACACACTCCCACTGCACTGACACACTCCCACATACACTGACGCACTCCCACATACACTGGACGCACTCCCACATACACTGACACACTCCCACATACACTGACACACTCCCACATACACTGACACACTCCCACATACACTGACACACTCCCACATACACTGACACACTCCCACATACACTGACACACTCCCACATTACACTGACACACTCCCACATACACTGACACACTCCCACATACACTAACGCACTCTCACACATGTTAGGAAGTATTTCTTCAGTCATAGAGTTGTCAGGAAGTGGAATAGTCTAGCAAGTGATGTAGTGGAGGCAGGAATCATGCATAGCTTTAAGACGAGGTATGACAAAGCTCAGGGAGCAGAGAGAGTGACGGCCTAGTAGAGATCATGAAGGGGGGGGCCAGGAGGGTATGCCCCCTGCAACCCACAATTAGGCATACACACGACGAAACCCCGGGAAACTTGCCAGTGACCTATTTGCACAAGCTCCTTTGCTTGTTCATACTCTCCATGTGGGAAACCCCAAGTCGAGGTTTACAGTGGGGGTACTGGCGGGTACTGTGCCGAGGAATGCCCTTTTTTACTTTTCAGCCACCGCCCGGGGGCTGTTGCTGTGCGGCTGTGCTGCTGCTGTGCTGCCTGCCCTGCTGCTGTGCTCTGCTGTGTGGGGCCGCTGCTGTGCTGCCGCTGCGCTGGCGCGGGGCGGCTGTTTTCCCGGCTGCTGTCCCTGGCTACTGGCTGTGTGCGCTGCTGCTGCCGCGGCCCTGTGCTGCTGCTGCGCGCTGCTGCTGCTGCTCCCGCGGGTTGTGCTGCCGCTGCTGCTGCTGCTGCTGCGCTGCTGCAGCTGCTGCTCTGCCTTTGGGGTGCTTGTTCTCGCTGCTGTTTGCTGCTTGTGCTGTGTCTGTGCTACTGTGCGTGCTGCACTGTTTGTTGTGCGCTGCTGCGCTGCTAACGCTGCTACTGCGCTGCTACGTTCGCTGTGTGGCTGCGCTGTTTGCGCTGCTGCTGTTGTGTCTTGCTGTGTTTGCTAATGCTGCTGCTGCTGCTGCTGTGATGTGCCCCGCGCTGTCTGGCCGTTGCCGCTGCTGCTGCTGTGTGCTTGCCGGCTGGCGGCGCCGCGTGTCCCGCTGTGCTCGTCCCCGTGCTGCGCTGCCGCGGGCTGCCGCTGCGCTCCGCTGCCAGGGTAGCTTGACCCCCGGGTCTGTGACCCCAGGGGCTGTGATGCCAGGGTAGTGTGATCCCAGGGTAGGGGGTGCCGGGGGTAGCGTGGTGCCGGGGTAAGGAGCCGGGGTTTCGGGCTCCCGGGGGTTTGCTGTGTGCCGGGAGCTGTGATGCCAGGATAGTTAAATGCCAGGGTACTGGGCTGCCGGGGTTAGCTGTGGCGCCAGGGAATGTGACCCCAGGGAGCTTTTACCCCAGGGTAGCGGGCTGCCGGGTAGTGGGGGCGCCGGGGTCCCTTGACTGCCAGGGTAGTTTGTGTCCCAGGGTAGTGGTGGGGGTAGCTGTGATGGCGGGGTAGCGGGTGCCGGGTACTGTGACGGGCAGGGTACTGTGATGGAGGGAGTTGGGGGAAGGGCAGGGAGCTGGGACGGGCAGGGTAGGGGTAAAATTTTTTCACTCACACCGTAGTCCCTTTTGAAGTTTTAAATTAAGTGTTGGTAGTTGGTAATAAAGGTAAATTTTTTGGTTTACATGGTATAACTTGAGGTCTGTCAATACTGTCAGTCTTTGCAACATCTGTATTACCATGAGCTTGGCAACAAGAAAACTCGACAGTTTTATGAATGTGAGTAAATTTCAGATTACGTACAGAGACTCACAACAGGGTTTGTTTGAATCAGGGGTTCCAGTTTGGCATTTACGAACATGAGAGTTTTAACGTGTAATTTAGCTTAATGTGTTTTTTTGAGCCGCAAAGTGGGTCATTGTACAACTTCGTAGAGCCCCACACCGTTGATACACTTGTTCTTGATGAAAATATTTTTCTATGTTTTCCCGTCTTTTTTTGGAATGAAAAAATTTGTGGTAAAGAACGGTTAAAATAATTTTTTCCCCAACGTTGATTGGCAAGTTATGTATTCACGGGTTTTTTTACCGGTGTGCGGTTGTTTGTTGTCAGAGCTTTTAAACCCTTACACAAGTTGGTTTTGATCTGGTTCTTGGTGACAGAAATTTTCCCCTTTTGGGAAAAATTTTTCATTGTTGTGTAAAAGAAGGTGACCATTAACCCCGAATTCAATATTTTTCAAGGGTTGAATAAAAATTTTTGGGGAAAGGGCACTATAAAATTCGGTTTTTGGGGTTTGATAAAAAAAAATTTTAAAAGAGTTGGGTGAAAATTTGTAAAGAAAGGATTGGTATCAACCCACCCTTGGGGTTCCCCAAAGATGGGCAACCAAGTACCGATCACCCAAAAATTTGATCCTGTTTCTTTTTTTCCCACGATGTAAAGGTCCTTTTTAAAGGGGGATAAGGTCCCCTTGCGGGGGGAAAAATCTCAGTTTTCATCAAAATTTGGGGGAATTTTATGATAACCCCTGGGTGCATCTGATAAGCCCCCCTGGGGGAAAGTAAAATAGCGGTTCCGTTTTTCCTAGGGGTTTTTTGGTGTCCCTCATTTTACAACTTTCCCATTTTCCCGGGGGGGATGCAAGAGGCGCACCGCTTAGACCTTTTTGGTGATTGGATTTACACTTAGGGTTCGTGCAGTGGGGACTGAGAGTAGTGGATGCCCCATTATGCGTTTATTACTAAGCGATACAAAATGCTATACTGGATTGCCCAGAAGGGCGTATATGAGAAAACAAGATGGAAGGGTTGGGGGGACTGAAAATAAATCGACTATCTAAACAAGCCTGGTCCAGACCGGCGGGGGGCGTTGACCTCCCAAACCCTTTCCCCCGGGATCTCCAGGTATCCGGAAAACCGGTTAGCCCTTTAACCCTGAAAACTGACACTGTTCTTCACTGTGCTCATGACGACCTGCTTTTCCGGGAGGTATTTTAATTTCCCATTGTTTTTCCCCCCCAAAGTTTTTTGGTTCTCACCCTTAAGTTATCTTGTTTCTCACTCCCTTAATTATCTTTTTTCTCACTCCATTAAGTTATTTTTTCTCATCCCTTAAGTTATCTGGTTTACTCCATTAAAATTAAACTTGGTTCTCACTCCATTTAAATTTCTTTTTCCACTCCCCTTAAGTTATTTGGTTTTTCACTCCATTTTAAGTATTGGTTCCACTCCCTTAAGTATCTTGGTTCTCCTCCATTAAGTTATTTGGTTCCACTCCATTAAATTATCTTGGTTTTCACTCCCTTAAGTTATTTGTTTCTCCCTTTCCCTTAAGTTATTTGGTTCTTCCATTAAGTTACTTGGTTCTCACCCATTAAGTTTTCTTGGTTTCACTCCTTAAGTTTATCTTGGTTTTCCTCCATTAAAATTACTTGGTTCTCACTCCATTAAGTTATTTTCTACTCCATTAAGTTATCTTGGGTTCTACTCCCTTAAGTATCTTGGTTCTCACTCCCTTTAAATTATCTTGGTTTATCCCTTAATTAATTTTGGTTCAACCCCCTTAAGTTTCTTGGTTTCACCCATTAATTTTTTTGGTTTTTCCCTCCCTTAAATTATCTTGGTTTCACCATTAAAATTATCTGTTTTTCATCCCTTAATTATCTTGCATAAATTGGGTTGGTCCCCATTGTTTCCCTTTATTTTGTTATTAATGTTCTTTTCGCTTCAGAAGTTTCATGCCCCAAATACTGTGAAGTAATACCCCGTGAACTGTAGGACATTGTGGGACAGGAGGGTTTTCACCCCAGTGAAAAATGCTAGGGTATGTGTGGGCAAGAGGTGTCTCTTCACCCCGCAGTGGAACTGCTGGACAGTGTGTGGCAGAGAGGGTTCTTCACCCCGCAGGTTTAAATGCCAAGGGCAGTGTGTGGAAGGGGGGTTCTTCACCCGCGTGAACTGCCAGGACAGTTGTGGACAGAGAGGTGTCTCTTCACCCCGCAGTTTTAACGCAGGACGTGTGTGGACAGAGAGGGTCTTGCACCCCGCAGTGTAACTGTAGGAAGTGGGGTACAGGAGGGGTCCTCTGCACCCCCAGTGAAATGCCCAAAATGTGTTGGACAAGAGGTGTCTCTTCCCCACAGTAACGCCAGGACAGTGTTTGGACAGGAGGTGTCTCTCACCCCGCATTTTTAAAATGCCGGACAGTGTTGGACAGAAGGTGTTTTCACCCAGCTGGGAACTGCCGGACGGTGTGGGACATGGAGGGTCTCTGACCCAGCATTGTAACTGCCAGGACAGTGTGTGGACGAGAAGTGTCTCTGCACCGTCCCAACTCTGTTTCTGTCCTGCTTGAACTGAGTTTTTCTGGCTTTTAAAAAAGTTGTCAACTTATGAGCTTCCTGGGTTTTTTATCAGTTATTTGATTCTTATTCTTTACTATGCAACATTGGGTTGTTACCCTTTTGATTTTTTTCGTCAGCAGATTGTCTATTCTGCTAGGAATTGATCTATTTGTAGGGGAAATTTATCTTGTTGTAGGAATTGTCTAGTGTTGGAGATTGACTATGCTGCTAGGGATTTATCTATGTTGCTAGGAAGATCAGACTGCTAGGAGGAGAAAATGTAAGGTTCCAGAACATGCATTGGTTTACTAATTTTTTTCTCCGTTAAAAATTTATTGTTTATGCTTCCCTTTGTCCGGTTAAAAAACTGGATCCCATTTCCCCCATCCTCTTAAACCTTCTCCCCCTTTTATGGGCTCACTGCATGACTGCCCTGCACTGCTTCCAGGGTAACCCCTCTGCACCCTAGGGGTGATTCCCCTCTGAGTTCTCTAAAGTTATTCAGGTACTTAAATATACAGTTTTTTTCGTCTAAGCCCTTCAAAAATTTTTTTTTTTTAATTTGTGAGCTAGTGCTGTCTCTGTAATTTTTTTTTCCTTGACGTTTTGCGTCAGGACAAGTGTTTTCGTGACGGGGCTTGTCGATGGTGACCCCCGGGTTGGAGCTTTTGGTCATTGACCGAGGTTCGGTGGTTACCGCCCCCCCTTTAAAAATGATGTCACCTAGCATAGGTTGTTTATATACGCAAGGATCGCGTACCTTTTTTACATGACTTTGTATATTAAATTTCAGGATGATGGAAATATTGTCGTAACACAGAACTCCCCTAGCAAAAAAGTAACTTTCCCAGCAAAAGTAAAATCCCCTCAAACATAACTCACCCCAGCAAAAAGTAACTCCCCTCAAAAAGTAAATCATAGCAAAAAGTAATCCCCCTAGAAAAAAGTAATCCCCTAGCAAACAGTAACTTACCCTAGCAAACAGCAACTCACCCTAGCAAACAGTAACTTACCCTAGCAAACAGTAACTTACCCTAGCAAACAGTAACTTACCCTAGCAAACAGTAACTTACCCTAGCAAACAGTAACTCACCCTAGCAAACAGTAACTTACCCTAGCAAACAGCAACTCACCCTAGCAAACAGTAACTTACCCTAGCAAACAGTAACTTACCCTAGCAAACAGTAACTTACCCTAGCAAACAGTAACTTACCCTAGCAAACAGTAACTCACCCTAGCAAACAGTAACTTACCCTAGCAAACAGCAACTCACCCTAGCAAACAGTAACTTACCCTAGCAAACAGTAACTTACCCTAGCAAACAGTAACTTACCCTAGCAAGCAGTAACTCACCTTAGCAAGCAGTAACTCACCCTAGCAAGCAGTAACTCACCTTAGCAAGCAGCAACTCACCCTAGCAAACAGCAACTCACCCTAGCAAACAGTAACTTACCCTAGCAAGCAGTAACTCACCTTAGCAAGCAGTAACTCACCCTAGCAAGCAGTAACTCACCTTAGCAAGCAGCAACTCACCCTAGCAAACAGCAACTCACCCTAGCAAACAGTAACTTACCCTAGCAAGCAGTAACTCACCTTAGCAAGCAGTAACTCACCCTAGCAAGCAGTAACTCACCTTAGCAAGCAGCAACTCACCCTAGCAAACAGCAACTCACCTAGCAAACAGTAACTTACCCTAGCAAGCAGTAACTCACCCTAGCAAGCAGTAACTCACCCTAGCAAGCAGCAACTCACCCTAGCAAGCAGCAACTCACCCTAGCAAACAGTAACTTACCCTAGCAAGCAGTAACTCACCCTAGCAAGCAGTAACTCACCCTAGCAAGCAGCAACTCACCCTAGCAAGCAGCAACTCACCCTAGCAATCAAGAAATCACCCACAACAACTAGTATCTTAAACTGTAACAACCAGTATCTTGAAAGTTAAGACACTTGTGCAACATCTGGTTATTTTTACTGTAGACGTTTCGCCATCCAGTGGCTTTATCAATACAGATAAAGCCACTGGATGGCGAAACGTCTACAGTAAAGATAACCAGATGTTGCACAAGTGTCTTAACTTTCATCTTGTCGGTATTGTATACCTGTCTTGCACAACCGGTATCTTATCCTAACTCATTCTAAAAAAGTAACTTTTATTAACAACCAGTACATATATCGCCCTACCAAGCGGTACACTCAGTATATATATCACCCTAACAAGCAGTACACTCAGTACATATATCACCCTAACAAGCGGTACACTCAGTATATATATCACCCTAACAAGCGGTACACTCAGTACATATATCACCCTAACAAGCGGTACACTCAGTATATATATCACCCTAACAAGCGGTACACTCAGTACATATATCACCCTAACAAGCGGTACACTCCAGTACATATATCACCCTAACAAGCGGTACACTCCAGTACATATATCACCCTAACAAGCGGTACACTCCAGTATATATATCACCCTAACAAGCGGTAAAACTCCAGTACATATATCACCCTAACAAGCGGTACACTCCAGTACATATATCACCCTAACAAGCGGTACACTCCAGTACATATATCACCCTAACAAGCGGTACACTCCAGTACATATATCACCCTAACAAGCGGTACACTCCAGTACATATATCACCCTAACAAGCGGTACACTCCAGTACATATATCACCCTAACAAGCGGTACACTCCAGTACATATATCACCCTAACAAGCGGTACACTCCAGTACATATATCACCCTAACAAGCGGTACACTCCAGTATATATATCACCCTAACAAGCGGTACACTCCAGTACATATATCACCCTAACAAGCGGTACACTCCAGTACATATATCACCCTAACAAGCGGTACACTCCAGTACATATATCACCCTAACAAGCGGTACACTCCAGTACATATATCACCCTAACAAGCGGTACACTCCAGTACATATATCACCCTAACAAGCGGTACACTCCAGTACATATATCACCCTAACAAGCGGTACACTCCAGTACATATATCACCCTAACAAGCGGTACACTCCAGTACATATATCACCCTAACAAGCGGTACACTCCAGTACATATATCACCCTAACAAGCGGTACACTCCAGTACATATATCAACCTAACAAGCGGTACACTCCAGTATATATATCACCCTAACAAGCGGTACACTCCAGTATATATATCACCCTAACAAGCGGTACACTCCAGTACATATATCACCCTAACAAGCGGTACACTCCAGTACATATATCACCCTAGCAAGCGGTACACTCCAGTACATATATCACCCTAACAAGCGGTACACTCCAGTATATATATCACCCTAACAAGCGGTACACTCCAGTACATATATCACCCTAACAAGCGGTACACTCAGTACATATATCACCCTAACAAGCGGTACACTCCAGTACATATATCACCCTAACAAGCGGTACACTCCAGTACATATATCACCCTAACAAGCGGTACACTCCAGTACATATATCACCCTAACAAGCGGTACACTCCAGTACATATATCACCCTAACAAGCGGTACACTCCAGTACATATATCACCCTAACAAGCGGTACACTCCAGTATATATATCACCCTAACAAGCGGTACACTCCAGTACATATATCACCCTAACAAGCGGTACACTCCAGTACATATATCACCCTAACAAGCAGTACACTCCAGTACATATATCACCTAACAAGCGGTACACTCCAGTACATATATCACCCTAACAAGCGGTACACTCCAGTATATATATCACCCTAACAAGCGGTACACTCCAGTACATATATCACCCTAACAAGCGGTACACTCCAGTACATATATCACCCTAACAAGCGGTACACTCCAGTACATATATCACCCTAACAAGCGGTACACCCCCCTAACCGCCAGTATGTCACCTAACAACTTAAGGAACACTACAGCAGGCCTACTGGCCCATGCGAGGCAGGCTTAAGTCAATGACCTAATCTAGTCAGGTCAGGTCCGTTTAAGGAAGGAGCACGACATCAAACTTACTAGCACAAGCTAAACAACCATTATATATTTAACAAGCAATAACTCCCCTAACAAGCAACAGACCTAACTAACAAGACCTGTTAAACCATACAAACCACGTGAACTGTACCCGGCTGCAGTTAGAATCATTTATGGAGTCGTAAGATATACATCAACCTCGACTGTTTACTCCTTGATAAAGTTGTTTGAGGCCTCGCCACACTGCATATTTGGGAAGATGAAAGTACTAGGCAGTAAAACTTAGCTAGGGAGGCAGTAGGGTGTGAAATATATATATAATAATGGATGTGTTTGGTAAATCGACGTCTCTGGTGTTTCCAGATGTTATTGACCAAGAGATGAATTTCCTGCTCAGTATTTATTCATGTGTTTTGGTTCGCTGATAGTTGGAGCCTCCAGTGTTTACGTCGGCCGGTACCCATAACGTTTTTCATTATTTCTGGTAAAAAAAATCATGCCAGAAGGTAATTTTGTTAATGAATTAGTGTATTTTAAAACTAGGAGGGAGTGAGGGATGGCTGGTCGCCCTCTCCCACGACCTGCCAAACTCGCCTATCACACTTGACTCTGATATTATCCAATACGAGGTTCTCTGCCAAAGGCAAATAAGGTGCATTTTCGTGTAACCGGATGAACTGTGGTTTAAAACCTTGTAACTATTGTGGCCAATTTCCTCCCTGTATAAATTGCCAGATTCTTATTATATGAGTGATAAGTTTTATAGATTTCCAGAGGACTTAGAAAGCAATTACAACATTACCTGCAGGAAGATCACTCATACACAGACAACATGTATGATGGTGAGGCGATAACCACACACTGACTCATAAATCAAACCAATTCAAAGAAAAACAGTGTTTGCAACTGAGAACTTTACCTGTGAAGCAACCCACCCCACTGGAAGAAGTCCGAGACGCCTTACCTGAGGATCGTCCCTCCCCCCGTGGTGAGGGAAGGCAGGTACTGGTGGCCAGAGTCTCGGATGGGCGCTGGACCATGATATTCTGTTGTGTCAAGAGCTGGAAGGTGTCAGATATGGGAGTGATGCGAGTGAGGATAGAAGCGCTGGTGGGTCTCCCTGGCATGTCTTCAATCTTAATTTTCGCTTTTGTTTGGTGCTGTGTTTTAATGTTCGGTGCTTATTATACCCGGTGTTTTACACAGTAATGCGACTGAATTACTTTATGCTTCTTATCAGTGCCAGTATTTGTTTGATTTTTGGTATTTAAGCACGTTTTTAATTATTATTATTATTGGTGTGATATATAAGTGTTGGTTTGTGCTTGTGGTGATGTCTTCAAGAAATGTGTACAAAGAAAACTGCAGTTCTTACTGGAAAATGACATTAATTGAAAACTAAAAAAAAAATAATAAATTATGCATGATAAAATTTAAATATATAATTAAAGGGATATATATATATATATATATATATATATATTATATATATATATATATATATATATATATATATATTATATATGTCGTGCCGAATATGTAAAACTGGTCAATTAGCAAGAGCTCATTTAAAATTGCGTCCTTTCTAAAATTTACTCTTATACGTTTAAAGATTTAATTTTTTCATTAATGTTTATGTAAAAAATTTTAATTTTGCTCCAAAAGAATCTTAGAAAACTTACCTAACCTTATTATAACAAAAAACAATTTATTTTAGCCTAACCCAACTTGTCCTATATGGCAAGATGAGCGTTGCTATTTAAGCCAAGATCGCAAGTTCTGCCTATTCGGCACGACATATATATATTTACACACACACACACACACACACACACACACACACACACACACACACACACACACACACACACACACACACATACGCACACGTACACACTTTCCTGTATTCTTCCTAAATCAAAATTTATCCATGTTTGACCCACTGCTGTAAGTTGTGTCAGGGTGAGATACCTTCACCACGTTACTTGTATCCCATTTATTTATACTTATTTATCATTTGTACACCAATCACATCTCACCTATTTCCATGCCTTTCCAGTGAGTGTAGTTCCAGTGCATGCAATCTTTGTAGGAAAAGTTTCTGATACATGGAATCCATTGCATCATCAACCTTCTCCATATTTTCCGTTGCATTTATGTCCATTCTCTAATATGGAGACCAGAACTCAGCAGTATAATGAGGCCTTGCCAGAGATATATAAAATTATGTAAAAATCTTAAAATTTCTCTTATTCTTCGTGATATGAACACAAGAAATTTATTGGCTTTGCTGCAAACAATTGTGAATTGTTGTCTTGGCTTTAAATGTCTGCTAACAAGAACTCCAAAAATCTCTTTCGCATTCCATTTAAGATTTACATTGTTTAGGATACAAGCTTTGTGGTTATGTTATTTCCCTAGGATTAAAATATATTTGTCAGCATTGAACTTCTCCGACCACATCATCAATTTTCCCAGGTCATTGTGTCATGTTCAACCTTCCCAGGTCATTGTGTCATGTTCAACCTTCCTAGGTCATTGTGTCATGTTCAACCTTCCTAGGTCATTGTGTCATGTTCAACCTTCCTAGGTCATTGTGTCATGTTCAACCTTCCTAGGTCATTGTGTCATGTTCAACCTTCCTAGGTCATTGTGTCATGTTCAACCTTCCTAGGTCATTGTGTCATGTTCAACCTTCCTAGGTCATTGTGTCATGTTCAACTTCCTAGGTCATTGTGTCATGTTCAACCTTCCTAGGTCATTGTGTCATGTTCAACCTTCCTAGGTCATTGTGTCATGTTCAACCTTCCTAGGTCATTGTGTCATGTTCAACCTTCCTAGGTCATTGTGTCATGTTCAACCTTCCTAGGTCATTGTGTCATGTTCAACCTTCTAGGTCATTGTGTCATGTTCAACCTTCCTAGGTCATTGTGTCATGTTCAACCTTCCTAGATCATTGTGTCATGTTCAACCTTCCTAGGTCATTGTGTCATGTTCAACCTTCCTAGGTCATTGTGTCATGTTCAACCTTCCTAGGTCATTGTGTCATGTTCAACCTTCCTAGATCATTGTGTCATGTTCAACCTTCCTAGGTCATTGTGTCATGTTCAACCTTCCTAGGTCATTGTGTCATGTTCAACCTTCCTAGATCATTGTGTCATGTTCAACCTTCCTAGATCATTGTGTCATGTTCAACCTTCCTAGGTCATCGTGTCATGTTCAACCTTCCTAGATCATTGTGTCATGTTCAACCTTCCCAGGTCATTGTGTCATGTTCAACCTTCCCAGGTCATTTAGTGTTATGTTCAACCTTCTCAGGTTATTTAATGTCATGTTCAACCTTCCTAGGTCATTGTGTCATGTTCAACCTTCCCAGGTCATTTAGTGTCATGTTCAACCTTCCCAGGTCATTTAGTGTTATGTTCAACCTTCCCAGGTCATTTAATGTTATGTTCAACCTTCCCAGGTCATTTAGTGCCATGTTCAACATTTCTAGGTCATTTAGTGTTATATTCAACCTTCCCAGGTCATTTAGTGTCGTTCAACCTTCCCAGGTCATTTAGTGTTATGTTCAACCTTCCCAGGTCATTTAGTGTCATGTTCAACCTTCCCAGGTCATTTAGTGTCATGTTTAGCCTTTTCAGGTCATTTAGTGTCGTTCAACCTTCCCAGGTCATTTAGTGTTATGTTCAACCTTCCCAGGTCATTTAGTGTCATGTTCAACCTTCCCAGGTCATTTAGTGTTATGTTCAACCTTCCCAGGTCATTTAGTGTCATGTTCAACCTTCCTAGGTCATTGTGTCATGTTCAACCTTCCTAGATCATTGTGTCATGTTCAACCTTCCTAGGTCATTGTGTCATGTTCAACCTTCCTAGGTCATTGTGTCATGTTCAACCTTCCTAGGTCATTGTGTCATGTTCAACCTTCCTAGGTCATTGTGTCATGTTCAACCTTCCTAGGTCATTGTGTCATGTTCAACCTTCCTAGGTCATTGTGTCATGTTCAACCTTCCTAGATCATTGTGTCATGTTCAACCTTCCTAGGTCATTGTGTCATGTTCAACCTTCCTAGGTCATTGTGTCATGTTCAACCTTCCTAGGTCATTGTGTCATGTTCAACCTTCCTAGATCATTGTGTCATGTTCAACCTTCCTAGGTCATTGTGTCATGTTCAACCTTCCTAGGTCATTGTGTCATGTTCAACCTTCCTAGGTCATTGTGTCATGTTCAACCTTCCTAGGTCATTGTGTCATGTTCAACCTCCTAGGTCATTGTGTCATGTTCAACCTTCCTAGATCATTGTGTCATGTTCAACCTTCCTAGATCATTGTGTCATGTTCAACCTTCCTAGATCATTGTGTCATGTTCAACCTTCCTAGATCATTGTGTCATGTTCAACCTTTCTAGATCATTGTGTCATGTTCAACCTTCCTAGATCATTGTGTCATGTTCAACCTTCCTAGATCATTGTGTCATGTTCAACCTTCCTAGGTCATCGTGTCATGTTCAACCTTCCTAGATCATTGTGTCATGTTCAACCTTCCCAGGTCATTGTGTCATGTTCAACCTTCCCAGGTCATTTAGTGTCATGTTCAACCTTCCCAGGTCATTTAGTGTTATGTTCAACCTTCTCAGGTTATTGTGTCATGTTCAACCTTCCCAGGTCATTTAGTGTTATGTTCAACCTTCTCAGGTTATTGTGTCATGTTCAACCTTCCCAGGTCATTTAGTGTTATGTTCAACCTTCCCAGGTCATTTAGTGCCATGTTCAACCTTCCCAGGTCATTTAGTGTCATGTTCAACCTTCCCAGGTCATTTAATGTTATGTTCAACCTTCCCAGGTCATTTAATGTTATGTTCAACCTTCCCAGGTCATTTAGTGCCATGTTCAACATTTCTAGGTCATTTAGTGTTATATTCAACCTTCCCAGGTCATTTAGTGTCATGTTCAACCTTCCCAGGTCATTTAGTGTCATGTTCAACCTGCACAGGTCATAAGTCATCATCAGAAATTATCCGACAACCTCTTGTACTACCATCGACAAAAACTTAATCTCACTGTTTATTCTCTCATCTGTATCGTTAATGAAGATTTTGAATAAGGATGCCCATAATGTCCCTTTTGACAGCCCATCACTTGTAAAGCGTTCCCATTCTGATTTCTACCCATTTATGCACACTGTTGCTTGTCTGTCAGCCATGACAACCCACGAAATAATCTCCCCTATAACCTGTGCTGCTGCTGCTCTCTTCACCAGCCTCCTGTGTGATGCTCCTTTAAGACATCTTAAGAGGCACCTAACTTCCCCCGTCTTCTGATAACATGTTCATTTTTCCACTATAATTTACCTTGTCCATAATTACTATCGCATTTGCTTTGGTTCGTAAGGTGAAGTCCAGGATCTTTCCTTAATTTATGGTATAACTTAACAAATATTTGAGGACAATTGTGTTGTAGAAATCTGAGTAAGGAATTAAGGAAAGATCCTGGACTTCGCCTTACGAAACAAAGCAAATGCGATAGTAATTATGGACAAGGTACATTATAGTGGAAAAATGAACATGTTATCAGAAGACAGGGGTACATAAGTGCCCCTTAAATATTGGTTATGTAAATATTTCTATGCGGAAGACATATATACAGCTATATGTGGTGTGATTATGTGTAAGTTATATTATAGAGGGGAGGCTGTGGAGGAAGGGGTTAGTGGGTGTGGGGGACGGAGTTGTGGGTGAGGGAAGAGGGTGGGGGTAGTAAGGTGTGTTGAAGGGGGGGAAGAGGGGGGTGAACAGGAACTTGTCAAGGTCTTTTGGTTGTATCTGACGAAGGGAAGGTGGAGCACACTATATATACTCTCTCCCACACCCTCTTTACTGGTTATATTCCATCCCTCCCACACCCTCTTTATTGCTTATATTCCATCCCTCCCACACTCTCTTTATTGCTTATATTCCATCCCTCCCACATCCTCCCGTCCTTATGCTCCATTTCTCCCGCTCATTATTTGCGGATGCCAAAATAAACATGAAAATCACCTCGGTAGAGGACACGAAAAAAATGCAGGAAGATAAATGGAAAATCTTGTATTGGGCAGTAGAGAATAACATGACGTTCAATGGGGACAAGTTCCAACTGTTTAGATATGGAAAGAATGAAGAACTCTAAAGGGACACCGTATACAGAACGAAAGGAACGTGTGGAGGACCTGGGTGTATCACCATCTAACCTTTTCTTCAATAAAGCAAATATGAAAATCTGGAAAATGATGGGATGGGTAATGAAATTTTTCAAAACAAGGAAAATAGCGCCATTCATATTGCTTGTGTTTTCTGAGAGTATTGTTCAGTGTTGACGGCTCCGTCCAGGGCAGAGATATCAAGAACTCTAACAGATAGAGATTGTTAATGACTTGTATAGAGCCAATAAAACATTTACATTACTGGGAATTCCTCAAAATCCTAAATATTTACTCGTTGGAGCTGAGGAAAGAGATGCAAGATAATATGTACGTAGAAGGTGTTTGAGGACTTAGAACCCAAACAAAATACTGGAGCGAAAGATATTGGCAGGGGCACCGTGAACACAATAATAAAATATTATATAAACATCCGTGGTCCAAGACTTTTTAATATGTTACCAGAAGATATAAGAAACACTACTGGAACAAGTGTAGAAATGTTTAAGAGGAAACTTGACAAGTACTTAAACCAAGTAGCAGATTAACCAGTATGTATCCCTCCCACTTCTTCCCTCTCACTGCTTGTGTTCCATCCATCCCTCATATTCCCTCTGATTCAATTGTATTTTTTTTGTGTGTGTGAATTTGAGGATCGTCAGTCAAGTGTGTGCCAGAGAATGTTATTGCTATAATGACGTTATTTACTGATGTCTCATCATGGAGACGGAATTAGATCTCGCTAGTTTCAAGTAATGATTTACGTATTGTATGTTGGTTAGTGGGGTAGTGATTAGTAACATTGTCAGTTATTATCCCCGCTTTAAGTGGGGGGGGGGGTACTACATTGGTCCAGATATAATGAGTGAGGTTGCAGTCATCTGAGAAATTCTTTTAGATTTAATTGTACATACGTGTATTGTTAAATAAGTTAGCAAGTTATAGATCTTCAGTTTGATGATGTTGAAGACTCCAACAAATATTATAATTTTTGTGGGGTTACCACTGAAGGTGGAGTATAAGGTAACCTGTAGACTTCTACCACTGTAATTCACACCTTTATAGTTATGTAATTAAGTAATATATATTTATTACGTTCATCCCTGCTACACTTGTTACACCACAGTAATTCATTATAACAAAAACTGCCGTACATACCTCATGTGATGAGGACTACAGTTATGTAGGACTGTATATACCCAGCACATAGTTATGTAGGACTGTATATACCCAGCACATACAGTTATGTAGGACTGTATATACCCAGCACATACAGTTATGTAGGACTGTATATACCCAGCACACACAGTTATGTAGGACTGTATATACCCAGCACACACAGTTATGTAGGACTGTATATACCCAGCACACACAGTTATGTAGGACTGTATATACCCAGCACATACAGTTATGTAGGACTGTATATACCCAGCACATACAGTTATGTAGGACTGTATATACCCAGCACATACAGTTATGTAGGACTGTATATACCCAGCACATACAGTTATGTAGGACTGTATATACCCAGCACATACAGTTATGTAGGACTGTATATACCCAGCACATACAGTTATGTAGGACTGTATATACCCAGCACATACAGTTATGTAGGACTGTATATACCCAGCACATACAGTTATGTAGGACTGTATATACCCAGCACATCCAAGATGTCTCTTGTGTTATGTTTAAACCAGGTTTCCCTAATAATATTACAGGTTATGTTACTTTTAAAGAATCAAGTGGAACTGTGAGCATTGACTCGGGGATCTAATTCATCTACAAACCTGTCAGACACTGCAACTTCTTGGGATCTTAATACTTGGGAATTCTTCGCTTGCCTAATTCTTGGGCACGACCTACTTCAACATTGAACAAATGTGACACCACCTATGACTGCTTCACCTCTCCTGCCAACGGTTTATAAGCTGCTTCTCAGCACGTATGCCGTATTCTATTCAAGATTGATGGACTGACCACATCGACTCAAGGTTGAGGGACTGATTACCTCATTCTCCTCCTGTTCTTCAAGATTCTCCTTTGTATGGACTGATGAAGCCACTGTGTGGCGAAACGTTTCCTCAATAAAGATACCCAAGAGTTGCACATGTGTCTAATTTATCAAATATTGATGTTGTCTTGGTGTTGTTAAAGGCGGTTTCTGCTTGATTTACTGTGTAATAACGATAATTATGGTCAGAATAATATTATCATTGTCATAATCAACATGTACTCGTTAATTTATTTTTGCTGGGGGTCGAGACTTCGCCTCATTGACATTGCCCGGGATTCACTGATTCTTGGCTACTTGATTTTTTATCGTGCCTGCTGTTGAAGCTGTGTATAGTGTATGATTTGTGGACGCGGCATCCTCGCTAGCCTGTGTTTGCGTGGTGTGGGCGTGACAAGTTTTTGTTCTAAACCGTGGGCGAGTGGGAATGACCGTGACATATTTTCCCTCAGTATGTGACAGCGTGTGGGGGTAGACGTGGGCGTGTGGGCGTAGACGTGGACTTGTGGGTGTAGACGGTGTGGGGGCGTAGACGTGGGCGTGTGGTTTGATGTAGGCGTGTGGGCGTAGACGTGGGCGTGTGGTTGTAAACGTGGGCGTGTGGGTGTAGCCGTGGGCGTGGGTGTAGAAGTGGGCGTGGGGGTCAGGGAATAATAACTAAAGGAGATTTTAACGTCTCAAATATAAAGTACCTGGTGAGAAAGCAGCAGTATTGTAGTTGATACAATACCTGGATGTATTCTACAACAACATCGTAGCTGATACAATACCTGGATGTATTCTACAACAACATTGTAGCTGATACAATACCTGGATGTATTCTACAACAACAGTAGTCACCATCAACTGGTAAGAGACTCATTAGTTTACAGTGAAACAAGGACAGATACAAGTGAACACGAGTTACAGTGAAGACGTGTGACAGTGACTGAGAGACACAAGTGACAGTGACTGAGAGACACAAGTATGTGACAGTGACTGAGAGACAAGTATGTGACAGTGACTGAGAGACACAAGTATGTGACAGTGACTGAGAGACACAAGTATGTGACAGTGACTGAGAGACACAAGTATGTGACAGTGACTGAGAGACACAAGTATGTGACAGTGACTGAGAGACACAAGTATGTGACAGTGACTGAGAGACACAAGTATGTGACAGTGACTGAGAGACACAAGTATGTGACAGTGACTGAGAGACAAGTATGTGACAGTGACTGAGAGACACAAGTATGTGACAGTGACTGAGAGACACAAGTATGTGACAGTGACTGAGAGACACAAGTATGTGACAGTGACTGAGACACAAGTATTGACAGTGACTGAGAGACACAAGTATGTGACAGTGACTGAGAGACACAAGTATGTGACAGTGACTGAGAGACACAAGTATGTGACAGTGACTGAGACACAAGTATGTGACAGTGACCGAGAGACACAAGTATGTGACAGTGACTGAGAGACAAGTATGTGACAGTGACTGAGAGACAAGTATGTGACAGTGACCGAGAGACACAAGTATGTGACAGTGACTGAGAGACAAGTATGTGACAGTGACCGAGAGACACAAGTATGTGACAGTGACTGAGAGACAAGTATGTGACAGTGACTGAGAGACAAGTATGTGACAGTGACTGAGAGACACAAGTATGTGACAGTGACTGAGAGACACAAGTATGTGACAGTGACTGAGAGACACAAGTATGTGACAGTGACTGAGAGACACAAGTATGTGACAGTGACTGAGAGAGACAAGTATGTGACAGTGACCGAGAGACAAGTATGTGACAGTGACTGAGAGACACAAGTATGTGATAGTGACTGAGAGACACAAGTATGTGACAGTGACTGAGAGACAAGTATGTGATAGTGACTGAGAGACACAAGTATGTGACAGTGACTGAGAGACACAAGTATGTGACAGTGACTGAGAGACAAGTATGTGACAGTGACTGAGAGACACAAGTATGTGACAGTGACTGAGAGATACAAGTTTGTGACAGTGACTGAGAGACACAAGTATGTGACAGTGACTGGAGAACACAAGTATGTGACAGTGACTGAGAGACACAAGTATGCGACAGTGACTGAGAGACACAAGTATGTGACAGTGACTGAGAGACACAAGTTATGTGACAGTGACTGAGAGACACAAGTATGTGACAGTGACTGAGAGACACAAGTATGTGACAGTGACTGAGAGACACAAGTATGTGACAGTGACTGAGAGACACAAGCATGTGACAGTGACTGAGACACAAGTATGTGACAGTGACTGAGACACAGGTATGTGACAGTGACTGAGACACAAGTATGTGACAGTGACTGAGAGACAAGTATGTGACAGTGACTGAGAGACACAAGTATGCGACTGAGACACAAGTATGTGACAGTGACTGAGAGACACAAGTATGTGACAGTGACACACAAGTATGCGACAGTGATTGAGAGACACAAGTATGTGACAGTGACTGAGAGACACAAGTATGTGACAGTGACTGAGAGACACAAGTATGTGACAGTGACTGAGAGACACAAGTATGTGACAGTGACTGAGAGACACAAGTATGTGACAGTGACTGAGAGACACAAGTATGTGACAGTGACTGAGAGACACAAGTATGTGACAGTGACTGAGAGACACAAGTATGTGACAGTGACTGAGAGACACAAGTATGTGACAGTGACTGAGAGACAAGTATGTGACAGTGACTGAGAGACACAAGTATGTGACAGTGACTGAGAGACACAAGTATGTGACAGTGACTGAGAGACACAAGTATGTGACAGTGACTGAGACACAAGTATGTGACAGTGACTGAGAGACACAAGTATGTGACAGTGACTGAGAGACACAAGTATGTGACAGCGACTGAGAGACACAAGTATGTGACAGTGACTGAGAGACACAAGTATGTGACAGTGACTGAGAGACAAGTATGTGACAGTGACCGAGAGACACAAGTATGTGACAGTGACTGAGAGAGACAAGTATGTGACAGTGACTGAGAGACAAGTATGTGACAGTGACTGAGAGACACAAGTATGTGACAGTGGACTGAGAGACACAAGTATGTGACAGTGACTGAGAGACACAAGTATGTGACAGTGACTGAGAGACACAAGTATGTGACAGTGACCGAGAGACAAGTATGTGACAGTGACTGAGAGACACAAGTATGTGATAGTGACTGAGAGACACAAGTATGTGACAGTGACTGAGAGACAAGTATGTGATAGTGACTGAGAGACACAAGTATGTAACAGTGACTGAGAGACACAAGTATGTGACAGTGACTGAGAGACAAGTATGTGACAGTGACTGAGAGACACAAGTATGTGACAGTGACTGAGAGATACAAGTTTGTGACAGTGACTGAGAGACACAAGTATGTGACAGTGACTGAGAGACACAAGTATGCGACAGTGACTGAGAGACACAAGTATGTGACAGTGACTGAGAGACACAAGTATGTGACAGTGACTGAGAGACACAAGTATGCGACAGTGACTGAGAGACACAAGTATGTGACAGTGACTGAGAGACACAAGTATGTGACAGTGACTGAGAGACACAAGTATGTGACAGTGACTGAGAGACACAAGTATGTGACAGTGACTGAGAGACACAAGTATGTGACAGTGACTGAGAGACACAAGCATGTGACAGTGACTGAGACACAAGTATGTGACAGTGACTGAGACACAGGTATGTGACAGTGACTGAGACACAAGTATGTGACAGTGACTGAGAGACAAGTATGTGACAGTGACTGAGAGACACAAGTATGCGACTGAGACACAAGTATGTGACAGTGACTGAGAGACACAAGTATGTGACAGTGACACACAAGTATGCGACAGTGATTGAGAGACACAAGTATGTGACAGTGACTGAGAGACACAAGTATGTGACAGTGACTGAGAGACACAAGTATGTGACAGTGACTGAGAGACACAAGTATGTGACAGTGACTGAGAGACACAAGTATGTGACAGTGACTGAGAGACACAAGTATGTGACAGTGACTGAGAGACACAAGTATGTGACAGTGACTGAGAGACACAAGTATGTGACAGTGACTGAGACACAGCTGACCTGACCATAAGTGTCCGGGGCCCAAGACTGTTCAACAGCCTCCCATCAAGCATTAGGGGAATTGCCAATAAACCCCTGGCTGCCTTCAAGAGAGAGCTGGACGGATACCTAAAGTCAGTGCCGGATCAGCCGGGCTGTGGCTCGTACGTTGGACTGCGTGCGGCCAGCAGTAACAGCCTAGTTGATCAGGCCCTGATCCATCGGGAGGCCTGGTCATGGACCGGGCCGCGGGGGCGTTGGTCCCCGGAATAACCTCCAGGTAACCTCCAGGTATCTCTTAATCTCTGTTATGTGCCCTACCATAGTACCATAACCTACCTTACCATAGTACCATAACCTACCCTACCATAGTACCAGAATCTACCTTACCATAGTACCATAACCTACCCTACCCTAGTACCATAACCTACCCTACCATAGTACCATAACCTACCCTACCATAGTACCATAACCTACCCTACCATAGTACCATAACCAACCTTACCATAGTACCATAACCTACCCTACCATAATACCAGAATCTACCTTACCATAGTACCATAACCAACCCTACCATAGTACCATAACCTACCCTACCATAGTACCATAACCTACCCTACCATAGTACCATAACCTACCCTACCATAGTACCATAACCTACCCTATCATAGTACCATAACCTACCCTACCATATTACCATAACCTACCCTACCATAGTACCATAACCTACCCTACCATAGTACCATAACCTACTCTACCATAGTATCATAACCTACCCTACCATAGTACCATAACCTACCCTACCATAGTATAACCTACCCTACCATAGTACCATAACCTACCCTTCCATAGTACCATAACCTACCCTACCATAGTACGATAACCTACTCTACCATAGTACCATAGCTTACCCTACCATAGTACCATAACCTACACTACCAAAATACCATAACCTACCCTACCATAGCACCATAACCTACTCTACCATAGTACCATAACCTACCCTACCATAGTACCATAGCCTACCCTACCTTAGTACCATAACCTACACTACCAAAATACCATAACCTACTCTGCCATGGTACCATAACCTACCCTACCATAGTACCATAACCTACCCTACCATAGTACCATAACCTACACTACCAAAATACCATAACCTACCCTACCATAGTACCATAACCTACCCTACCATAGTACCGTAACCTACCCTACCATAGTACCATAACCTACCTTACCATAGTACCATAACCTACCCTACCATAGTACCATAACGCACCCTACCATAGTAGTATAACCTACCCTACCATAACCTACCCTACCATAACCTACCCTACCATAGTACCATAACCTACCCTACCATGGTACCATCATCTACTCCACCATAGTACCATAACCTGATCTACCATAGTACCATAACCGACCCTACCATAGTACCATAACCTACTCTACCATAGTACCATAACCTACCCTACCATGGTACCATCATCTACCCCACCATAGTACCATAACCTACTCTACCATAGTACCATAACCGACCCTACCATAGTACCATAACCTACCCTACCATAGTACAATAACCTACTCTACCATAGTACCATAACCGACCCTACCATAGTACCATAACCTACCCTACCATAGTACTATAGCCTACCCCACCATAGTACCATAACCTACCCTACCATAGTACCATAACCTACCCTACCATAGTACCATAACCTACCATACCATAGTACCATAACCTACCCTACCATAGTACCATAACCTACCCTACATAGTACCATAACCTACCCTACCATAGTACCATAACCTACCCTACCATAGTACCATAACCTACCCTACCATAGTACCATAACCTACCCTACCATAGTACCATAACCTACCCTACCATAGTACCATAACCTACCCTACCATAGTACCATAACCTACCCTACCATAGTACCATAACCTACCCTACCATAGTACCATAACCTACCCTACCGTAGTACCATAACCTACCCTACCATAGTACCATAACCTACCCTACCATAGTACCATAACCTACCCTACCATAGTACCTAAACCTACCCTACCATAGTACCATAACCTACCCTACCATAGTACCATAACCTACCCTACCATAGTACCATAACCTACCCTCTGCTGTCCTCTACCTCTATCTCCTCTACCTCTGTTCTCTACCTCTGCTGTCCTCTACCTCACTCTCTACCTCTGCTCTCCTTTACCTCTGCTCTATTTTACCTCTGCTCTCCTCTACCTCTCCTCTCTCTTCTACATCTGTTCTCCTCTGCCTCTGTTCTTTATCTCTGTTCTCTACCTCTGCTCTCTCCTATACCTCTGTTTCTCTACCCTTTGCTCTCTCCTCTACCTCTGTTTTCCTCTGCCTCTGTTCTCCTGTACCTCTGCTCTCTTCTACCTCCGTTCTCCTCTACCTCTGTTCTCCTCTGCCTCTGTTCTCCTGTACCTCTGCTCTCTTCTACCTCCGTTCTCCTCTACCTCTGTTCTCCTCTGCCTCTGCCCTACTCTGCTTCCCCTGTTTCCCCTGCCTCTCCTCTGCTCTCCTCTACCTACCCTCTTCCCCTGCCTCTCCTCTGCTCTCCTCTACCTGCCCTCTTCCCCCTGCCTCTGCTCTCCTCTACCTGCCCTCTTCCCCCTGCCTCTGCTCTCCTCTACCTGCCCTCTTCCCCTGCCTCTCCTCTGCTCTCCTCTACCTGCCCTCTTCCCCCTGCCTCTCCTCTGCTCTCCTCTACCTGCCCCTTCCCCTGCCTCTCCTCTGCTCTCCTCTACCTGCCCTCTTCCCCCTGCCTCTCCTCTCCTCTACCTGCCCTCTTCCCCCTGCCTCTGCTCTCCTCTACCTGCCCTCTACCCCATACCTCTGCCTCTGCTCTCCTCTACCTGCTCTCTTCCCCTGCCTCTGCTCTCATCTACCTGCCCTCTTCCGCCTGCACTGCTCTCCTCTACCTGCCCTCTTCTCCTACCTCTGCCTCCTCTACCTGCCCTCTTCCCCTGCCTTTCCTCTGCTCTCTTCTACCTTCCCTCTTCCCCCTGCCTCTCCTCTGCTCTCCTCCATTCTCCTCCACCTGTCCTCTTCCCCCTGTCTGCTCTCCTCTACCTGCCCTCTTCCCCCTGCTTCTGCTCTCCTCTACCTGCCCTTTTCCCCTGCCTCTGCTCTCCTCTACCTGCCCTTTTCCCTCTGCCTCTGCTCTCCTCTACCTGCCCTCTTCCACCTGTCTCTGCTCTCCTCTACCTGCCTCTTCCACCTGTCTCTGCTCTCCTCTACCTGCCCTTCTTCCCCCTGCCTGTGCTCTCCCTCGCGCATCCACTGTCCCCCAACACAGGTTGTAGTCAGTAAGGTTCCTCAGGTGGTTGCGTACCACTATTCTCTACACATGACAACCTCTCCTCCATTTACTCGGGGCCTGCTTTGACGCTTATATTTACCTCCCTGACTTTTTTCAGCTCTGACACTGACTTCCAGCTCTCAAGACATGAATAGCCTCTATTTCATGTGGATTACTCATAGGACCTGTCCAACAAGTGTATGTCAAGTAGGATGTCCAGAGTGTTAGTGTTATACGAAGAGCATGCTTGCAAGTTTTCTAGAGTCCTAAGTGATGAACTCTAGTTACTGTCTGGAAGTGCCTGCCGGTGGGAGTTCTAAGTGAAGTGTATTACGTATTAGTAGAGGTAGCCTGTCTTGCGAATGTAGTCCCAGAGTGATGGAATGGTCACCTAAGTGAAGTTGTATTACGTAGTAGTGGAGGTGCCTGTCTTGCGAAGTGTATGCCAGAGTGAGGATGGTCCTAAGTGAAGTGTATTACGTAGTAGTGGAGGTGCCTGTCTTGCGAAGTGTATGCCAGAGTGAAGATGGTCGTAAGTGAAGTGTGAATATTTGAAGGATAAGGACAAGGACGCCAGTGGAAATAAGTCACTTTGTCTGACCCTTTTTTTTTCTTGTTGTGGGTGGCATCCTGGGGAAGAAGATTTGCAAAATCACTGTGGAAATAAGCCAACAGTCCTCGATGACACACTGGGTTATCCTAGCTGGCTAACACTCCACCAGATTATCCTGGCTGGCTAACACTCCACCAGGTTATCCTGGCTGGCTAACACTCCACCGGTTATCCTGGCTGGCTAACACTCCACCAGGTTATCCTGGCTGGCTAACACTCCACCAGGTTATCCTGCTGGCTAACACTCCACCAGGTTATCCTGGCTGGCTAACACTCCACCAGGTTATCCTGGCTGGCTAACACTCCACCAGGTTATCCTGGCTGGCTAACACTCCACCAGGTTATCCTGGCTGGCTACACACTCCACCAGGTTATCCTGGCTGGCTAACACTCCACCAGGTTATCCTGGCTGGCTAACACTCCACCAGGTTATCCTGGCTGGCTAACACTCCACCAGGTTATCCTGGCTGGCTAACACTCCACCAGGTTATCCTGGCTGGCTAACACACTCCACCAGGTTATCCTGGCTGGCTAAACACTCCACAAGGTTATCCTGGCTGGCTAACACTCCACCAGGTTATCCTGGCTGGCTAACACTCCACCAGATTATCCTGGCTGGCTAACACTCTCACCAGGTTATCCTGGCTTGGCTAACACTCCACCAGGTTATCCTGGCTGGCTAACACTCCACCAGTTTATCCTGCTGGCTAACACTCCACCAGGTTATCCTGGCTGGCTAACACTCCACCAGGTTATCCTGGCTGGCTAACACTCCACCAGATTATCCTGGCTGGCTAACACTCCACCAGGTTATCCTGGCTGGCTAACACTCCACCAGGTTATCCTGGCTGGCTAACACTCCACCAGGTTATCCTGGCTGGCTAACACTCCACCAGGTTATCCTGGCTGGCTAACACTCCACCAGGTTATCCTGGCTGGCTAACACTCCACCAGGTTATCCTGGCTGGCTAACACTCCACCAGGTTATCCTGGCTGGCTAACACTCCACAGGTTATCCTGCTGGCTAACACTCCACCAGGTTATCCTGGCTGGCT
Source organism: Cherax quadricarinatus (assembly GCF_026875155.1). Classification (NCBI taxonomy): domain Eukaryota; kingdom Metazoa; phylum Arthropoda; class Malacostraca; order Decapoda; family Parastacidae; genus Cherax; species Cherax quadricarinatus. Next base: position 31,673,536 of record NC_069461.1, on the reverse strand, counting down.
AACACTCCACCAGGTTATCCTGGCTGGCTAACACTCCACCAGGTTATCCTGGCTGGCTAACACTCCACCAGGTTATCCTGGCTGGCTAACACTCCACCAGGTTATCCTGGCTGGCTAACACTCCACCAGGTTATCCTGGCTGGCTAACACTCCACCAGGTTATCCTGGCTGGCTAACACTCCACCAGGTTATCCTGGCTGGCTAACACATCCACCAGGTTATCCTGGCTGGCTAACACTCCACCAGGTTATCCTGGCTGGCTAAACACTCCACAGGATAATCCTGGCTGGCTAACACTCCACCAGGTTATCCTGGCTGGCTAATAACACTCCACCAGGTTATCCTGGCTGGCTAACACTCCACCAGGTTATCTGGCTGGCTAACACTCCACCAGGTTATCCTGGCTGGCTAACACTCCACCAGGTTATCCTGACTGGCTAACACTCCACCAGGTTATCCTGGCTGGCTAACACTCCACCAGGTTATCCTGGCTGGCTAACACTCCACCAGGTTATCCTGGCTGGCTAAACACTCCACCAGGTTATCCTGGCTGGCTAACACTCCACCAGGTTATCCTGGCTGGCTAACACTCCACCAGGTTATCCTGGCTGGCTAACACTCCACCAGGTTATCCTGGCTGGCTAACACTCCACCAGGTTATCCTGGCTGGCTAACACTCCACCAGGTTATCCTGGCTGGCTAAACACTCCACAGGTTATCCTGGCTGGCTAACACTCCACCAGTTATCCTGGCTGGCTAACACTCCACCAGGTTATCCTGGCTGGCTAACACTCCCACCAGGTTATCTGGCTGGCTAACACTCCACCAGGTTATCCTGGCTGGCTAACACTCCACCAGGTTATCCTGGCTGGCTAACACTCCACCAGGTTATCCTGGCTGGCTAACACTCCACCAGGTTATCCTGGCTGGCTAACACTCCACCAGGTTATCCTGGCTGGCTAACACTCCACCAGGTTATCCTGGCTGGCTAACACTCCACCAGGTTATCCTGGCTGGCTAACACTCCACCAGGTTATCCTGGCTGGCTAACACTCCACCAGGTTATCCTGCTGGCTAACACTCCACCAGGTTATCCTGGCTGGCTAACACTCCCCAGGTTATCCTGGCTGGCTAACACTCCACCAGGTTATCCTGGCTGGCTAAACACTCCACCAGGTTATCCTGGCTGGCTAACACTCCACCAGGTTATCCTGGCTGGCTAACACTCCCCAGGTTATCCTGGCTGGCTAACACTCCACCAGGTTATCCTGGCTGGCTAACACTCCACCAGGTTATCCTGGCTGGCTAACACTCCACCAGGTTATCCTGGCTGGCTAACACTCCACCAGGTTATCCTGGCTGGATAAACACTCCACCAGGTTATCCTGGCTGGCTAACACACTCCACAGGTTATCCTGGCTGGCTAACACTCCACCAGGTTATCCTGGCTGGCTAACACTCCACCAGGTTAATCCTGGCTGGCTAACACTCCACCAGGTTATCCTGGCTGGCTAACACTCCACCAGGTTATCCTGGCTGGCTAACACTCCACCAGGTTATCCTGGCTGGCTAACACTCCACCAGGTTATCCTGGCTGGCTAACACTTCCACCAGGTTATCCTGGCTGGCTAACACTCCACCAGGTTATCCTGGCTGGCTAACACTCCACCAGGTTATCCTGGCTGGCTAACACTCCACCAGGTTATCCTGGCTGGCTAACACTCCACCAGGTTATCCTGGCTGGCTAACACTCCACCAGGTTATCCTGGCTGGCTAACACTCCACCAGGTTATCCTGGCTGGCTAACACATCCACCAGGTTATCCTGGCTGGCTAACACTCCACCAGGTTATCCTGGCTGGCTAACACTCCACCAGGTTATCCTGGCTGGCTAACACTCCACCAGGTTATCCTGGCTGGCTAACACTCCACCAGGTTATCCTGGCTGGCTAACACTCCACCAGGTTATCCTGGCTGGCTAACACTCCACCAGGTTATCCTGGCTGGCTAACACTCCACCAGGTTATCCTGGCTGGCTAACACTCCACCAGGTTATCCTGGCTGGCTAACACTCCACCAGGTTATCCTGGCTGGCTAACACTCCACCAGGTTATCCTGGCTGGCTAACACTCCACCAGGTTATCCTTGGCTGGCTAACACTCCACCAGGTTATCCTGGCTGGCTAACACTCCACCAGGTTATCCTGGCTGGGCTAACACTCCACCAGGTTATCCTGGCTGGCTAACACTCCACCAGGTTATCCTGGCTGGCTAACACTCCACCAGGTTATCCTGGCTGGCTAACACTCCACCAGGTTATCCTGGCTGGCTAACACTCCACCAGGTTATCCTGGCTGGCTAACACTCCACCAGGTTATCCTGGCTGGCTAACACTCCACCAGGTTATCCTGGCTGGCTAACACTCCACCAGGTTATCCTGGCTGGCTAACACTCCACCAGGTTATCCTGGCTGGCTAACACTCCACCAGGTTATCCTGGCTGGCTAACACTCCACCAGGTTATCCTGGCTGGCTAACACTCCACCAGGTTATCCTGGCTGGCTAACACTCCACCAGGTTATCCTGGCTGGCTAACACTCCACCAGGTTATCCTGGCTGGCTAACACTCCACCAGGTTATCCTGGCTGGCTAACACTCCACCAGGTTATCCTGGCTGGCTAAACACTCCACCAGGTTATCCTTGGCTGGCTAACACTCCACCAGGTTATCCTGGCTGGCTAACACTTCATCAGGTTATCCTGGCTGGCTAACACTCCACCAGGTTATCCTGGCTGGCTAACACTCCACCAGGTTATCCTGGCTGGCTAACACTCCACCAGGTTATCCTGGCTGGCTAACACTCCACCAGGTTATCCTGGCTGGCTAACACTCCACCATGGTTTATCCTGGCTGGCTAACACTCCACCAGGTTATCCTGACTGGCTAACACTCCACCAGGTTATCCTGACTGGCTAACACTCCACCAGGTTATCCTGGCTGGCTAACACTCCACCAGGTTATCCTGGCTGGATAACACTCCACCAGGTTATCCTGGCTGATCGTGTTTACTTCACGTTGTGAAGTATTTATTAATTGTACAATTTTAGGTAATACCTGCATATTAGGCCTGTTAGGCCTATGTTTAAAATGTGAGCCATGCAGTGGCATTGTTTTTTCGAAACTTGGTCTCTTGTAATTTTATAAGTAGGTCTCATTTTTGGGGAGGGAGGGTGGGGGGGACAAAATCTTACTCTTTTACTAAGTCGTTTTCAAATTAGTATTTTTAAATTATGGAATATAATTACCGAATGTTTTTGTATCCTGTCTGATTGGTGGATATATTTAATTACTTGTAAGTAAGACGATATATGTACTCTTGGCCGGTCTGTGTGACTAGAGTTGCGCACCATAACCTCTTGGCCGGTCTGTGTGACTAGAGTTGCGCACCATAACCTCTTGGCCGGTCTGTGTGACTAGAGTGGTGCACCATAACCTCTTGGCCGGTCTGTGTGACTAGAGTGGTGCACCATAACCTCTTGGCCGGTCTGTGTGACTAGAGTAGTGCACCATAACAGACCACTGGCTGTATGAAAGCAGTGAAAGTAAGACTTTTACTGATCCATCGGTCGTGACTGGCTGTTACCATGTATACCTTCTTACACTGTCCGAGTCAACTCGGGCTGCAGGATGAATGTTAATTCATACGACCCTCATGTCTGTCAAGGCAAATTAAGATTTCTGTCGTATGATTTTTTTTATAATACCTGTGACTGTCTTTCAAATTTGTAAATTCATGGACTCGTCCTCCTTGTGGCCACGACTGACACCAGGCTTTGAAAAACTAAAAAAAAACTATGTATAGTGCAGGAAAATAACGAACAGGAAACGCAGGGAAGAAAAGATAAGTGTAGAGGGACTGCAAGTAAGAGTTTGTAAGATTTACCTTCCATCTTGCATATTCTTGAGAGAGAAGACTCTTGCCTGAGCCAAACAGGCAGCTTGTGTTTCATCCATAGGATGGTAGGGCTTCTCTCAATACTTTCTCTCATGTTAACAACTATAAGTTTCTCATTTTCGGTCCCTTTTCCAAAATTAGGTAATCGGAGAAACCTTTTTGAAGTTTCTGCAGTACGCACCATTCCTAACATGAATCTTTGTGTGTGCTTACTACTTTTCCCAGGACAGTACTGGTGTCACGTAACTTCCCACGTCTTTTAATAACATGTTCATTTTTCCACTATAATCTTCCTTGTCCATAATTACTATCACATTTGCTTTGTCTGTTTCGTAAGGTTAAGTCCAGGATCTTTCTTAATTCCTTGCTCAGACCTCACAACACAATTGTCCTCAAACATTTGTTAAGTTATACCATAAATTAAGTAAAGATCCTGGACTTCACCCTACGAAACAGACAAAGCAAATGTGATAGTAATTATGGACAAGGTAGATTATAGTGGAAAAATAAACATGTTATGAGAGGACGGTGGAAGTTACGTGCTTTGTTAGAGATGTAATCTTCCGAACACGGGTAACCTAACTGACCTGACCTTATTACGTTCCTACTCAGGCACGACTTGATAATGGTTGAGACTGAGCCAGTTATCAAGTCTTAATGTTCAGTTTATTAGTTGATGTAATCATCATGATTACTGGTAATTATATCTGATTATTGGTAATGATGATAAAATGAAATTTCTGTATAATGAATAGATAATGATTTTATAATTTTTAGATATAAATATCGTCTAATAAATGTATTATTTACAACATATAGAGTAGGAATCTTTTAGTTATAACTACCGTGAGTTGTTTAAAAGTCTTAGACTTATAAATACAGCATCAGATGTCAATATAATGTCTCATACTTTAAGAGAAGTCTTACAGCCATTACACAACGTCCCAAGCTGAAATATGTGTTAATACAGAAGGAACTTTTAACATTTTCCGGCTCTTACAAGAAAGGAATGTTGCTAGAAGATACTGACTCCTGTAACAAAGTTGTTAACTCTGAAGGCAAGTTACAAAGACAGAAAAAGTGCGAATGATCGGAAGGTTGTTGACGGCATCAAAAGTCTGAGAAGCTAATAATAATAAAAAAAAAAAAGACTAGGATGTTGAAATAGTGCTAAAAGTCTGAAAGTATTTGTGGTAATATTGTAAACATCGAAAATCTAGATATTTTTAACAAATTTCCAAGTCAAGTGTTAATCAGATCCTGGATCACATATATCAATGGCGCAGAGATGGGCAACATAATGTCCACAGATGTAAGTTTCATTTGTTTAAATATAATGTTACTTTTATATATGTCGTGCTGAATAGGTAAAACTTGCTATTTTGGCTTAAATAGCAACGCTCTTCTTGTCGAATAAGGCAAGCGAAAAATTGTGTATGCAATAATTCACAAAAATCATTCTGAACCTAACGAACACAATATATTTCATTGTGTTTGTTTATTATTAAATTGTAAACTTACCTAAAATATACTTAGTTGGACTAGACTAAGTTAAATTACGCTTGTTATAATAAGGTTAGGTATGTTTTCTAAGGTTCTTTTGGTACAAAATTGTTAATTTTTACATTAACATAAATGAAAAAAATATATCTTTAAACATACTATGGTACAATAGATTTAAGAGATACATTGTTGGTATAAAAATGGCAAATACAGTACACGACGTGTATAAAATTTTAGGCGTATAAATCTTAGAAATGACTTAATTTTAAATGAGTTCTTGCTATTCGGCACGACATGATATATATATATATATATATATATATATATATATATATATATATATATATATATATATATATATATATATATATATATAATCACAACCGGCCGATTCCCACCAAGGCAGGGTGGCCCGAAAAAGAAAAACTTTCACCATCATTCACTCCATCACTGTCTTGCCAGAAGGGTGCTTTACACTACAGTTTTTAAACTGCAACATTAACACCCCTCCTTCAGAGTGCAGGCACTGTACTTTCCATCTCCAGGACTCAAGTCCGGCCTGCCAGTTTCCCTGAACCCCTTCATAAATGTTACTTTGCTCACACTCCAACAGCACATCAAGTATTAAAAACCATTTGTCTCCATTCACTCCTATCAAACACGCTCACGCATGCCTGCTGGAAGTCCAAGCCCCTCGCACACAAAACCTCCTTTACCCCTTCCCTCCAACCTTTCCTAGGCCGACCCCTATCCCGCCTTCCTACCACTACAGACTGATACACTCTTGAAGTCACTCTGTTTCGCTCCATTCTCTCTACATGTCCGAACCACCTCAACAACCCTTCCTCAGCCCTCTGGACAACAGTTTTGGTAATCCCGCACCTCCTCCTAACTTCCAAACTACGAATTCTCTGTATTATATTCACACCACACATTGCCCTCAGACATGACATCTCCACTGCCTCCAGCCTTCTCCTCGCTGCAACATTCATCACCCATGCTTCACACCCATATAAGAGCGTTGGTAAAACTATACTCTCATACATTCCCCTCTTTGCCTCCAAGGACAAAGTTCTTTGTCTCCACATACTCCTAAGTGCACCACTCACCCTTTTCCCCTCATCAATTCTATGATTCACCTCATCTTTCATAGACCCATCCGCTGACACGTCCACTCCCAAATATCTGAATACATTCACCTCCTCCATACTCTCTCCCTCCAATCTGATATCCAATCTTCATCACCTAATCTTTTTGTTATCCTCATAACCTTACTCTTTCCTGTATTCACTTTTAATTTTCTTCTTTTGCACACCCTACCAAATTCATCCACCAATCTCTGCAACTTCCCTTCAGAATCTCCCAAGAGCACAGTGTCATCAGCAAAGAGCAACTGTGACAACTCCCACTTTTGTGTGATTCTTTATCTTTTAACTCCACACCTCTTGCCAAGACCCTCCATTTACTTCTCTTACAACCCCATCTATAAATATATTAAACAACCACGGTGACATCACACATCCTTGTCTAAGGCCTACTTTTACTGGGAAATAATTTCCCTCTTTCCTACATACTCTAACTTGAGCCTCACTATCCTCGTAAAAACTCTTCACTGCTTTCAGTAACCTACCTCCTACACCATACACCTGCAACATCTGCCACATTGCCCCCCTATCCACCCTGTCATACGCCTTTTCCAAATCCATAAATGCCACAAAGACCTCTTTAGCCTTATCTAAATACTGTTCACTTATATGTTTCACTGTAAACACCTGGTCCACACACCCCCTACCTTTCCTAAAGCCTCCTTGTTCATCTGCTATCCCTATTCTCCGTCTTACTCTTAATTCTTTCAATAATAACTCTACATACACTTTACCAGGTATGCTCAACAGACTTATCCCCCATAATTTTTGCACTCTCTTTTTGTCCCCTTTGCCTTTATACAAAAGAACTATGCATGCTCTCTGCCAATCCCTAGTACCTTAACCCTCTTCCATACATTTATTAAATAATTGGACCAACCACTACCAAAACTATATCCCCACCTGCTTTAAACATTTTCTATCTTTATCCCATCAATCCCGGCTGCCTTACCCCTTTCATTTTACCTACTGCCTCACGAACTTCCCCCACAACTCACACTGGCTCTTCCTCACTCCTACAAGATGTTATTCCTCCTTGCCCTAATACACGAAATCACAGCTTCCCTATCTTCATCAACATTTAACAATTCCTCAAAATATTCCCTCCATCTTCCCAATCCCTCTAACTCTCCATTTAATAACTCTCCTCTCCTATTTTTAACTGACAAATCCATTTGTTCTCTAGGCTTTCTTAACTTTTTTAATCTCACTCCAAAACTTTTTTATTTTCAACAAAATTTGTTGATAACATCTCACCCACTCTCTCATTTGCTCTCTTTTACATTGCTTCACCACTCTCTTAAACCTCTCTCTTTTTCTCCATATACTCTTCCCTCCTTGCATAAACTTCTACTTTGTAAAAACTTCTCATATGCTAACTTTTTTCTCCCTTACTACTCTCTTACATCATCATTCCACCAATCGCTCCTCTTCCCTCCCGCACCCACTTTCCTGTAACCAAAAACTTCTGCTGAACACTCTAACACTACATTTTTAAACCTACCCCATACCTCTTCGACCCCATTGCCTATGCTCTCTTTAGCCATCTATCCATCCAATAGCTGTTTATATCTTACCCAAAACTGCCTCCTCTTTTAGTTTATAAACCTTCGCCTCTCTCTTCCCTGATGCTTCTATTCTCCTTGTATCCCATCTACCTTTTACTCTCAGTGTAGCTACAACTAGAAAGTGATCTGAAAATATCTGTGGCCCCTCTATAAACATGTACATCCTGAAGTCTACTCAACAGTCTTTTATCTACCAATACAAAAACCAACAAACTACTGTCATTTCGCCCTACATCATATCTGTATACTTATTTATCCCTTTTCTTAAAATATGTATTCCTATAACTAAACCCCTTTCATAACAAAGTTTTAATCAAAAGGGCTCCCATTATCATTTACACCTGGCACCCCAAACTTACCTACCACACCCCTCACTAAAAGTTTCTCCTACTTTAGCATCAGATCCCCTACCACAATTACTCTCCTCACTTGGTTCAAAGGCTCCTATACATTCACTTAACATCTCCCAAAATCTCTCTCCTCTACATTTCCTCTCTTCTCCAGTGGGATACACGCTTAATATGACCCACTTTTCGCATCCAACCTTTACTTTAATCCACATAATTCTTGAATTTAAAACATTCAATTCTCTTTTTCCTTCCAAACTGATCCTTCACTTACTGCTACTCCCCTTCCTTTGCTCTAACTCTCTCAGATACTCCAGATTTAATCCCATTTTTTTTCCCCCCACCGAAACTCCCCCTACCCCCTTCAGCTTTGTTTCGCTTAGGGCCAGGACATCCAAATTCTTTTCATTCATAACATCAGCAATCAACTGTTTCTTGTCATCCCCACTACATCCACGCACATTTAAGCATCCCAGTTTTATAAAGTTTTTTTTTCTTCGTTTTTAGTAAATGTCTACAGGAGAAGGGTTACTAGCCCTTTGCTCCCGGCATTTTAGTCCTTCATACGACACACATGGCTTACGGAGGAAAGATTCTTTTCCACTTCCCCATGGACAATAGAAGAAATAAAGAGGAACAAGAGCTATGTAAAAAAGGAGAAAAACCTAGATGTATGTAAATATATATTCATGTGCGTGTCTGTGAAAATGTGACCAAAGTGTAAGTAGGAGTAGCAAGATATCCCGTTATATATATATAAATTATAATTTATATATAATTATATATAAAATATATATATATATATATATAATATATATATATATATTGTTGCAAATTTGGCAAAAAATTTTTGCTAAATGGGAAGCGGGAAAAGTAGGGAAATGTGTTGACTGTAGATTATTTTTTTTTTTTTAAAACTTTTAAAAAAGTTTTTTTTAAATTTAAAAACTATTGTAAAGTTGTTGTAAAATTTAAAACTATTGTAGATGATTATTGTGATATTTCAAATTATCGGGGAAAATTTTTAATTGTGATTTTTTAAACATCGTGGAAGAATTTCGTGTTATTTAAAACTGTTGTAAAAATTGGGGTATAATTAAAACTATTGTAAAGATAATTGTGTTTTTTAAAACTTGTGAAAAGTTTCGTGTTAAATTAAAACTAGGGAAAAGGGGTTTTAAATTTAAAGCCATCGTGAAAGATTATCGTTTTAAATTTAAAAATTATAGCGAAGGTTTGGTTATTAAAAAATGTCTTGGAAGATTTCGTTTGTTTAAAAAGAAAAAATAAAAAAACTTTTATCAACCTTATAAACTTTGTTACCTTTTTCCGGAGAAATTTTTGGAAATAAACACCATTATTATTATTATTATTTTATTATTATTATTTTTTATATTGTCGAAAGCAAACGGGGAATTCGATTTTATTTAGAGTAGGGGGGTGGTGGTGGTGGTGATGAGGTGTGTGTGGTGGGGTGGGGGGGTGGTAGAGGGGGGTGGGGGGAGGGGTTGGGGGGGGTGAAAAAACGTGATAACGGGTCTCCCCCTTTCATTGTCAACACAAATCGGACTACAACTTTTTACTCATGCTACTTCACTTCCTTTGGGTTGGTTTTTAAGTATATAAAAAACATTTCTTTTTTTATTCAGATTATGATCGTTTCTCGCCCGAGCCTAAGGAATACAGTTTTAAGGACTTCATGTTTCCCGTAATTTAGGGGGTTTTAGTTTTGGAGCATGAAGGTTTTCTGCACATTCTGTTACAGCCCAAAATACCACCTAGAGAAAGGGTGCCTGAAGAGTGACACATTTACTTGACATCTCTTGTTTTGAAGTTGTAGCATCAGGAAAGTTTTAGACCAGGGTTCACACTACAGTGATTTTCCGTAATTATTGGCACGTAGTTGATGAAAATTTTTATGTGCATGAATAAATTTAAACTTTGAAAAAGAGGCTATCTGGCACTACATTTAGTAATTCATACAGCCCTTTTTGATTATTTTTGGGGTTTTGGCATTTGTTTAGTAGTCCCAGCAAAAATACCGAAGGTAGGTAAGGACATTTGGAGGTAGTCAAAGTAGATTCTGTAAAGGGTTTAGTAGAGGACAAGGATCAGATCAGACAAATAAAAGGCCAAAAGAAAAAATTATGAAAAGCAACTGAGGCCAAAATAACAACACGCAAACAAAAAAAATAAGGGAATGTGGGGAAAAACATAATTTTAAAAAAATTTTTAATTTTACATCATTGCTTGACATCTCTTGTTTGAAGTTCTGTTTTCCACCCTACATTTTTTTTTTTGCAGTTTAACAACAAGGGTACGTAAGTACCCTTGTCTTAAAATATGCTCATTTTTTCACCATAATCACCCGTCCCCTAATTACTATCGGGTTTTTTTTGGTTCGTAAGGTCAAATCCAGGATCTTTCCCTTAATTTATGGGATAACTTAACAAATCTTTTAGGACAATTGTGTTCAGAGTCTGAGCAAAAAAATTTGAAAAAAATCCTAGACTTCACCTTACGAAACAGAGAAAGCAATTGCTATAGTAATTATGGACAAGGTAGATTATAGTGGAAAAATGAACATATTAGAAGACAGGGGTACTTAGGTGCCCCGAACATCTGTTGAGTGGGTTTAGTTTGTCTTTTACTCAGATCTTGTTTGTATTGCCTCCATTCTTCCGTGACGTAGTACCTAAAACTTATCGTCACTGAACATCATATTGTTGTCATTGGCTCACTGGAAGGTTAATATCAGCGTGGAGACTCGCAGTGTCTGCTATGATTTATGTCACAGTCTATGTCAGATATGAGAATGAGGAAGAGAAGTGGGGCGAGTACCATGCCTTGGAGGATAACTTTTCTCCGGAGTTAACGTTTCCCCCTGATAAAAATAAATGTGGGTGGTTGCTTTTGTTTAGCAGTAGTAGTACTGTAGGTGTGATGTTTTAGGCAGTATTAGGTTGTGGAGAAAGATCTTCACGTATGTGTATGCCATAGTGGTGCCAGCGCTATAGTGGAGCTACGGCAAATGTGTATGAACGGCGGGGTAGCTGGTTCTATGGTGGACCTTGGCAGCAGCAGCTGCTGCCTTAATGTTGGATCCAGTGGTCTGAGATAGAGGTGGAAATTCACTTTTAGGGAGTTGTTCCTTGTCTGTTTTCTGGGGTTGTGTATGTGTACAGGCTGCATCTTGTAGACGACTCTGGGTTTCCTCGTAGGACTCAGCGGGAAGAAGTTTTGACTGGGTTCTAGGCTGATGCATCTTCTCTTCTGGTCTACCCTGCTGCGCTGTTGGGATGTGGAGCAGATCCTGGATGAGAGCGTTGAAGGTACTGCAGTGGTACCGCTTTCTTAAGTTCTGCTTTCACCTGCGTCACCGTTCTCGACATGAGAGGTCCCACGCATGGTGTTTTTTGCTTAAACTTGTGGCATAAGATTTTTTGTTTCATAATGAGAAACCTCACTTTATGGGTCACACATTCCCAGTTAATCTTTTTATTGTTTTTCTTCTTCTTACTGGTGCGTTCCTACTTAAGTTACCTTAGATGTTAAGTTGTTGTACTATAGTCCTCTTCAACCTCTCTTAACACTCCTTACATCTCTTATTGGGAGGCTGTGGCACTGTGCCTTGCATGTGGCATTATGCCTACCATATCACATAGGTTAATATACTATATATTCCTCAAGTACTTTTAACCAAGCTTAAGTCTGGCTACTACAACATCAATGTGTTTACGTTGCAAGTTGGTCCATAAATGTACTTATTTACGTTCATGTTTATAGTGAGTTATAGATGTACTCGGGCTTCTGACAGCATTACTATAACATTCACTTTCATTATTTACATCTCTCCCAACATTATCATAATGCTAGACAGCCATACCAAAATTTTATTGAATATTTCTCTTCAAGATAGAAAGGGAAAGCTGATGATTTTTAATGGAAAATATTTTGCCACTAACTTGTGGTTTAGGGAAAACTTTTCTTTTAATTTTTTTTACTCTCTAAATGGAAACTTATTGAGAAGACGTTTTTGTATGGAAAGAAACTTGGGTGGAAACTTAAGTGGCGGAAAACTCGTTTATGGGGGCTGACAATGATGAAGCTATTGTGTTTATGTCAGCACAGAAAGAATTGTGTCAGGTGGTCTAAAAAGACCACCGTATATAGTGAACATGACGGAGAAAATGGTTGAAGACAGAGACAAAAGAGGGAGACATTTCTTTGTGTCTTATACAGTAGTTTGAGAATTATTGTTGCAAACTAAGAGTCAAAACAACCATTATTTATAGTGTTGTTGTTGTTGTTGTCTCCAGAAAATACTTAAACCTTTTTCAAGGATTGACAAGAAAACTGTTGTGTGGTTCCGTGGACTGGAGCGTCACCAGTTTCCGCTCACCATGAGGTGGGCCAAAGCAGCATGGGTTCGACTCCTTGGCTAGTAGCGCTGTTATATATATATATATATATATATATATATATATATATATATATATATATAATATATATATATATATATATATATATAATATATATATGCGTGCCGAATATGTAAAACTGGTCAATTAGCAAGAACTCATTTAAAATTAAGTCCTTTCTAAAATTTTCTCTTATAAGTTTAAAGATATATTTTTTTCATTAATGTTAATGTAAAATTTTTTAATTTTGCTCCAAAAGAATCTTAGAAAACTTACCTAACCTTATTATAACAAGAACAATTTATTTTAGCCTAACCCAATTAAATATATTTTAGATTTGTTTACAAAAATTTAATACTAAATAAACACAGTGAAATATATTTTTTTCGTTAGGTTCAGAATGATTTTGGAGAAATTATTGCATACACAAATTTTCACTTGTCCTATATGGCAAGATGAGCGTTGCTATTTAAGCCAAGATCGCAAGTTCTGCCTATTCGGCACGACATATATATATATATATATATATATATATATATATATATATATATATATATATATAATATATATGTCGTGCCGAATAGACAGAACTTGCGATCTTGGCTTAAATAGCAACGCTCATCTTGCCATATAGGACAAGCGAAAATTTGTGTATGCATAATTTCGCCAGAATTATTCTGAACTAACGAAAAAAATATATTTTCACTGTGTTGTTAATATTAAATTACTGTAAAAAATCTAAAATTATATATAGTTGGGTTAGTCTAAACTAATTGTTCTTGTTATAATAAGGTTAGGAAATTCTCTTAATTCCTTTTGGTGACAAAATTATAATTTTTACATAACATTAATGAAAGAAATATATCTTTAAACGTTATAGAGAGAAAATTTTAGAAAGGACTTAATTTTTAAATGAGTTCTTGTAAATGACCAGTTTTACTATTCGGCACGACATATATAAAATATATTTTATATATATATATATATATATATATATATATATATAGTGTGTGTGTGTGTGTGTGGTGTGTGTGTTGCCGAATACGAAAAATTAATCAGTTAGCAAGAACTCGTTTAAAATTAAGTCCTTTCTAAAATTTTCTCTTATACGTTTAAAGATATACTCTTTTTTTATTTACGCTAATGTAAAAATTAATAATTTTGTACTAAAAGCACCTTAGAAAACTTACATAACCTTATTATAAGCGCAATCTAATTTAGCCTAATCCAATATATTTTAGATAAGTTTACAATAATTTAATAATAATAAACAATGAAATATATTTTTTGTTAGTTCAGAATGATTTTTGCGAAATTATTGCATACACAAATTTTCGCTTGCCTTATTCGACAAGAAGAGCGTTGCTATTTAAGCCAAAATCGCAAGTTTTACCTATTCGGCACGACATGTGTATATCTATCTGGGGGGTATTCCAGGGGTCAACTCCTCCGCTGCCCAGTCCATGGCTAGGCATCACAGTGGGTCAGGGCCTGATCAACCAAGCTCTTACTACCAGTCACACTCAATTCTGTTATCTGTTAGTGTACTCACGGTGCCCTTGCTTTTCATTAGGGGGGATGTTGCACCGCTTGCCCAGTCTTTTGCTTTCGTAAAGAGTGATTTCCGTGTACAGATTTGGGACTAGTCCCTCTAGGATTTTCCAGGTGAAAATTATGATGCATCTTTCTCGCTTGCATTCCAAGGAGTACACGTCAAGGTGCTTCAAGTGATCCCAGTAATTGAGGTGTTTGATTATTCTTATACGTGCAATGAAAGTTTTCCGTATATTCTCCAGATCTGCAGTTTCGCCTGCCTTGAAAGTGGCCGTTAGTGTACACCAGTATTCCCCCCCCCCCCACACACACATACAAACATTCCCTAGGCTTGTACAGCCTACTGATCTCATTCCAAGTTTCTTATTCTTAGTAAAATTTGTTTATAAAATCTCTCTCACTGGCTCATGTTTTGAACTTCCTCAGCACACGGCCAACCTCTCTTTTACTCTCCATATACTCCGCTCTCCCTATACCATTTCTATACTGCAAAAACCTCTCGTATGCTAACTTTTTATTTTCTTTTTCCTGGTTCCACTAATTGTTTCCTCTTGTCACACCCATCCTCCTGTACTATACAAACCTCTGTTGCACACACTCACATTCTTGACTCTACCCCAAACATCTTCATGAATACATGAGCGATGCTTCTGGTGATCATTGCTTCCCGCGGTCTGGTCCCGCTACCATCAGGCCTCCTGGTGGATGAAGACCTGATCAACCAAGATGTTATTACTGACCGTACGCCGTGCAGCTTACGAACCATACCTCTGCTGGCCAGGCACTAATTTGAGGAACTTGTCTAGTTCCCTCTTGAAGACAGCCATAGGTTTGTTGGTAATTTCCCTTGCGCACGGAGGGTGTTGAGACTGGGACCTCTGACACTCGACGATTTCTCTCTTAGTGTACTCGTTACTCCCCTCCTTTTTATTGATGGTACTTTACGCCGTCTACCAAGTCTCACTTTCACAAAGAGTGATCCTAGTGTGCAGGTTTTGGACCAGTTCCTGCAAGATTTTTCAGGTGTAAATCATGATATACCTTCTTGCCTGTTCCAAGGAATACAGTTGAGGGAATTTCAGGTGTTCCCAGTAGATGTTTGAGTGTATACTGGCACTGAGTGTCCTCTGTACGTTTTCTAACTTGTCAGTCTCATTTGCCTTGAAGGAAGCTATTAGTATACAGAAGTATTCCAGCCTGGAGAGAACAAGTGACTTGAAGAGTATCATCATTGGCTCAGCATATCTTGTCTTGACATCATTACTTCTAGGTAATGATGTTGAATGATTTCACTTTGTTCTGTACTTATTTTGTCTATTTCCTTCATTCTTCTAGAGCGGAGTAACTGAGACTTGTCCTCATTGAACATGATGTCTGCTGCCCACTGGAAAACTTAATATAACCCTCATGAAAATTCACTGTCTTTATGAATGCCACTTTTATTGAGATTCTGGTTTAATCAGCATAGGATGTTACAGGACTATCAGTTTTGTCTTTGTGTCGGGTATAAGAATGAGAAACAGAAGTGGGGTGAGTACTGTGTCTTGAGAGACAGAGCTTTTCACTGTGGCAACCTCTAGATTCTTTTTAATTTTTGTACGCATTTTGTGCGCTATCGCACCATGATCACTCTTGCCGATGGCTTTTGCAAAATCAGTGTACATAACATTTAGCTTGTCTTCAGCGCATCCAAGGCCATATCGTAATGGTCTGACTACTGTAAAAGGCTGGACTTTACATGATGTAAACACTTTGTACTCCATCTTCTCCGGCCAGAGTTTCCTCTCAAGCATCAGAGAGTCTGCTGCCTTTGAGATGAGATATCAATCATCTTCACTTGTAGGGTGAGAGCCTCTCTCTCTCACTCTCACCCATTCTCAGTCATTTTCACTGCCACACTTACTCTCCACTCACCAGTGGTAATGCTCGTCCCACCAAACTAACAATAATTATGTTGGTTGTGGTTATGTTAAAGTTAACTCTTGTCTGTGTGTGTGTTGCAGCAGCAGGGCATGCGTGAGGGGCCAGGAAAGCCTCCGCCTGACAAGGATGAAGCTCCATCCAGAACCTCATCCAGGATACGCTTGGAGGAGGTCCTCGCTCAGCCGGGACCCTATCCTCAGGTGAGTTACCTTCAGGTGAATTACCCTCAGTTGAGTTACCCTCAGTTGAGTTACCCTCAGTTGAGTTACCCTCAGTTGAGTCACCCTCAGTTGAGTTACCCTCAGGTGAGTTAACCTCAGATGAACTACCCTCAGGTGAGCTACCCTTAGGTGAGTTACCCTCAGGTGAACTACCCTCAAGTGAGCTACCCTCTAGTGAGTTACTCTCAGGTGAACTACCCCAGGTGAGTTACCCCAGGTGCTACCATCAGGTGACCTATTTCAAGCTACCCTCGGGTGCTACAGTTGGATGCTACTCTTATGTGCTTACCTCTATTATAATTACTTTTATTGGTAATAAAGTAACTTATTAAAAGTATTGGTAGAAGTAATTTATTATAATAATAATAATTATTATTATTATTAGCAGCTGTAGTAGTAAATTATGTAGTAAGAGTAGTAGCATTAATGGTAAATAGTAATAGTTTGTGAGACTAGTGTGCACTTGTGTGCACACTATACGAGTCTCAATAAAATATTACCGATGATTTCCCTGCCATTGAGAGAAAGTCACTTGTTGATTGTTTTTATCTTGAGGGAATATAGGAAGTCCTGAGTGAGCCGTGAGAGAGAGAGGGGAGAGAGAGAGAGAGAGAGAAGAGAAGAGAGGGGAGGGAATGGTCTGCGAAAGACAAAACAGAAATTAAATCTGTAAATAATTTCCTTCAGTAATATATAATATATATATTTTATATAATATATATATATATTATATATATATATTATATATATATAATACATATAATATATATATATATATATATATAAATATATATATAATAATATATATATTTATATACCATCCATACACACACACACACACGTGTGGTTTTGTGTGTGTGTGTGTGTGTGTGTGTGTGCGGGGCCAGGAGCTCAGACTCGACCCCTGCAACCTCAGCTGGTGAGTACACGTACGTGATAAAGGTGGGAGTTAGGTCAGAAGGAGAGCGTGAGAATAGGATGTAAGAGGAAGAGGGAAGCAGGAAGTTGTGTGGTTGGGTACCCCAGACGTGCTTAATACAGACCAAGGAGAGAGGCAGGGAGGGAAAGCTGCAGTAAGGAAATAAGAGCACTGAACATGGCTAGAGAGGGATAGGTGGCAGGCATGGTGGAGGTAAAGAGTGATATGCGGAAGTGATAGAGGAGTCAGTCAAAGATTTATTTCCACATGGAACAGTAAAGCAATAGCAAAGAACTACAGACCAATAACACTAACATCCCATATCATAAAAATCTTGGAAAGGGTTCTGAGAAGCAAGATCGTCACTCATCTAGATACCCATCAGTTAAACAACCCAGGGCAACATGGGTTAAGAGCAGGTATCTCCTGCCTGTCCCAACTACTGGACCACTATGACAAGGTCCTGGACAAACAAAATGCAGATGTTGTATACACAGACTTTGCAAAAGCCTTTGACAAGTTTGACCATGGTGTAATAGCTCACAAAATGTGTGATAAAGTAATAACAGGAAAAGTTGGTAGATAGATTTATAATTTCCTAACAGAGCACAAAATGTAGTAGTAAAGAGAGTAAAGTGTGAAGCAGCTACTGTGAAAAGCTCTGTTCCACAAGGTACAGTACTCGCTCCCATCCTGTTCCTCACCCTCATATCTGACATAGACAGGGATGTAAGCCACAGCACTGATGACACCCGAATTTGCATAACAGTGTCCTCCATTGAAGACACTGCAAGACTCCAGGCGGACATCAACCAAATCTTTAAATGGGTCTCAGAAAACAATATGAAGTTCAGTGATGAAAAATTTCAATTTCTCCGATATGGAAAACATGAGGAAATTAAAACTTTATTAGAGTATAAAACAAATTCCAACCACACAATAGAGTGAAAAACTAACGCAAAAGACCTGGGAGTGATAATGTCAGAGGATCTCACTTTCAAGGACCATAACATTGTGTCAGTCGCATCTGCTAGAAAAATGACAGGATGAATAATGAGAACCTTCAAAACTAGCTATGCTAAGCCCATGACGACACTCTTCAGTTCGCTTTCTTTATCTAGGCTGGAACATTGCTGCGCATTAACAGCACCTTTCAAGGCAGGTGAAATTGCTGACCTAGAAAATGTACAGAGAACCTTCACGGTGCTCATAACTGCTAAAAACACCTCAGTTACTGGGAACACTTGCAGTTCCTCAACCTGTACTCCCTAGAACGCAGGCGGGAGAGATACATGATTATATACACTTGGAAGATCCTAGAGGGATTAGTACCAAACTTGCAAAAGACTTGGTAGATGATGCAGCATCCCTCCAATGAAAAGCAGGGGCATCACTAGCATGATAAGAGACAACACAATAAGCGTCAGGAGCCCAAGACTTTTCAACTGCCTCCCAGCAGTTGAGCACTCCACCTTATGATTACCAACAGTCCACCTTACGATTACCAGTAGACCCCTGGCTGTCTTCAAGCAGGTGCTGGACAGGCACCTAAAGTCAGTACCTGACCAACCGGGCTGTAGTTCATACGTTGGGTTGTGTGTGGCCAACAGTAACAGCTTGGTTGATCAAGCCCTGATCCACCATGAGGCCTGGTCACAGACCGGGCCGTGGACCGGGCCTTGGGGGCGTTGACCCCCGATCCCTCTGAAGGTATACTGCAGGTAATTATACAATAAGTAGTCTCACTTGTAAGTTTGAGTGTGAATCACAGGTAGAGTTATAGAGAGAGATGTAACTCTTATATTCTGCTTAAGAGACCAATTTGAGTTTTTTTTGTGTGTACAGGTGGTGCTGCCATCTAGCGGCACCTACTGGGATGAACATGCTATGGATGCTGACCATCACTACCTCACTAACAACTCGAACAAGTTCGAGACGGATGAGACAGCCACCTACTATCGTCGCTACTTCCTTGGTAACGTAAGTACATTGTCTTTCTCACTAGACCTTTCATACCTAGCCTATCAGGATTTTTTTTTACATTTCTGAATCCATATTGTTGCTTTTGATATGAATCCTGTTAAGGTGGTCCATTTATCACTTTAATACTTTCTTCATCACTCTTTATGGAACAAATACCAGTGTCACTTATGTTGCAACTAAGACCATTGTGGTGAATGGTTTGAAAAACCGACAAGTTGAAGATTGAGACACTTATGCAGCATATGGGAATCTTTATTCAGGAAACGTTTCGCCACACAGTGGCTTCATCAGTCCAATACAAAGAGAAAGGCGTAAGGAGAGGAGGAGTATGAGGTAATCAGTCCCTCAGCCTGGAGTCGATGTGTTCAGTCCATCAAACTTGTAGAATGTGATGGACTGAACACATCGACTCCAGGCTGAGGGACTGATTACCTCATACTCCTCCTCTCCTTACGCCTTTCTCTTTGTATTGGACTGATGAAGCCACTGTGTGGCGAAACGTTTCCTGAATAAAGATTCCCATATGCTGCATAAGTGTCTCAATCTTCAACTAAGACCATATTATATATGCATCTTGTGTCATATTGAAAAATGCAGTAGAAGCCTCATATCCGTGGTTTCAGTTATCCGCTGTTTACTATGGCCCAAAAATAATTTTTGCTTAATATTGGCCCCAAAGCAGGTCTTCTAAGCCTATGAGAAGCTGTGAAATGCTTTCCATTGGTGATAAAGTGCTAATTCTAGACTTATTTTGCATAATTTATCAATTAAACTTTATCATAGGTATGTATGTAAACGATGATGACCTATATATAGGGTTTGTTATTATTCACTGTTTCAGGTATCCACAGTAGGTCTTGGAATGTATCCCCTGTGGATACCGGGGTCCTACTGTATGTACATTATCAAAGGTGCTAACAAAGCCTATTAACCCAAACATCCATGTTAAGAAATTATTCTTTTTTCTAACTTTTGCTAGGATCTTCAGTTTTGTGGAGTGATTGAATAAGATGATGAAGACACAGTAAGTTACTTAGTTACAATAGAAATACAGTGGGACAAAATATGTTACCAATTATGTATGAGAGTTGAAGGAAGACTGTAAGAAGAATAGGGAGAGAATTGGATGAAAGCTGTCTCAAGTAAGATAAAGATGAGGTATTGTTTAATGATTGCTTTGAAATGATTGGCAGATAGGGGGGTCTTTAGATACTTCAGGCAAATCTTAGTAGAACCTTGTACGTGCATTGCGTTTTTGCATAGGTTGAGTTGGATACAGGTGATGTCAAAGAGGCTTTTGTGTCTTGCGTTATATAAGCCTGTGTTCTGTTGGAGCTATCAAGGAAAAGTTCCAGAGAATGAATTATATTGGAATTGATTATCGTTCATATATAGGAAGGTATTAATGGCTTAGCGGATTCAAAAAGTATTCATTCACCGCTTCCAGACTTTAACCAAACTCCATTTATAAAGGCCCCGCTTTAAAGTGCTTCACTTTATGGAGTTTCACTAATACAGTGGTTTTCAGTTATACCCATTCTTCATTTATTCAGACTTCCTACAATATATTAACCACTCACTATAAGCTAAGGACTAAAATATTTTAAGGTAAGTACAGTAGGGCCCCACTTATACGGCAAGTTAGGTTCCAGGCTACTGTCGCAAAGCAGACATCGCCGGAAAGCAGAATGCCATTTTTTTCCACTTATAAATGCATATAAATGCCAGATAACAAGTTTACAATAATATATATTAAGTTAACAATAGAACTAGGCATCAAAAACAATAAAAAGTAAAATACACACACAGTACACTCATTATTTACCTCAAAATATTTGAAGAGTGTCATCATGGGCTTGGCCTCCCTAGTTTTGAAGGTTCTCATTATCCATCCCATCATTTTTCTAGCAGATGCGATTGAAACAATGTTATGGTCTTTGAAGGTGAGATCCTCTGACATGATCACTCCCAGTTTTTTTACGTTAGTTTTTCGCTCTATTGTGTGGTTGGAATTTGTCTTATACTCCGATGTAGTTTTAATTTCCTCACGTTTTCCATATCGAAGTAATTGAAATTTCTCATCATTGAAGTTCATATTGTTTTCTGCGGCCCATTTAAAGATTTGGTTGATGTCCACCTGGAGTCTTGCAGTGTTTTCAATGGAGGACACTGTCATGCAAACTCGGGTGTCATCTGCAAAGAAAGACAGTGCTGTGGCTTACATCCCTGTCTATGTCAGATATGAGGATGAGGAACAGGATGGGAGCAAGTACTGTGCCTTGTGGAGCAGAGCTCTTCATCGTAGCCGCCTCATTATTATTATAATCAAAAAGAAGCGCCAAGCCACAAGGACTATAGAAGCCGCCTCAGACTTTATTTACTACTACTCTTTGTGTTCTATTTGTTAGGAAATTATAGATCCATCTACCAACTTTTCCTGTTATTTCTCTATCGCGCATTTTGTGCACTATTACACCGTGGTCACACTTGTCAAAGGCTTTTGCAAAGACTGTATACTACATCTACATTTTGTTTGTCTTCTACTTCATCCAGGACCTTGTCATAGTGGTCCAGTAGTTGGGGCAGACAGGAGCGACCTGCTCTAAACCCATGTTGACCTGGGTTGTGTAACTGATGGGTATCTAGATGGGTAGCGATCTTGCTTCTTAGAACCCTTTCAAAGATTTTTTATGATATGGGACGTTAGTGCTATCGGTTTGTAGTTCTTTGGTATTGCTTTACTGCTTCCTTTGTGGAGTGGGGCTATGTCTGTTGTTTTAGCAGCTGTGGGACGACTCCTGTGTCCATGCTCCCTCTCCATAAGATGTTAAAAGCACATGATAGGGGCTTCTTGCAGTTCTTGATATCAGTCCGGGAATTCTTTCATGATATTTAGTTGGATATTGAGGCTCTGTTTCCAAACATCTCAGTATTAAGAGTGAGTCACCCACGCATAACAGTGTTGTTGAGATGAGTCGGATATGAGTGAGAGACGACAAAAGTTGTCATCTATCACTGAAGCTCTGACTTTATGGGGACGACCTACTTCCACTAGTGGGCTCAACTTGTATATAATCACACAACTGCTGCATCGCTCCAGTCCTTCCACTAGCTCCTTTATAAAAGACTCAGTTCTCAGGTGTCTATATTAGATTGGGAAAACTATCTCTCATTACAGATACCTTGGGGGTTACACATCTTACTCATCAACATTGCATTCACAGCCTCATCACCGCCTCTAATTTGTCTTTTTCGATATATTGATACGTTAAGTTTATCATTACTGACTAAATTAACTTTACTTCCAACATTTCTCGTTTGCATACAACCCTTGTGTGCAAGGGTTGTATGCAAACTTCAGTATTTTAATTCCTTCCTGTAATTAGTCTCATGATAAACAGTTTTGCTTTACCACGGTGCTATCAACACCAACTCCAAGGCTGAGGGACTGATTACCTCATCTTTTGTATATACTTCTACTGTCTTCTAGTTATGTCCTAGAATCTGTATTGATAAAGCCACTGGATGGCGAAACATCTACAATAAAGATAACCAGATGTTGCACATGTCTTAACTTTCATCTTGTCGGTATTGTATACCTTTCTTGCACAGTTTTGCTTTAGTCCTGTGCACTCTGTCCTCAACTTCCTGTTATTAAGTGGGTGGTACAGGGGAATGGGGGAAGGGAATGCTATATGACTGCTACAGTTGCTTTTGGGATCTCCCGTTCTTAACTGTTCTTATTGTGTAGTTTTTGAATTCCTTTAATTTTAGATTCATCAAATCTTCCAAACTCATATGATTCTTGATCATTATTGCCACTCTTCCCCTGTTTTCCCTTTCTGTTCTCAGAATATTTAACCCTCCAGTAAGGATTTTTCCGTGTACTTAGGTAGTTGTATTTGCAGAGGTCGATTCATAGCTCCTGGCTTTTACTTTCAACTGTTACTGATTTCTGGCATCCAGGCCAGGGATTCATAGCTCCTGGCTCTGCCTTTCAACTACCACTGATTTTTGACATTCATATTGGAATGCTAGATGATATCCTCATCACTGGCAGATTTCCTTAGCTGATGTATAAAAGCCATCCTGTATGATGGAATATGGCGGAGGTACTTGAAGGATGTTTTCCGGGGTCAGCACCCCTGGTGGTCCGATCCCAGACTAGACGGCCTGCTGGATCAAGGGCTGATCAACCAGTCTGTTGCTGCTGGCCACATGCTGTCTAATGTACAGACCACAACGGTCAGAAACTGACTTAAGTAACTTATCAGGTTCCCTCTTGAAGACAGCATTATACTTGCTGTGCTATCTCTTACTGTACTCAATATATCCTGCTTTTCATTTGGAGCTATTTTACATTGTCTGACAAGCCTCTTGTTTTCGTAGGGAGTGATTATTGTGTGCAGATTTGGGATCAGTCTCTACAGAATTTTCCAGGTGTAAATCATGATTAACCTTTGAACGTCTATGTTCAAAGAAGTACAGGTTGAGGAACTTCAAATGTTCTCAGTAATTTAGGTGGTTAACATAGTTTATACATGTAGGGAATGTTCTCTATACATTCTCCAGGTCTACAGTTTTGCTTGCCTTAAAAGAGGCTGTTAGTGTACAGCAATATTGCATTGTTTTGTTTAATAATAAAATGTTTAACTGGCACATCTAACCTGTCCCTCCCTATCTTCCTATGGCCTAGATGGGGATGGCCTCCGGGATGTTCCCAGCATTAGGTCAACCCTGCGTATCAGCCAGTGAGACACATCTGTTTTTGTCTTGATATACAGACAAAGGTGGGAGTGAGGAAAGGCTAGAGAGGGAAAATTGGGCTCCCGTCTGATGACTGACTTAGTTCAGTTTAGTTAATTAATTTGTGAATGAACCTTTTTTGTAAGTTAACGAAACATCATGATGGGTCATCTGTATAATGGTAGGTGAGCCTTATGCTGGAGGTTGAGGGTGGGAAGTCTTGCATGGTGACAGGAAATGCTAAACTGTGCCTGAGGGCATTGTAAAGCTGGCGTGAGAACATACGCTGGCACCTCCTCATTACTGTGTTCTTATACTGTGAACTCTACTGTAACATCTCCTGTGGTCTCTGTTATGATCTATACTGTGGTCTTCTGTGATATATCCAGTGATCTACAGTGATCTCTACTGTATTCTACTGTGATCTCTACTGTTGTCTACTGTGATCTTTACTGTGGTCTACTGCGATATCTCCTGCGGTCTCTGTTGTGGTCTCTATTGTGGTTACTGTGGTCGCTACTAGAATCTCTGGTCTGCTGTAATCTCTACTGTGGCCTTCTGTAATATCTCCTGTGGTCTGCCGTGATCTCTACTGTGGTCTACTGTGGCCTCTACTGTTGTCTTCTGTGGTCTCTTTTGTGGTCTGCTGTTCTCACTGCTGCGGTTTACTGTTGTCTCTACTGTCGTCTATGGTCTAATATGGTCTGCTGTGGTTTCTGTTATCTCTACTGTGGTCTACTGCTGTCTCTACTGTGGTCTGCTATGGTCTAATATGGTCTGCTGTAGTTACTGTTATATCTACTGTGGTCTACTACAGTCTACTGTAGTCTAATGTGGTCTTTACTGTGATCTGATATGGTCTGCTGGTCTACTGTTGTCTGCTGTGGTTATGTAACCAGGTTTCTGTAGGCTTTGGTATATATAAGGTCTGTTGTGTTTTGTACTCCGTGTTCTTATCGAATTATTCGTTGTCAACAAAGTGGAAGTCTTTTCTAACATCTCTCTTGTAATATATACTGATCTTCCACATAAACACCTTTCATTCTACTTTGGTATCGTCCACAGATAATGACACAAATCTGTGGTTAACATTTCCATGCTGATGACTCTGACAGACAGTAATTAATAATAATAATAATAATAATATAATATCTTTATTTACTACAAGTACATATACAAGGTATACAGACCATAGCTGACATCTATGACATACTACTATATAGAAAGCCCTTTGTTATGCAGAGCATTTTGGGCAAATTAGGTCAGTTTTTGTCCCAGGATGCAGCCCACACCAGTTGACTAGCTCCCAGGTACCCTTTTTTTTACTGATGGGTGAACATAGACAACCAGTGTAAGGAAACACGCACAATGTTTCAACCCTCACCGTGAATCGAACCAGGACCTCAGCGTGTGAAACGAGAGCTTTAGCCACCAGGCCACCGTTCTTTTATTGAACTTTTTATTATGCTAAGACTGTATTTATGAGCATTGCTTTATGGTCTCTGTTAATTTTGTACATATAGTCTCTTCCAATGGTTTCTACCCATGGTTTCTGCCTGCAGTATCTACCAGTGGTCTCTGTCAGGGTTTTCAATCAATTTTCAAGTCATTGTGTTTGCCAATGGTTTTTGCTTGTACTAGGAACAGCATAATTAAGTAAAAATACAGTACTCACGTGTTACTTTTGCAACAGGAACACTGGACGTTCTTCGGCGAGGACGAAGTCCATGGGCCTGTGGTGGTCACTTACAAGAGAGAGGTAATCAGTTCTCAAGAAAACTTTCGTGTCCTTCTGCGGCTCAAGTCAGGCACCCACCATGCCACCATAATTAACCTGGGCGACTACCCCACCCCTGCCAAGATGGTCAAGGTAAGTCCCAACACTCAGTTCTGATTTAAACTATACCAACAGGGGGAAGAAACTGGCCTGCTCGGAAGCACTTCAAATTGAGGTTAAGTAGTTAAGTACTTACAGGGTACAGGGTGAGGCTGAAGCTGTTACTGAGCCAGAAGTTTGTGAAATAAAACCCAGAGAATATCAGATATTATATGATATTTCAGTCACCAGCCAAAGTGGAAAGAGGTGCAAAAGCTTTCCACATCTGTTTTATGTCATGAGCACATCTGTCTGAAGTGTATTTGGCACTTGTAATGAGTTCACATTGATTTGAAAAGTTTATTTCTCTCTTTCCAATTTATAAATAGTGACTGAAACATCCTTTAAAATTAATAAATAAAATAAATAAATATATATATATATATATATATATATATATATATATATATATATATATATATATATATATATATATATATATATATATATATATACATGTATATATATACTATATATATCTTTCTTTCTTTCAACAAACCGGCCGTATCCCACCAAGGCAGGGTGGCCCAAAAAGAAAAACAAAAGTTTCTCTTTTCAAATTGAGTAATTTATACAGAAGGGGTTACTAGCCCCTTGCTCCCGGCATTTTAGTTGTCTCTTACAACACGCATGGCTTACAGACGTAGAATTCTGTTCCACTTCCCCATGGAGGTAAGAGGAAATTAACAAGAACAAGAACTAGAAAGAAAATAGAAGAAAACTAAAAGGGGTGTGTATATATATGCTTGTACATGTATGTGTAGTGTGACCTAAGTGTAAGTAGAACTAGCAAGATGTACCTGAAATCCTGCATGTTTATGAGACAGAAAAAAGGACACCAGCATTCCTACCATCATGTAAAATGATTACAGGCTTTCGTTTTACACTCACTTGGCAGGACGATAGTACCTCCCTGGGCAGTTGCTGTCTACCAACCTACTACCTAAAATATATATATCTTTCTTTCTTTCAACACACCAGCCATATCCCACCGAGGCGGAGTGGCCCAAAAGGAAAAACGAAAGTTTCTCCTTTTACATTTAGTAATATATACAGGAGAAGGGGTTACTAGCCCCTTGCTCCCGGCATTTTAGTCGCCTCTTACAACACGCATGGCTTACGGAGGATATATCTATATATTACGGAGGATATATATTTATATATATATATATATATATATATATATATATATATATATATAATATATATATATATATATATATATATATATATATATATATGGTATATATATATGGTAGTAGGTTGGTAGACAGCAACCACCCAGGGAGGTACTACCGTCCTGCCAAGTGAGTGTAAAACGAAAGCCTGTAATTGTTTTACATGATGGTAGGATTGCTGGTGTCTTTTGTCTGTCTCATAAATATGCAAGATTACAGGTATGTCTTGCTACTTCTACTTACACTTAGGTCACACTACACATGCATGTACACGTTTATTTATACACACTCATCTGAGTTTTCTTTGATTTTATCTTAATAGTTCTTGGTCTTGTTACTTTTCCTTTTATATCCATGGGGAAGTGGAATAAGAATCTTTCCTCCGTAAGCCATGCGTGTTATAAAAGGGAACAATGGGCTAGTAACCCCTTTTCTTGTAAAGATTACTAAAAAGAATAAGAAGAAGAAAATTGTCAAAGTGGGAAGTCTGAATGTGCGTGGATGTTGTGCAAATGATAAGAAAGAGATGATTGTGGATGTTATGAATGAGAAGAAGCTGGATGTCCTGGCTTTAAGTGAAACAAAGCTGAAGGGGGTTGGAGAGTTTCAATGGAGAGGAATAAATGGGATTAGGTCAGGGGTTTCAAATAGAGTTAGAGCTAAAGAAGGAGTAGCAATAATGTTGAAGGATAAGCTATGGCAGGAAAAGAGGGAATATCAATGTATTAATTCAAGGATTATGTGGAATAAAATAAAGATTGGATGTGAAAAGTGGGTTATAGTAAGCGTGTATGCACCTGGAGGAGAGAGAAGTGTAGAGGAGAGAGATTTTGGGAAATGTTGAGTGAATGCGTGGGGAGTTTTGAATGAAGTGTGAGAGTAATGGTGGTTGGGGATTTCAATGCTAAAGTTGGTAAAAATGTTATGGAGGGAGTAGTAGGTAAATTTGGGGTGCCAGCGGTAAATGTAAATGGGGACCCTTTAATTGAGCTATATGTAGAAAGAGATTTGGTAATAAGTAATACATATTTTATGAAAAAGAGGATAAATAAATATACAAGGTATGATCTAACACGTAATGAAAGTAGTTTGTTAGATTATGTATTGGTGGATAAAAGGTTGATGGGTAGGCTCCAGGATGTATGTACATGTTTATAGAGGGGCAACTGATATATCGGATCATTATTTAGTTGTAGCTACAGTTAGAGTAAGAGGTAGATGGGAAAAGAGGAAGGTGGCAACAACAAGTAAGAGGGAGGTGAAAGTGTATAAACTAAGGGAGGAGGAAGTTCGGGTGAGATATAAGCGACTATTGGCAGAAAGGTGGGCTAGTGCAAAGATGAGTAGTGGGGCGGTTGAAGAGGGTTGGAATAGTTTTAAAAATGCAGTATTAGAATGTGGGGCAGAAGTTTGTGGTTATAGGAGGGTGGGGGCTGGAGGAAAGAGGAGTGATTAGTGGAATGATGAAGTAAAGGGTGTGATAAAAGAGAAAAAGGTAGCTTATGAGAGGTTTTTACAAAGCAGAACTGTTATAAGAAGAGCAGAGTATATGGAGAGTAAAAGAAAGGTGAAGAGAGTGGTGAGAGAGTGCAAAAGGAGAGCAGATGATAGAGTGGGAGAGGCACTGTCAAGAAATTTTAATGAAAATAAAAATTTTTGGAGTGAGTTAAACAAGTTAAGAAAGCCTAGGGAACGTATGGATTTGTCATTTAAAAACAGAGTAGGGGAGTTAGTAGATGGGAAGATGGAGGTATTAGGTAGATGGCGAGAATATTTTGAGGAACTCTTAAATGTTAAGGAAGAAAGGGAGGCGGTAATTTCATGCACTGGTCAGGGAGGTATACCATCTTTTAGGAGTGAAGAAGAGCAGAATGTCAGTGTGGGGGAGGTACGTGAGGCATTACGTAGAATGAAAGGGGGTAAAGCAGCTGGAACTGATGGATCATGACAGAAATGTTAAAAGCAGGGGGGATATAGTGTTGGAGTGGTTGGTACTTTTGTTTAAATGTATGAAAGAGGGGAAGGTACCTAGGGATTGACATAGAGCATGTATAGTCCCTTTATATAAAGGGAAAGGGGACAAAAGAGATTGTAAAAATTATAGAGGAATAAGTTTACTGAGTATACCAGGAAAAGTGTACGGTAGGGTTATAATTGAAAGAATTAGAGGCAAGACAGAATGTAGGATTGCGGATGAGCAAGGAGGTTTCAGAGTGGGTAGGGGATGTGTAGATCAAGTGTTTACATTGAAGCATATATGTGAGCAGTATTTAGATAAAGGTAGGGAAGTTTTTATTGCATTTATGGATTTAGAAAAGGCATATGATAGAGTGGATAGAGGAGCAATGTGGCAGATGTTGCAAGTATATGGAATAGGTGGTAAGTTACTAAATGCTGTAAAGAGTTGTTATGAGGATAGTGAGGCTCAGGTTAGGGTGTGTAGAAGAGAGGGAGACTACTTCCCAGTAAAAGTAGGTCTTAGACAGGGATGTGTAATGTCACCATGGTTGTTTAATATATTTATAGATGGGGTTGTAAAAGAAGTAAATGCTAGGGTATTCAGGAGAGGGGTGGGATTAAATTATGGGGAATCAAATTCAAAATGGGAATTGACACAGTTACTTTTTGCTGATGATACTGTGCTTATGGAAGATTCTAAAGAAAAATTTCAAAGGTTAGTGGATGAGTTTGGGAATGTGTGTAAAGGTAGAAAGTTGAAAGTGAACATAGAAAAGAGTAAGGTGATGAGGGTATCAAATGATTTAGATAAAGAAAAATTGGATATCAAATTGGGGAGGAGGAGTATGGAAGAAGTGAATGTTTTCAGATACTTGGGAGTTGACGTGTTGGCGGATGGATTTATGAAGGATGAGGTTAATCATAGAATTGATGAGGGAAAAAGGCGAGTGGTGCATTGAGGTATATGTGAAGTCAAAAAACGTTATCTATAGAGGCAAAGAAGGGAATGTATGAAAGTATAGTAGTACCAACACTCTTATATGGGTGTGAAGCTTGGGTGGTAAATGCAGCAGCGAGGAGACAGTTGGAGGCAGTGGAGATGTCCTGTCTAAGGGCAATGTTTGGTGTAAATATAATGCAGAAAATTCAGAGTGTGGAAATTAGGAAAATGTGTGGAGTTAATAAAAGTATTAGTCAGAGGGCAGAAGAGGGGTTGTTGAGGTGGTTTGGTCATTTAGAGAGAGTGGATCAAAGTAGAATGACATGGAAAGCATATAAATCTATAGGGGAAGGAAGGCGGGGTAGGGGTCATCCTCGAAAGGGTTGGAGAGAGGGGGTAAAGGAGGTTTTGTGGGCGAGGGGCTTGGACTTCCAGCAAGCGTGCGTGAGCGTGTTAGATAGGAGTGAATGGAGACGAATGGTACTTGGGACCTGACGATCTGTTGGAGTGTGAGCAGGGTAATATTTAGTGAAGGGATTCAGGGAAACCGGTTATTTTCATATAGTCGGACTTGAGTCCTGGAAATGGGAAGTACCATGACTGTCGCGGCCGTATACAGTGGACCCCCGCATAACGATCACCTCCGAATGTGACCAATTATGTAAGTGTATTTATGTAAGTGCGTTTGTACGTGTATGTTTGGGGGTCTGAAATGGACTAATCTACTTCACAATATTCCTTATGGGAACAAATTCGGTCAGTACTGGCACCTGAACATACTTCTGGAGTGAAAAAATATCGTTAACCGGGGGTCCACTGTATATACGTCTTATGAGGTACCGTGTTTGACGTATATATACTCATAAATTCTAGCGGCTTCAAATCAAGCAGGAGAAAGCTGGTAGGCCCACATGTGAGAGAATGGGTCTGTGTGGTCAGTGTGCACCATATAAAAAAAAATCCTAGAGCACGCAGTGCATAATGAGAAGAAAAAAATCCGACCGCTTTTTTTAATTAAAATGCCGACTTTGTGGTCTATTTTCGTATAGTATTTATGGGTGTATTCTCGTTTTCTTGGTCTCATTTGATAGAATGAAAAACATATTATAGAAATAGAGGTGATTTTGATTGATTTTACTATAAAAAGAACCTAGAAATGGAACTCAAAGTAGGGGAAATGTTTGATTTTTGCCAATGTTCAAAAGTAAACAAATGATGCCATTGTCCAATAAATGTCCAACTAGCCATTCTAATATGCAGTCATGAATGGGTTGATGTTATTTATACAATTATTACAGTATTGCAGTAGTCTGCATAATAGTAAGTCTTCTATTTTTTGTTTGAATAAAAATTCAAAATAGAAAGCAAGAGTAATATCACAGGGGCCTGGAGACATGACTGATGAGCAAAGAAAATGTTATTTTAGAGCCAGGAATGTCTGCATTGTTCATTCTGGACCTTATTTTGAAAATGTCATATTTTTTAGTTTTCGTGAAATTGGCCAAATTGCAAATTTCTGACCACATTATTAGGTAGTTGAAATCGGTAAATGGGCAGTTTCTTGTACTCAATCGATAGAAAAAATGGAGTTCTAAAGAAATAGCTATGAGTTTGGGCGACTGGAACAATGGAATTAGCCGAAAATAGGGCTCAAAGTGGGCGAAATCGCCGATTTGTAAACAGCGCCGAGGTCGCTAACTTCGCGAGAGCATAATTCCGTCAGTTTTCCATCAAATTTCGTTTTTTTGGTGTCATTACAATCGGGAAAAGATTCTCTATCATTTCATAAGAAAAAATAATTTTTTTTTTTTTTAAATTTTGCGACACCAGGAGACACCTCAGGATTGGGGGTTGCGACAGTCAAAGGGTTAAAGGAGGGGTTTGGGATATTGGCAATTTGGAGGGATATGTTGTGTATCTTTATACATATATGCTTCTAAACTGTTGTATTCTGAGCACCTCTGCAAAAACAGTGATAGTGTGTGAGTGTGGTGAAAGTGTTGAATGATGATGAAAGTATTTTCTTTTTTAAATTTAGTAATTTATACAGGAGAAGGGGTTACTAACCCCTTGCTCCCGGCATTTTAGTCGCCTCTTACAACACGCATGGCTTACGGAGGAAGAATTCTGTCCCACTTCCCCATGGAGATAAGAGGAATTAAACAAGAACTAGAAAAAAATAGCAGAAAACCCAGAGGGGTATGTGTGTATATATACGCTTGTACATGTATGTGTAGTGTGACCTAAGTGTAAGTAGAAGTAGCAAGACGTACCTGAAATCTTGCATGTTTATGAGACAGAAAAAAGGACACCAGCAATCCTTCCATCATGTAAAACAATTACAGGCTTTCGTTTTACACTCACTTGGCAGGACGGTAGTACCTCCCTGGGCGGTTGCTGTCTACCAACCTACTACCTACAATATATATACATGTATATATATTTTTTTTTTTAACAAACCAGCCGTATCCCACCAAGGCAGGGTGGCCCAAAAAGAAAAACGAAAGTTTCTCTTTTTAAATTTAGTAATTTATACAGAAGGGGTTACTAGGCCCTTGCTCCCGGCATTTTAGTCGCCTCTTACAACACGCATGGCTTACGGAGGAAGAATTCTGTTCCACTTCCCCATGGAGATTAGAGGAAATAAACAAGAACAAGAACTAGAAAGAAAATAGAAGAAAACCCAGAGGGGTGTGTGTATATATATGCTTGTACATGTATGTGTAGTGTGACCTAAGTGTAGGTAGAAGTAGCAAGACGTACCTGAAATCTTGCATGTTTAAGAGACAGAAAAAAGACACCAGCAATCCTACCATCATGTAAAACAATTACAGGTAGTAGGTCTACCAACCTACAGTTGCTCTTTGCTGATGACACTGTGCTCTTGGGAGATTCTGAAGAGAAGTTGCAGAGATTGGTGGATGAATTTGGTAGAGTGTGCAAAAGAAGAAAATTGAAAGTGAATACAGGAAAGAGTAAGGTTATGAGGATAACAAAAAGATTAGGTGATGAAAGATTGGATATCAGATTGGAGGGAGAGAGTATGGAGGAGGTGAATGTATTCAGATATTTGGGAGTGGACGTGTCAGCGGATGGGTCTATGAAAGATGAGGTGAATCATAGAATTGATAAGGGGAAAAGGGTGAGTGGTGCACTTAGGAGTCTGTGGAGACAAAGAACTTTGTCCTTGGAGGCAAAGAGGGGAATGTGTGAGAGTATAGTTTTACCAACGCTCTTATATGGGTGTGAAGCATGGGTGATGAATGTTGCAGCGAGAAGGCTGGAGGCAGTGGAGATGTCATGTCTGAGAGCAATGTGTGGTGTGAATATAATGCAGAGAATTCGTAGTTTGGAAGTTAGGAGGAGGTGCGGGATTACCAAAACTGTTGTCCAGAGGGCTGAGGAAGGGTTGTTGAGGTGGTTCGGACATGTGGAGAGAATGGAGCGAAACAAAATAACTTCAAGAGTGTATCAGTCTGTAGTGGAAGGAAGGCGGGTAGGGGTCGGCCTAGGAAAGGTTGGAGGGAGGGGGTAAAGGGGGTTTTTTGTGTGCGAGGGGCTTGGACTTCCAGCAGGCATGCGTGAGCGTGTTTGATAGGAGTGAATGGAGACAAATGGTTTTTAATACTTGACGTGCTGTTGGAGTGTGAGCAAAGTAACATTTATGAAGGGGTTCAGGGAAACCGGCAGGCCGGACTTGAGTCCTGGAGATGGGAAGTACAGTGCCTGCACTCTGAAGGAGGGGTGTTAATGTTGCAGTTTAAAAACTGTAGTGTAAAGCACCCTTCTGGCAAGACAGTGATGGAGTGAATGATGGTGAAAGTTTTTCTTTTTCGGGCCACCCTGCCTTGGTGGGAATCGGCCAGTGTGATAATAAAAAAAAAATAATAATATAGGTAGTAGTTGGTAGACAGCAACCGCCCAGGGAGGTACTACCATCCTGCCAAGTGAGTGTAAAACGAAAGCCTGTAATTGTTTTACATGATGGTAGGATTGCTGGTGTCCATTTTTCTGTCTCATAAATATGCAAGGCTTCAGGTACGTCTTGCTACTTCTACTTACACTTAGGTCACACTACACATACATGTACAGGCATATATATATACACACATCCCTCTGGGTTTTCTTCTATTTTCTATCTAGTTCTTATTCTTGTTTATTTCCTCTTATCTCCATGGGGAAGTGGAATAGAATTCTTCCTCCGTAAACCATGCGTGTTGTAAGAGGCGACTAAAATGCCGGGAGCAAGGGGCTAGTAACCTCTTCTCCTGTATATATTACTAAATATAAAAGGAGAAACTTTCGTTTTTCTTTTTGGGCCACCCTGCCTTGGTGGGATACGGCCGGTGTGTTGAAAGAAAGAAAGAATATTTTTTTTTTAACAAACCAGCCATATCCCACCAAGGCAGGGTGGCCCAAAAAGAAAAACGAAAGTTTCTCTTTTTAAATTTAGTAATTTATACAGAAGGGGTTACTAGGCCCTTGCTCCCGGCATTTTAGTCGCCTCTTACAACACACATGGCTTACGGAGGAAGAATTCTGTTCCACTTCCACATGGAGATTAGAGGAAATAAACAAGAACAAGAACTAGAAAGAAAATAGAAGAAAACCCAGAGGGGTGTGTGTATATATATGCTTGTACATGTATGTGTAGTGTGACCTAAGTGTAAGTAGAAGTAGCAAGACGTACCTGAAATCTTGCATGTTTAAGAGACAGAAAAAAGACACCAACAATCCTACCATCATGTAAAACAATTACAGGTAGTAGGTCTACCAACCTACTACCTACATATATATATATATAATATATATATATATATATATATATATATAATATATATATATATATATATATATATTATATATATAATATATATATATAATATATATTATACCACCCAGGGAGGTTCTACCGTCCTGCCAAGTGAGTGTAAAACGAAAGCCTGTAATTGTTTTACATGATGGAAGGATTGCTGGTGTCCTTTTTTCTGTCTCATAAACATGCAAAATTTCAGGTATGTCTTGCTACTTCTACTCACACTTAGGTCACACTACACATACATGTACAAGCATATATATACACACCCCTCTGGGTTTTCTAATATTTTCTTACTAGTTCTTGTTCTTGTTGTTTATTTTCTCTTACCTCCATGGGGAAGTGGAACAGAATTCTTCCTCCGTAAGCCATGCGTGTAGTAGGAGGCAACTAAAATGCCGGGAGCAAGGGGCTAGTAACCTCTTCTCCTGTACATATTACTAAATGTAAAAGGAGAAACTTTCGTTTTTCCTTTTGGGCCACCCCGCCTCGGTGGGATACGGCCGGTGTGTTGAAAGAAAGAAAGAAAGAAAGATATATATATATATATATATATATAATATATATATATATATATATATATATATATATATATATACTAAATTTAAAAGGAGAAACTTCAGTTTTTTCTTTTGGGCCACCCCACCTCAGTAGGATACGGCTGGTACGTTGAAAGAAGAAAGAAAGATATATATATATATATATATAAAATATATATTATATATATATATATATATATATATATATATATATTATATATATATATATTATGTGTGTGTGTTTGTATACTCACCTAGTTGTGGTTGCAGGGGTCGAGTCTCAGCTCCTGGTCCCACTTCTTCACTGGCCGCTACTCAGTCACTCTACCCACTCTGAATATAGATCCTGCCTCCACTACATCACTTCCCAGACTATTCCACTTCCTGACAATTCTGTGACTGAAGAAATACTTCCTGACATCCCTGTGGTTCATTTGAGTCTTCAACTTCCAACTGTGACCCCTTGTTGCTGTGTCCCATCTCTGGAAATCCTGTCTCTGTCCACCTTGTCTATTCCTCTCAGTATTTTGTATGTCGTTATCATATCCCCCCATCTCCTGTCCTCCAGTGTCGTCAGGTCGATTTCCCTTAGCCTCTTCTCATAGGACATGCCCCTTAGTTCTGGGATTAATCTTGTTGCAAACCTTTGCACTTTCTCTAATTTCCTTACATGCTTGGCTAGGTGTGGGTTCCAAACTGGTGCTGCATACTCCAATATAGGCCTGATATACAGAGTGTACAGGTTTTTGAACGATTTCTTATTGAGATGTCAGAATGCTGTTCTTAGGTTTGCTAGACGCCCTTATGCTGCAGCAATTATTTGGTTGATGTGTGCCTCAGGAGATGTGCCCGGTGTTACATACATACAGTGGACCCCCAGTATTTGATATTAATCCGTTCCTGAGAGCTCATTGAATACCGATAATATCGAAAACCGAATCAATTTTCCTCATAAGAAATAATGAAAATCAAATTAATCCGTGCAAGACACCCAAAAGTATGAAAAAAAAAATTTTACTACATGAAATATTAAGTTTAATGCAGTAGAATAATTACAATAACAATAAAATAATTGACACTTACCTTTAATGAAGATCTGGTGATGATTGATGGGATGGAAGGAGGGGAGAGGTGTTAGTGTTTAGAAGGGGAATCCCCTTCCATTAGGACTTGAGGTAGCAAGTCCTTTTCCAGGGTTACTTCCCTTCTTCTTTTAATGCCACTAGGACCAGCTTGAGAGTCACTGGACCTCTGTCGCACAACAAATCTGTCCATAGAGCTCTGTACCTCCCGTTCCTTTACGATTTGTGTAAAATGGGCCACAACATTGTCACTGTAATAGCTGTGTTAGGGTGATTTTCATCCATAAAGGTTTGCACTTCAACCCAATGTGCACACATTTCCTTAATTTTTGAAGTAGGCACAATGTATTCCACAACTGGTATATGCTTCTCAGGGTTAGCCCTAAACCCTTCAAAATCTTTCTTAATTTCCATACTAATTCTCACCCTTTTTACCACAGGGTTGGCACTAGAAGCTTTCTTGGGGCCCATGGTGACTTATTTTGCAGAAACAAGCACTAAACACAGTGATAATATGGATAATATGGAATGTACTGAATGTATCCTTAGATGCGCGCACACTGGCTGGCTTGTAAACACTGGCACACAAGGGGCAGTTCAGGCCACATGTGGACAGGTCTTGTACGAATCGTATCGAATACTGGGTTTTCAATCGAATACCGAGGAAAATTTTTTGCGATATAATGCATCGAATACTGAATTTATCGAATACCGATGCCATCAAATACCGGGGGTCCACTGTATATATAAAGCAGCAGTAAGAAACATTTGCCTAGAAGCTGCCGGTTTACTCCAGCCACACAAACTGGGTTTTGGGGTCGCTCAAGGCAGTGAAGCCACAGCTCATGCGGCAAGGGCCTAAATCAGGGACCTACCAGAAGACAAGGCCGTACTCAGACTTGACTTTAAAAATGCCTTTAATATGGTGAAAAGAGATGTTGTCCTGCCGGCCATTCGGGATCAGTTCCCCAGTTTTTTTCCCTTCATTTCAGCTGGCTACAGCAAACCCTCAATTCTTTTGTTTGGCAAACATGAAATTCCTTCATCAGAAGGTGTTCAGCAGGGTGATCCACTTGCTCTACTTCTTCTCTGCTTGGCAGTAAGAGAACTAACTTTCAGCCTATGCAGCGAGCTCAACATCTGGTACCAGGAAGATGGCACTCTGGCAGGTACTGAAGAGTCCCTGCTAGAGGACCTACAACTGGTGAAGACACAAGGAGAAGCCTTGGGACTCATCCTCAGTCCCTCCAAGTGTGAAATCATCACAACAAACCAGGAAATCTCTACTACCACTCCATCCAACAGCACCCTCTTGGGAGCACCATTGGGTTACCAGGCCATCGACACAATCCTCAAGAATAAACTGAATGACCTGAAGAGAACGGAGGAGAGAATAAGTGATCTTGATGCCCTGTATCTCCTCACAAGGTGTCTTACTATGCCAAGACTCACCTACTTCCTGAGGTGCGCACTCTCTTTTAACAGCCCAACACTCAAGAAATGCAGGTAGCTTTACCTGCATTTCCAGTGGATTAGTCAAGAAGATTGTCCCCGAACGCTCAAGAGACTTGGTAGGAGCTCAAGACCCCAGGTTCATTGATACAGCTGTGTGGTGGGACATCCTTGCAGACTTCTCCAGTAGACCAGCTCCTCCCAAAGAGCACAAACAGTCTCACTGGGACAAACTGATTATGGAAAAAATCGCCAACACAATGCTCACCAACGCTTCAGGAAAGGACAAAGCTCGTCTCCTAGTGGTGAAGGCACCACACTCAGGAGATTTCCTTCTAGCTGTTCCCTAGTTCCTCCCTGGGCACTTGACTCGACCCACAGGCCATTTGGATTGGTGTTGCCCTTCGCCTAGCCACCCCCATACTCACTGAACATAGGTGTATTTGCAGCAGGGCGACTGCTGATCAATTCGGACTTCATGCTCTCGTGTGTCACACATCAGAAGGGAAGTATGCTAGACATGAGGAGGTCAACGATGTCATAAAGAGATGCCTCGCCACAGCCCAATGGGAACCCCAAGTGTGGAGATCTGACAGAAGTCAAGAGCAACCTGATGGAGCCACTATGCTACCCTGGAAGGATGGTAAGCAGATTGCCTAGGACTAGACCTGCACCACCACATTGGCAGACACCTACTTGCCATACTCTGTAGCTGAAGGGGCTGGAGCTGCCAGCCACAGGGAGACCCAGAAGACCTGCAAATATGAAGGCCTTTCCCCTTGCTATAACTTCATCCCAATAGGGTTGGAGACCCTTGGAGCATGGGGCAAGTGTGCTCTAAAGTTCCTCAAAGAGCTGGGTGAGAAACTCATCATAGAAACCAAGAATCACAGGGCAGCCAGCTTCCTCTTTCAGAGACTCAATGTTGTGATCCAGAGGGAAAATGCCTGCAGCATTCTAGGCACGTGGCCCAGTGCCAGGGAGCTGGACGAAATATTCAAGATGTAGCCCTGAGTTGTTATCTATGTTGTTCTACTCTCTTGTATTTTTGTCAGTGTATTTTAACTACCTTTAGATGTCATTGTAACAAAAAAAGAATATATGTAAAATATGTAATAACTTTAAAACAGTTGAAACTCTGAAAATTTTGCAGACAGAATTGAGAGAGACGCAGAGCTCATGAAGGATATAACTAAAGAGTGGCATGTGGATGCCGTAATAGTAAATCAGGAGCTGTATAAACAAATTTTTGGGTATAATTTGAGATGTCTGTATTAGCAAAGTGCTGTAAAGATGGGGCCTGCCTGTACATAATTACAGACTTTTCCTTGTAAGAAATATACAGTGGTACCTCGAGTTTCGAACAGCTCCCAACTCGAACATTTGTGTAAGTGTATTTTTGTAAGTGTTTTTGTAAGTGTATTTTTGTAAGTGCTTTTGTAAGTGTATTTTTGGTGGTATGAAACAGACTAATCTAATTTACATTATTCCGTATGGGAACAAATTCGTTCAGTATCAGCACTCGAACAGCCTTCTGGGACGAATTAAGTTCATAACTTGAGGTACCACTGTACATGCACTGTTAACATATTATTGTTTATAACTCTAATATATCCTATTATTACCATATCAATCTTATATGTATAGTGTTGTGTGCACTGGTGGTCAAGATTATTACTATTACATGAAACAATATTTTCATAAAGTGACTCTCGCCATTTCCACAGAGGCTGAAGGAAGAGTTGACAGTTGAACGCTTCTATCCCGTTGTGACTCCTGAGGGTCCAGAATTAATTTTGGCCTATGATGAACATGTCCTCAAGAATCATTTCAAATTTGGACTTATCTACCAACGCTTCGGACAGACCATGGAAGAGCAGCTCTTCAGCAATAGGTGTCACGTTGCAGCTCTTGAGGAGTTTCTCTGTCTCATGGGCCAGAGAGTTAAACTCAAGGACCATGAAGGGTGAGTTTTCATGTGTGCTCACCAGTTATATTTTTCTACAAGCAGGGGCTGTGAGGATGGAGGAAAGTTCAGCCGTTACATTGGTCCAGGGGCAGGCTGTGAGTCTCTGAAGGAGCCCCATAGCCATAAATTTTTTTTTTTTTATTTTTTTATTCATTTGATTTTTTTGATAATTTCGGCTTGTTTCAGTTAATTTAGAAAAATAACTGCCCCCAGGGGCCCCAAAGCAGTCTTGTTCTGCCATGCAAAATTTCTTGTGGAGGCCCTGACTACAAGGGAACCACCATTATATGACTTAAGTACCAGAGGAATGGTTCATTAAGTGAATTGCATTTTGTTCTAGAAGCCCATGTTATAACTTCATATGGGGCTGGGATTATAATGTTCTTTGTCTAATTCCTGTAGTATTAATGTTTTAATTAATGATGAAATTTTAAAAATATGTATTTGCCAGAAATCGGTCCATTGCTAATTGAAGGTGTAATGGTATTATACCTCTTTACTTATGAGTACATAAGAAGAAATATGAAAAATGATTAAAATATGAAGAGAAGAACTATTATATTGTGTTTTGTTACGTTGGGTTGAAGAGCTGTGATGGTGAGTAGGCTTCTTCTTGTTGGGTTAGAGGGCTGTGAGTACCTAAGGGCTGTTTCAACCTTTCAGTCCAACAATAGTTGACAGCATGTGAGCCATCACAAAATGTGGATATAACACTATTATAGCTTTACTAAACAATGAACCCATCTCTGGTGAAGGTAAATAGCAAAAAAGCATAATACTGTGACTGGAACAATACACAAATAACCCGCACATAGGAGAGAGGAGCTAATGACAACATTTCAGTCTGACTTGGACCATTTACAAAGCCACACCGACAGAAAGGATTCAAGAAGGGGGCAGTATATGTAGGCCAGCAGACAGGGACGAGACAAGACAGGTAGTAGGAAAAGAAGTAGAGAGGTAGTGGTGGTATTTATGCAAAGTAGTAGTAATAATAGTGAACTCAGTCAAAGACCAAGAAAGAGGAGTACTGCAAGAGAGCTAGGGGCCCACAAAGGGTAGACACAAAAACACGGGGAAGGGGGAAAAGAACGAAACATTCATGGCAGAAGAAAGAAAACCCAAAGAAGAAAGAGGAAAAAGGAAAGAGGGAGAAGGAGAAAAAACAATCAGGTTAAGTCATGGGTGTTCTGAAGTTTGGAACATTTTACAGTGTATTGGGAAAGGAAGGCATCTACAGAGATAAAGCCAGGAGTAAGATTCATACAAGGAAAGTTGTGTATAAGGGATGATTCAACCAGATGACGACTGTGAATGTTAGAAGTAGGTTAGACAGTTTTAGCAGAAGACCAGTCAATAGGATGACTGTGATCCCTGACATGACAGAAAAGAGCGTTGTTGGTGTCGGCAAGCCTAACACTACTTTTGTGCTCCTTGAATCTTTCAGAAAGAGAATGGCCAGTTTCTCCAAAGTACTGAAAAAAACAAGAGGAACAGGTAATAGAGTCGACACCAGGAGAATCTATAGAGGGAAGAGATGTATGAACTAGATTGGCACAAAGATTGATGCCTAAGGAACGGAGAGAGTTGTTGAGATTAGAAATATAGGGAAGGCAGAGAACAGAAGAGTTCCCAGGAGTAGAGAGTCTTTCTAATCTAAATAACTCTCTCCTTTTCTTAGACATCAAACATACTTTTTGGCAGACAGACACTCTTTGTGCCAATCTAGTTCATACCTCTCCTCCCTCTATAGATGCTCTTGGTATCTACTCTTATTTCCTGTCCCTCTTGTCCTCTTCAGTACTTTGGAGAAACTGGCCATTCTCTTTCTGACAGACTCAGGGAGCACATTAATTCTTTGATACATATTTGAATTGTTGGGGGAGAAATCAGAATGGGGACCCATTACAGGTAGTGTGCCATATGGTCACTGTTGAAATGAAAGGTTCTAGCCCTAGAAAAAAAATAACTGGTACATTTATAAATAATGTAGATACTCAGGGGCAGTGTTAAGGGCTGAAACCCCCAAAATTCCCTAAACCCCTCACAGTAGGCCCAGGAGGCCTACTACACCATTCCTTTATTTTTATGTCATATTTAATGGAGGAAAAAGTAGCACTCCATGCAGTCACTCAAACTAAAGCTGCTCTCCCTCCATTCCTACTGCCTGCTTATTGGACATGTCATGATGAAGGGCAGGAACTCACCTCCCAACACTTAATTTAAACAATAAACTTTTATAAAGGATCTCTACATAAATAATATAAGCATAGGGGAAGCACTGCAGTATGCCTACTGGCCCATGCTATACAGCTTCTTCTCAAACCCAACCATTCTTATTCATATAATTCCAAAACTACCACAGGCTTTCTCTTTTCAGATTCAAAGGAGGTCTAGATACCCAGTTTGGTCAGACAGGAGAGGAGAGCATTTACGAGAAGTTCCGAGAGAAAGAGATTATGTTCCATGTGTCTACGTTATTGCCTTACAAAGAGAATGACCCACAGCAACTTGAAAGGAAACGACACATTGGCAATGATATGGTTGCTATTGTGTTCCAGGAGACCAACACTCCATTTGCACCTGATATGATTGCCTCACACTTCCTTCATGCCTACATCGTTGTCCAGCCTATTGAACCCTGCACGCCCAATACTAGGTGAGAGAGAGCTTTGTCTCTAGCCATCTGTCAAGACTTTTATTTCCATAATCAAGGAAAACATAACTAATACCATTCTACAAAAAAATTACCTAAAAGCCCTTATTACATACTTTACATCTTGACCCCCCGAACACTTCAAAAACTTTAAGAGGCACATAATTTCCCGTCATCTAATAACATGCTCATTTTCCCACTATAATCTACCATGTCCATAATTACTATCACATTTGTGTTGTAACTCCATGGGAAAGTGGGACAGAATTCTTCCTCCGTAAGCCATGCGTGTTGTAAGAGGCAACTAAAATGCCAGGAGCAAGGGGCTAGTAACCCCTTCTCCTGTATATATTACTAAGTGTGAAAGGAGAAACTTTTGTTTATCCTTTTGGGCCACCCTGCCTCGGTGGGATACGGCCGGTGTGTTGAAAGAAAAGAAAGAAGATTTGTGTTGTAAGGTGAAGTCTTGGATCTTTCCTTAATTCATGGTATAACTTAACAAATCTTTGATGGCAGTTGTGTTGGAGAGGTCTGAGTAAAGCTCATTAACATACTCATTTACCGATGACTTGGACTTACGTCCAGCTCTCCAACCAGTGTGCACACCTAAAATAATGTATATTAGAGCTGATTTCTTCTATTCTGTTTATTACAGTATACAGTACACTACTGTATAAACATTTAAAAATATACCAGAAATGTTATAAATGGTGCAAAAATGACATTAAAAAATATCTAAAGATGGTTGACACAAACCCACTACCAGTATAGTACGCTCCTCGCTTGACGACCTACTCTTAGGAGCGGAACCCTGTCGTTAAGTGAGGAGAGGATGTATATATATTTGTTTATTTTTATTTTCTCCTTTGTTTCTCCTACACAGTATTGTTTATCACTTTGCTCCTTTTCTTTCCCGTCCCAGATACTTTTATCATCAGTAATACTAAATATAACATCACCAGGTACCGAGTGAGTGTGACAGCGAGGTCTGATGTTCCATTCTTTGGACCCACCCTCCCTCCTACATCTACTTTTGAGAAGAGTCCTCACTTCAAAGAGTTCCTCCTTACTAAGCTTATCAATGCAGAGATTGCTTGTTATAAAGCAGAGCGGTTTGCAAAATTAGAGGTAAGCCAGGAAATTTTTTAATGTGCAGCCTGATTATTAAAGTATTTTATTCCTTGTGTGAAGTACACTATCTTTTAATTCAGATTTTAACTTTGAAGTAAGCCAGGAGGTGCTAGAGACACCTAATTTACTCTTAATACCCTTCCAACCTCAGTATGTAAATTAAATCTCTAGAATTTTGAATACTTGGCCATTTGCTATATTTACAGTAGTGATCACTTGTTTGTAGCTCCTGGAACACTTAGTACTGCCTCCTCTATCTCATTTGATTTTTCTACCATTTTTTCTCAGTTTACAGTTGTGACACCATGTTAACCTTGTTGATATATGAGACTGTGAAATATTCTGTGTTTATACTTGCATACCCTGTATGAACTTTTATGATTCACTCCTCCTTCATGACTTAGATAGGGACTAGAGGATTGCTTAGCTAAGCAAAAATTTATGTAAAGTAAATCTCATTTTCTCCATTTAGTGAAGGCATAGGGGGCTACAACCCCCCCATCCCATCCCTGTTTTAGTGGTGGATTGAAGGGTTGAAAGATTGCCAGGGATTGACTAATGTGCTGTATTGGGTTACCCTCAAGTATTTACTGTATGTATTTGAATTTTTTGGATGTGGTGTGTTATGTGCAGCACATATTTTAGAGTAAAGTTACAGTGAAGATGATTATAATCAGTTGTGGGATGGCAGAGGTAATTTTTGTTACACCAGTGCATTGAAAATTTAGTTTTTTCTTCTCACCAAAGTATTTATGGTATGATATTTGCTTTTGAAGGTTGTTTGTGGTTTTATTATAAAGAGAATTCAAGAAATTCCTGAGTGAAGTAGGAAATATAATCATAGGTGCCAAATATACACAAAACTTTGCCACACAATAATATAACTGACTTCCAGTTTGAATCATTGAAACACAGTAGTTCCCTTTATTTTTCACTT
Organism: Cherax quadricarinatus; assembly: GCF_026875155.1. Classification (NCBI taxonomy): domain Eukaryota; kingdom Metazoa; phylum Arthropoda; class Malacostraca; order Decapoda; family Parastacidae; genus Cherax; species Cherax quadricarinatus. The sequence goes on along the minus strand of NC_069461.1, from coordinate 31,628,719 downwards.
TTTTTTTTTACAGATGCGTACACGATCTTCACTGCTGTGTGCTCTCGTAGACGATTTGAGAATGAAAACAAATGAATTCCTTGGTGTAACAAAGGTCCCTGAGACACCCAAGGTGGAAACTACAGGCAACAAGTTCAGGGAGATTGTTCGTAGTGTGCTTATTGGCCGCAAGAACCCTGATACCCCAGGAATGTTAAAGAAGCCCATCATTAATAACACAAACACTTTAGTTGCTGTAACTCCAGCAGTAAGTCAATTTTTTATTTCTAAAAATTTTATTATGTACAGTACTTCTTTTATATTTTATTATTCAAAAAGAGTGCAAATATTTTGCAGTCTTCATAAAAGAATTTTTTAAATAGTGTAGAGTAAATATTGTTAGATGCAACCACATTGAAACCGAAACCTGCTAATTTTATTTACATTAATCCTTAAATTGTTTATCACACATGTTTATGGCTGTGTGGGAAAATTATTTGTCAGTTAGATCTACTAGTTACATTTTGTGGGCTCACTTTAAATGCAGGTGAAGATTGTCATGGCTCAGGTGTAGCAATTATTTTCTTTTAACACAGTGGTCAACTTTCCTGAGACAGGGTGATTAGAGAAAAGTAGGATATACATTCACCATCACTCATTTAACCCTTTCACTGTCGAGACACTTGCTCTCACTGTCGAAGAATTAAAAAAAAAAAAAGGGTAAGTGGCCTAACCTCTTTGGTGCATTTTAATACAAGTTTTTGTAGTGTCATTAATGAAATCATTTTCATTGAATGGTGTATAACACTACTCATCAGTTTCACACAGTTATAACAAATGATGCCGAGTTGGCAGGGGTTTATACTTTTTGCAGTTGCCGGGCGTAGGCTGGAAATGACGATACAAGGTATTTGATGTAGGTTGATTACTACCAGGAGATACTGGTTGGCTCAGCTGCTTCAGAGGTGGTGTCCTGCCGTAGTAGGTTTGCAGATGTTGTGGTTATATATAAGAGCTAATAAGTTAGAGTGAAGTTTCCATAAATTGGGGTTGTTTATCCTTATTGGACATAAAAGGGTTCTGGTGTTACCCATTCATCTGTATCTTCTGGGAGATCACTTAGGATCATTGATCTCTGGAAATTATCGTAGTGGATGAATCGTCGCACTCTTTATTGCAGGGTTCTGTGGGGAGGTGTGTTGATGATGTAGTCAGTGGTGTTTGTTGGCTGGGGAAGGTTTTCTCTGGTACATAGAGTTCTTGCATGTCGTATAGTTGTCTCTTCTTTAGTCTTTCAAGCCTGACATTTATTGCATCTATCTCCAGTTGGATGTGTAGATCTTCCATCCTGATTCTCTCTCTCCTTCTGGTGCCTGTGATAAAGTGGAATGCTCTATTCTGGACTCTTTGTAGCTGTAGCATGTTGGATTTCATTATTAATGATATGGGTACACAAGGATACTCAAGCATAGGTCTTACCATCATCTTGTACAGGTGTTTCTTGATGTGGGCAGGGGCTTGATTAAACCTGTATAGTTTGTTGTGGTGGGCTTTGGCTAAGTTCACCATTTTAGAGATGTGGGGTGGAGTGGAATAATCTGTCTACCTCATATCCCAGGATCTTGTTTGGGTTTCTGATGGGAATAGGTGTACCTCTGATGGAGATACCACCTTGTCTTTTATAGTCATTACAAAACATTTGATGATGCTGATGAGGACTTTATCTGGGTTGGTCGTGATTCTCCATTTCTTCTCCCAGTTTGCTGTTCTTCATAGTTCCATATTCATTATTTCTGTTACCCTCACATGCTTATGTTTTCCTGTTATGGGGGTGGATGACACTACATGGATAACATCAACAAATTGGGCGGTGATAGTATTGTTGAGGGAGATCGTTTACATATATGCTGAAGAGTATCAGGCTAAGGCACGAGCCTTGTGGCACTCCAGCTGTCGGTGTGAAAGGCTCTGCTGACTTGCCATTAAAGATAGGGATGATTATTCTTTCTGTAATGAAACCAAAAGTACGAAATTTGATAGAAAACTTATGGAATTACGCTCTTGCGAAGTTAGTAGTCTCAGCAATATTTATGCATTGGTGATTTCTCCCACTTTGAGCCATATTTTTGGCCAATTCTATTGTTCCAGTCAACCAAACTCATAGCTATTTTGCTATTTCAACTACCTAATACAGTGATCAGAATTTGGCCAATTTCATACAAAATTCAAGGAAGGGTTCAGAATTAACAATGCAAACATTCCTGTCACTAAAATAACATTTTCTCCAGGCCCCTCTTATATTCCATTTTGAATTTTTATTCACACAAAAAATATTTACTATTATGCAGACTACTGCATTATTGTAAAAATGGTATAAATAATATCAGCACATTTGTTAAAGCATATTAGACCCACCAGTTGACATGTATTGGATGCATGACATGTTTGTTTACTCTTGAACATTTCCGATAATTTGAGCGTACTTTTAGTCTGTAAACCATTCAAAATCATCTCTATTTCTGTAATATATCTTCCCTTCTATCAAATGAGATCAAGAAAACAACCATAAATTTTTTTTTTTTTTCAACAAGTCGGTCGTCTCCCACCGAGGCAGGGTGACCCAAAAAAGAAAGAAAATCCCCCAAAAGAAAATACTTTAATCATCATTCAACACTTTCACCACACTCACACATTATCACTGTTTTTACAGAGGTGCTCAGAATACAACAGTTTAGAAGCATACACATATAAAGATACACAACATATCCCTCCAAACTGCCAATATCCCAAACCCCTCCTTTAAAGTGCCGGCATTGTACTTCCCATTTCCAGGACTCAAGTCCGACTATATGAAAATAACCGGTTTCCCTGAATCCCTTCACTAAATATTACCCTGCTCACACTCCAACAGATTGTCAGGTCCCAAGTACCATTGTCTCCATTCACTCCTATCTAACACGCTCACGCACGCTTGCTGGAAGTCCAAGCCCCTTGCCCACAAAACCTCCTTTACCCCCTCTCTCCAACCCTTTCGAGGACGACCCCTACCCTGCCTTCCTTCCCCTATACACTGCAGCCATTATTTTAAGCTAAAAACACGGTCGCAGTTTTTTCTCACGATGCACTGTGTGCTGCAGGATTATTTTTTATACTGCATACATTGACCACTCAGGCCCATTCTGTCATACGTAGGCCTACCAGCTATCTCCTGCAAGATTGGAAGCCACTAGAATTTTGGCGTACTATTATGGGACCGACACTGGCTTGCAAGCTATATTATGGGACCGACAGTGAAAGGGTTAAGTAGCTGTGTGTGTGTAGACTTTACAGTTCAAATAACCCTCTGAACTGCAACATCCTTACCCCTCCTTCAGAGTGTAGGCATTATACTACTAACATCCAAAACTCAGTCAGGTCTCCTTGAATCCCTTCACAAGTGTTGCCTTGCTCACACCCCCAACAGCATGTCAAGCCATAAAAATATGGGATCTCAAAAGTATGAAAAAAGGGGAGAATAAACTTTAACCCAGGGTGAAGGAAAGCAGTAAGTCTAATTTCATGACATCCTGGAGATTGACAACTTTAAAAACAATGGAGACACTTCAAATCACTTGTGCCCTCTTGCTCAGTGATGATAGCTCCTTTTATGGCAGGAAAGATATCAGAGATGGAACAGATACCAATAAAGCATTTAAATTTCTGAGAAATCTTCAAAAACCTAAATATGTAGTTTGGAGATACTAAAAGTATTATCCAGAGGGCTTGTTGAGGTGGTTTGGTCATTTAGAGAGGATGGAGCAAAATAGGATGACTTGGAGGGTGTATATATCTGTAGTGGAGGGAAGGCAGGATGGGGGTCATCCTAGGAAAAGATGGGGTAAAGGAGGTTTTGTGTGCAAGGGGCTTAGACATAGTAGGCATGTGGGACTTGAGCAAGATAATATTGCGTGAAGGGATTCAGGGAAAACCAGTAAGCCAGGCATGAGTTCTGGAAATGGGAAGTACAGTGCCTGCACTCTAAAGGGGGGGATATCTGAATTGTTGTATATGCTCATTCATTTTAATTATTTCTGATTGTTTATCATTTATTAAAATTATATTTTACTGTACTGTTATGCTCTCATTAGCCCATCTATCCTCCAATAGCTGTTTATACCTTAGGCAGTTAGGGTAAGGTATAAACAGCTATTGGAGGATAGATGGGCTAATGAGAGCATAAGCAATGGGGTCAAAGAGGTATGGGGTAGGTTTAAAAATGTAGTGTTATGTTTAGCAGAAGTTTGTGGGTTTCAGGAAAGTGGGTGCGGGAGGGAAAAGGAGCGATTGTGGAATGATGTAAAGAGAGTAGTAAGGAGAAAAAGTTAGCATATGAGAAGTTTTACAAAGTAGAAGTGATGCAAGGAGGGAAGATATATGGAGAAAAAGAAGAGGTTTAAGAGAGTGGTGAAGCAATGTAAAAAGAAAGCAAATGAGAGAGTGGGTGGAGATGTTATCAACAAATTTTGTTGAAAATAAGAAAAAGTTTTTGGGGTGAGATTAAAAAGTTAAGGAAGCCTAGAAAACAAAAGGATTTGTCATAAAAAAAAGGAGAGGAGAGTTATTAAATGGAGGGTTACAGGGGGAAGGTGGTGAATGGAAGGAGAAGTCAGTAAGAATGATCGGAAAAAATGATGCTGTCATGGTAAGTGGTGAACAGACCAGGTGAAGTCTCAGTGCAGTGGAGGAAGAGCAGACTGATAGGATCGATGCTAGAGAGAGTCGAGGAGTATGAAGACTGAGGATCAAATGGGTGGGAAGTACCCCGTAATTTAAAACATGGAGGGGGTGTGTGGCAAGAAAAAGCCTCCAATGAATGGCCAGTGAGTCACCAAATGAGACCCCCCCACAGAGGAAATGGGTGGCATTAAAATCACCATAAGTATCAGCAAGTGGGATGGGATGTGAAACAAGAAAGGCAAAGAATCTGGGATAGGAAAATGCTCGAGAAGGAGAGATACTATAAAGAAACATATTGTAACCACTTTTCAAGTGGATCGGGCTGCAGTGTAATGCACGCGAGGTATGGACAAATAGTGACAGTACGGAATATCATTGGTTAGAAGAAGGCACTTTCATTAAGGTCCCATCTGAGAAAGGATCGAAGAATACAATAAATTGTAGTGGATAGGTTGGAAAACAGCGAGTGCGAGAGTGTTAATTATGGTTCTTGTAAAAGCATGCACCACAGGGGAAAACCTGGAGAAAGCAAACATCTGAAGTTCACCCCGATTACCCCTGAGGCCGCGCGATATTCACACTGTAAATAGGCATGATTGGCGATGAAGAAAATTATCAGGAAATCGGTAGGTAAAGGCACCTTCGGATAGAGGGGTTAGAAAAGTCAACGTGTGGTGGCATTGGAAGATGGTTCAAGTAGCGAAGGAACGGAGCGTAGAGAAGAATGGTCGGACCACAGATGGGCATTCGCCATAGATCTGCAATATTTCGCTGGGTGACCAAAACGCCAGCAATTTCTACTTGTTGCGGTGTAGGCATTCACCTTTCGAACTTGTAACCGATGTCCGCGATATATACAGCGGACGGGCGTTCTCGGCTGTCCAAAAGTTAAACGAGCCACATTGCAAGGGTTACGTCTCGCCGGGCAGGAAGGACATAAAGGTCTACTTTGAGGATTGGGAGATCCTGGAGTTCCTGCTGTTCAAAATGCTCATTGCCATCATGATGGATAATTCTGTTGACTATGGTATGGGAGACGATTGTCAGTACCACTACAGAATTGAGAGGATAAGAAGTTTTTCATAGTGATAGGGAGTAAGTATCGATATTCGAAAAAGGAGAGAAAGATCATGAGCTTGGGTTAGCATTCTGGACAGTGACGATGCGCGTACCCCTCTTGAGAGCTGTGAATGAAATATTCTGCCAAATGACGCAGGTGCGCTTTGGCAATACTCATGGTCAGAAAGGTTGGCTGAAGAAGAAGTTGGTCTTAAAGTTAATGAATTTAGTCCATTGTGTGGTCCGAAATGAGCGTGGAGAGGGAAGTGCTTGACGTGTGGGTCTTTTTCCGAGTAGTATGGGAAGGTAACGACGGAGACTTCATCAGGAGATTGTCAGTCGGCGTTTAGGAGTTGGACCGGAGTTTGGTTCCGGCTTGAATGGAGTGGGGCGGCGATTCGAAAATTGCCGTAACCGTAGAGGGAGAAGCCGGAAAGCCTAGTCAGAGAGCGGAGTACAGAACAGATCGAAGGAGTCAGTCGAAGCACCGGGTATGGTACATGAAGCGGGTGAGAAACAGCACCAGCAAGAGGTTACAGGGGCATAAGGAGTATCCGATGGTGGTCTAAACACTAGCAGGGTCAGGAATGGGGGGCGGTATCAAAGAAGGGGCCCGGGGGTAGTGGTTTCAATGGATAGGGATGCATGGTTAGGTTACTCCTTTGTTTTGTTTTTAAGAAAAAAAAAGAAAGAAGAAAAAAAATAAAATAAAAAGATAAATAAAAAGGGGGGAGCGGGGGGAGGAATGTTCCAGGAGGATATGAAAGGGCCGGAAATCTCCCTCCGCGCCAAGAGGACCTCAACACGCTAGTAGCGCAGATGCCGCTTGGAACCACATTGCATACCCTCCCTTCATGCCAGGGTAAAACCAGCAATCCGGGAGATATCAACCTCACATCTGCGAGCTACCTGGTGGACAAAGAGAGTGCCGGCCAGATATTCCGCCACAAGCATACCTCCTTCGGGCCACACCTCGGAATCCGAAAGGTGGCTTCCGAGATTACACCGTCGCCCTAAAGGACACCCCAAGCTACTAGGGCATACAGGAAGATGGGTCGGGACATCCCCAGGCAACTCCAGATTCCACGCCAAACTACGCCACCGCCAAGAAGAACCTCAAGGAATGGGATGGACCACGGTGTCCTTTTCCCTACTAGGCAATAGCGCGCCTGTGGGAGAAATCCCGAAGGCCAAAAAAGAGGAAGGCGCAAAAGGGAGGGGTGAGGAGGAGGAGGATTGGAGAAAAAAGGGGAGGAATGGGATAGGGGAGGGGGAGAAATGGGGGGTAATTAGGTACGAGTCCTGAGGAAGAAGACCGACAGGGCTAATTCTCAGACAAGAGCTTTGTCAACCAAGGCCAAGGAGCCCCCTTGAAGAGGAAACACGTGGATAGGGTAAAGAAATATCAACATAGCTGGAAAGTTAGTACGTATATTACTGGATAATGTGCGTGTAAGACGCCCAAACAGCCGTTGGACCTGCCTCCTTTGCTCTCCTCTCGTAAGATAACTAACCAAGTACCCATATGTGAGGGGTGTTTGACATACTGCGGTGGTCAGCACAATATGAATACAGACAGTGATTCTCGCAGAGACGGGTGGTAGTGAGTCTTCTACTGGTTTCACTGGTACTGGTTACTACTACTGAGCGGCCAAAGCTTGTGACCTGCCTCCTTGCTCTCTCTCGTAAGACTAACAGTAACATATGTGAGGGGGTGTTTTTTTGAAATACTGCTGTGGTCTGCAATATATGAATACAGACAGTGATTCACGCAGGAGAGAGATCACGGTTGGTGTGAGTTCATCTACTGGTACACTGGTTACTGGTTTACTACCGAGATACAGAGGACGGGAGTTCTCGGCTGTCAAAAGTTAAACGAGGCCCATTACAAGGGTAACGTCTTTTCCGACCCCCGGGAAGGAAGGATAAGTGTTCCTTTGAGGTTGGGTAGATCCTGGAGTTCCAGCCTGTTCAAATATGTCATGGCCACATGACTGAAAATTCTGTGGACTATGGTCTGGGGAGAAGACAGTACCACACAAGAATTGAGGAGAAGGAGAACGTTGTTTTTCAATAGTGATAGGTGTAGTATCGTATTCAAATGGAGGAGAAAGATCATGAGTTGGGTAGCATTCTGGACAGTGACGATGGCGCATACCAGCTCTTGCAGAGCATGAAATGAAAATATCTCTACAACATGACGCAGGAGCGCTTGCCTATACTTTGGTCAGAAGGTAGGCAGAAGAAGTCAGTCTTTAAAGTAAAGAATTTAAGTCCATTGTGGGGTCCGAATGGCGTGGAGAGGGAGTGCTTGCGTGTCGGTCTTTTCGAGTAGAATGGAGTAAGAATGAGCATCATCAGGAGATTGGCCGTTGGCGTTTAGGAGTAGGGACCGGAGTTGGTCGGCGTGAATATGGCGCGGGCATTCAAAATATTGCCGTACCGTGAGGAGAAGAAGCCGGACGATAGTCTAAGGTGAGCGGAGTAGTTGTACAGTTCAGACAAATCAAGGATAGTCAGACGAAAGCCCCAGGTACCTGAAGCGGGTGACGGAACAGCACCAGCAAGAGGATACTGGGGCATCCAGGGAGTGTCCGAGAGTGGTTAAAAAAATGGCAGGGTCAGAATGGGGTGCGGTATCAAGAAGGGGCCCGGGAGGGTAGTGGGGTTCATGACTAGGGTGCCATGGCTTTTAAAGGGTTACTCTTTGCTTTTGTTTTTTTTAAGAAAAAAAAAAAGAAATGAAGAAAAAGAAAATCAAAAATAAAAAGATTAAAAAAGGGGGAGAGGGGAGAATAGTTCCCAGGGGAATGAAAGGACCGGAAACTCCCTCCGCGCCCAGAGGACATCAAACAACGCTAAGTAGCGCAGATGCTGCTATGGAAAACTGTCCATACCTCACCCTTCAGCCAGTAAACCAGCATCCGGGATAGCAACCTCACATCTTGCCGAGCTTACCTCGGTGGACAGAAAGAAGGGCGGCCGGATATCCGCACAAAGCATACCTCCTTCGGGCTCCACCCCCGGAAATCCGAAAGGTGGCTTCCAGAGATACACCCGTCGCCCCAAAAGGACACCCAAAGAAATACTTCGGGGATACAGGAGAGGGATCGGGACATCCCCAGCAATCCAGATTCCACGGCAAAACTACGCCACCGCCAAGAAACATAAACGGAATGGGAGGAACCCTGTGGTCCTTTCCCTACTAGGAACTAGCAGGGCCTGTGGAGAAATCCCAAAGGCCAAAAAGAGGAAAGGGCAAAACAAAAGGGATGGGGTGAGGAGGTGGAGGAATGGAAAAAGGGGAGGAGGGGTTAGGGGAGGGGAGAATGGGGGGTAATTAGGTCTCGGTCTGAGGAAGAAGACCGACAGGGCTAATTCTCAGACCAAGAGCCTCTTCACATGCAAGGAGCCCACTTGAAGAGGTAATTATTTCTGTAATTTGACCTAGAACTGAGCATATAATCCAAATGAGCAACAGTACCAATTAAATAAATTTTGAATTATAGTTATAAGAAACTTCTATTATTTATCATGCCAAGAATTCTCTGAATTTGTCATTTTATTTTGTGGGAGTTAATTTCAAGTTGATAGGTCGGAAACAGGTGCAATACACAGGTTTGTAGCTTTAAAAAATTGATGAGTTTTCTTTTATTTTACAGACTTGTCAGAGAGAGATAAAGAAGTGAAGGAGAAGGAGCTAAAACTTGGTGGGAACTGACTAGCGCACCAAGGAAATGTTTCTACTTTACGATTGCAATCACGCTCAATGAATCTGGCACAGGCCAGGTTTCAGCAGTGTGACGGTCACTAGAGGCAGTCTGATGTTTACTTATATTGTCACTATTGGTTGCTTGACGTGGACCATGAACCTCTCTCTCACTGGCTTCCATGACAAAGTTGATTTTTGGCACCAAGATAATTAAGAATATTGTTCTGATGCACTATTTTGGATCATTATTATTTTTTTAATCATGGGGCGAGGAAGGCTTAAACCCAGGTAAGGTTGGTGGGAGGGGTTAAGGAAGTTTGCTGTGCGAGGGGTTGGACCTTACAAGGCAGGCATGCCCGTGAGCGTGTTTGAAGCGAGTGAATGGAGACAAATGCTTTTTTAATACTTTTGACGTGCTGATGGAGTGTGAGCACGTAACATTTATGAAGGGGTCCAAGGAAACCGGCAGGCTTGACTTCGAGGTCCTGGAGATGGGAAAGTACAGTTGCTGCACTCCTGAAGGAGGGTGTGGTAAGGTTGAAGTTTAAAAATCTGTAAAGCACCCTTTCTGCAAGTCAGTGATGGATTGTGAATGATGGTGAAGTTTTTCTTTTTTCGGGACCACCTGCCTTTGGTGGGAATCAGCTAGGTGATTTATAAAAAATAATAATAATTATATCTCTCAGGATAATTTTAATTTTTATTATAATTGTGCATTATCCTCAGATGTGCAACGCAGTTAATGGCAGTGGAAAAGCTGCAGTGGTGCACGAACCCCAACATCTAGCCAGGTTCTCAACACCTAACCTCATTGGAATTGTTGAAAGCGAGGACTTTCCTTACTCATGGATATTGATGGTCTTCCTCATCAGCTGAACGAGATTCTGACACTGGCCTAGAGTCTAATGTTTCTTCAGCAGAGTTCCACACAAGTATATCCCTACAATGCCCCCTCTGTGGAAACAACGGGATGGAGTATGTGCCCTTCCATGCTGACCCCGAGACATCATGCGACAGGTCGAAACTATCAAAACACGGAGATCACAAATCAAGTGTGATATACTGGATTCCTCCGTCCAGAATGTGGTATGTCAGGATAGATTTTATTAATATACTGTAGTAGTTAATGTCTTTACTATTATTAGGTTGTGAGGAGAGTAGATAATTGACTAGAACAGTATGATAATACCAAGAGTGTGTAGATAAACACATGCATAGTTGGAATCATTATGCCACAAATGACTTGTTCAGTCCTAGGACTGAAGATGCCACTTGTGGGGAAAGTTTCCTCAATAAATATCTTTAGTAGACAAATGCCCTCAGTAAATAGTTTATCACTATCCAGATATTCTTGACCTCAGTGGTATAAAGTAACAATGTGTTACACAAATTTTATTCACCATAGTTTTCTCATTCACTTAACACCCCAAGCATCCTCAAATTTGCAACTCATAAGTAGGAATTTCAACATAATTTTATGAATTGCTATCTTAACCAATACCTAGTGTTTTTCCAATAAAGTAGCAATATTCTTCAAAACCACCACTGGCATTATCCCACCAAGGCAGGGTGGCCCGAAAGGAAAAATGAAAGTTTCTCCTTTTAAATTTAGTAATATACAGAAGGGGGATACTAGCCCTTTGCTCCTGGCATTTTAGTTGCCTCTTACTGCATGCATGGCTTGAGGAAGAATTCTTTTCCACTCCTGCCTGGGAGATTCAGTGGAAATAGACAATGAAGAAACTTGTTAGAAAAAACAGAAAGGTTAGTGTGACCTAAATGTTAGTAGCAGCAGCTAGCAGCAAGACGGACCTGAAATATTACACGTTTAGGAGACGGGAAAAAAAAAGACACCAGCAGTCCTACTATCGTATAAAACAAATACCCTTTCATAAATGGTGTTAATTGTTCTGTACATACCCTTTTTTCCCACAAGTTTTATTGCAGTTTTTGGTTTAGTACTACGTGTGGAAAGTATGGGCTTATGGAAACAGTAGACATTAAGTGAAAATTTGCACTTATGAAAACATAAATTATACAGCTGACATATTGGGGCCAGCTTCCAGGTCCAATTTACACATTCTTGTGTACCTATTCCAGCCTCTATTACCCAAGCTTCTTAATTCATTGATGCTACCTCGTTTATTATTATTATAATCAGAGGGGAAGCGCTATACCACGGAGGATTTACAGCGACTGGGGGGGGGGGATGTGGAAGGCATTCAGGCTTAATTCAGGGGAACTGGAGCACAGATCCAATTCCCTAAATCAAGAGCCCCTCACCAACATCAAGGAACCTTCCTTGAGGGGAATGCTACCCGAGAGTTTTCTCCTATAATTTGCAACTATGTTGTCTAATAAATACTTTCATATGTCTTTTCTGAAGCCTACTATTTCATCAACTTGATTATTTTTTTTATTATTATAATCAAAAAGAGCGTAAGCACAGGAAACCATTAAGCTCCATTCAACTGAACCCATTGCTGCAACAAATATTTTGGGTACCTTATTTATATCCCTTATGTTTATTGTTTTCCCCTCTTTCCATTATATTCATGGGGGATGCATTAAACCCATAGGGGTTATGGGAGGTAATCAGGTTTGATCCAGGGAAGCTGATGATCCAATTCACCTCACTGGCATCAAGGAACCTCCCTTAAGGATCTTAGAGTACAAATTCAGTGCCTTCATTATAATAATAATCAAGGGTGAAGCACTAAACCCGGAGGATTATACAGCACCTGGGAGAAGTGGGTTTAACTCGGGGGAACAGATCCAATTCCCTACACCAGCATCAAGGAACCTTCCTTGAGGGGTCAGTGCCTTCCGACTATCTTAGTAGAAAAGGTTTCAGCTTCTATCCTTCTCATTTCCCAGAACATTTATACTATTCTGTATTATTTTTTATAATCAAAAAAGAATGCGCAAACCACAAGGACTATATAGCGCTGCAGCGGCGGATGGAAGCGTGGGCATTCAGTGGCAAAAGGGAGATGGACGAGTAATCGGTTAACGGATAACAGCAGGGCAGATGTATGGTGAAAGGGTAAAGGGCAGCAAGAACCTGAACTAGAAAGGGTGTGGGGAGTGCGAAAAGTATCATCAGAGTTTGTGGAGCGTTATATCAGTCGTTGTCAAGAAGGTCAATGAGAGAGTCAGGATATTTAAATGAGGGTTCCATCAGTAAGAAGGGAGGTAAAGAGATAGTAGTAGAATGAAGTGCGTTGGAGGTAAATTCTTGCGATGGATCGTTGTTAGAGAGGGAGTATAACAGCATGTGGTAATTGATACTGGACTTGACCTGCTCACAGAGAGGAACAGGGTGCCTCTCCATTGGAAGATTAGTCCAGAAGAAGTATGACGTGCTAGGTGTGTGACCAATGCGAAGGCGGGATGAGAAGAGAGAGTCGGTTCTCCAACCTCGGGCACTGATGGACATTGATGACGGACAGTAACCTTTGCGCGGTTTAACTAGTATGAGGTTTCGTTAATCCGAGCCAGAGTTGACCAATGTTGTTGCATCGGGTGCGATGGTTTGGGTAGCTATTGCAGCAAATAGTCCGAAATGGTAACCTTCGCTAGGAAATTGGTATTGGTCTTGTACTGCCGAATCGCAGCCAGCAGTGTCTGCTGTCATTGCCTGTACGTTGATCAGACCCTGGGACCAACAAAAAACTTTATCTTTATGTTTGGTAGAGATACGGCGTAGCCAAAGTTGGATCACGGAGAAACTAGGGGATGAGATGTTATCATATTTTCGTATAGGCCTGTTAGAGCCACTACGGGGAGTCTGAAGACTACTACAAATGATGACACAGGCCATAGATGCAGTACGGAATAAGTGCTGCAAGAAGGGCATTACCAGATTCAGCAGTAAAAATGCTAGCTGAAGATTGTAAATGCCCCCGCACGACGCTGTCGGAACATGCTGCGAACCGACGCGTTGAAGGGACCTTAGAGCCATCTTGTGTACACAGCGGTGGCATGAGAATGGAGTGGAAGTGATCAAGAAAAAGAGAGCGGGAAGCCAACGTAGGCAGTCGAGCTCTCGAGCAAGGGAGTGTAGAAAAGAAAGATCAGACCCGATTAAAAAAAAAAACAAAAAGGGGGGGGCTGGAAAGTTCCCAGGGGGGTAGGGAAAAGATGAGATGCTACATGAACATTAAAGGTGGTAACTGAAGGGAAGACTGAGTGAATGTAGGGAGGAAGAGTAAAGGGACGGAGCAAACAGGGGCGGCGACGAATAAAGAATGTTACTAACTATCGGTGGACATTCTAATAAATGGAAGGATTGTGTAGAAATCGTGAGAGCGTACATAGTAGCCCGAAGGCAATGGGCATCACGCGCGATCTGACAAGGAGGAACATACGCTTCTGTATAGAGGCTCTCAACAGCGGGAAGAGCGGAAAAGCACCAAGGCCCAAACGTTAATCCTTGGTGATGGGATAGAGTTAAGGCTAGATGAGCAAGGTAGCACGAGAGGCGCGGAATAATTGGTCACCATAATCGAGTTTTGATTTATTAAAACGAGGGCTGAATGTAGGCGAAAACAGCGAGTTCGTACGATCAGCTCCCAGGAAAAAGATTAGCAAGGGTTTTAAGAAGGTTTAGCCAGCTGTGACATGTTGCTTAAGAAACGTGGTATGTGTGTTGCCAGGATAACGAACGGTCAAAGAGAGAGGCTTAGAAACTGATCTGTATCACGTTCGGAGATACGGGAGCATAGAGATTTACAAAGGTATGATCGGAGATAGGATTAACAGAGCGTCTAGTGAATAGTAATTTGGCCGTGCGAGTTTTGTACTTGAAAATTTAACCCATGCGTGGTGGTCCAAGCGGAAACACAGTCGACCTCATGCTGGAGAGAAACTGCAATAAGATGACAGTCAGCGCCTGCACAAGCAATAGCGAAGTATCAACATAGAGTGATGAACCAAATATTGGGTGGAAGAACAGTGGCAATTCATTTATAGAAGGAGAAAAAGTGTTGGCTTAGAACACATCCTGAGGGACACCTTCAGCTTGGGACGAAGTCCGGGGAAAGAACATTATTGACTCGAACACGGAAATGTCTGTTAGTTAAAAAGTTCCTAAGAAATGGGCCTGGGCCAAAATATTATACCTCCAAGTTGTGTCATATGCCTCTCAAAGTCAAAAAATATGGCAATAAGAGTGATTCATTCCAACAAAGGCATTTACAACTACGTATCCAAGCGTAGTAGTTAAGGGGTCTATGTATGAACGACCTTACGAATGCCATATTTGACTAGCGGAGAGGACTGTTTTGTGTCTTAAATACACATTAAACGTCGATTTTACGAGACGTTCCTCACTTTGCAAACTGCACTGTAAGAGCGATGGGGCGATAGTGGGGAGGCTTCATGTCCTGTAGTACCCGGTTTGCGGAAGGAGATCAATGGAAGATTTCACCACGCTGGGCGAAGAAATCCTTGTGCCCAAATATGAATTGAAGTGGTGTAAGAGGACTACAAGGTACCGATGTAATATGTTGTAACATACGAATATGAATGTCGTGGCCCAGCTGCCGATTGATTGGCAAGCCGGAGAGCGTTGCCTCCAGTTTTGAAGTGTAATAGGCACATTATACTGTTCTTCTCTGAGGAGTAGAAAAGTCAAGGGTACTAACTCTCGGAGGACTTTGAAGGGAAAGAAAGAGGGGCATTAGTGAGCCTCGGGGAAATACGGCCCAGATGTGTGCAAAGTCAATGGCACGACGAGAGGGTTTGCTTCAGCAACAACCAGCGACCCGCAGAACAGGAGCGGGTCAGGAGGACTATTTACCACTCAATTTTCCTCACTTTTTCCAGACTGCTCTCATAGATAGAAGCAGAGGTCGATGGTGGGAAAACATAGTTCGCCAACGAAGTGCGTTTAGCTTCACGGGTTGACACGGCGAGCGTATCGCACGCTTCTGCTTTAATCAACAAGTCTCATCAGCGGTTCATTGTAACGGTACTGCCACATGCAGCAGTTTCAAAGTACTGCACGAGCACAAAGCAGGAGACCACCAAGGCACGCATTCTGTGAATCGCCTGCTGAGGTTTGGGGTATTAGATTAGACGCTGCGGTATTAACTGACGTCGAGAAGATGTGTAGGAGCTCATCAATGGAGGATGAATAAGGAAACCCTCACTAAAGCGTGAGATGTGAGTAAAGATACCAATTTGCCGATCAAATTGCCAGCGAGGGTACGGAAAGGGGTGATAGGAAGGAGAAGAATGATTGGAAAATGATCGCTGTCATGTACGTCTGGTAGAACAGACCAGGTGAAGTTCCTAGTGCAGTGGAGGAAGAGCAGTAATGATTAGTCAATGCAAAGAGAGAATGAATACGTGGATCAAAATGGGTTGGAGTAACCCGTATTAAAACATGGAGGGGGCGAGCAGGCGTGAGTAATGCCTCAATGAATGCCCCACATGAGTCACAATGATACCCCCCCCCAGAGGAAATGGTGGGCATTAAAATCACAAAGGTCACAGAAAAGTGGTGGTGGGTAATGGATGAAACAAGAAAGGCAAAGTCTGGGATAGAAAACTGCTCGAGAAGGAGAGAGATATAAAGAAATATTGTACAACCAATTTATTTCAAGTGGATGGATACAGCTGCCCAGTGTAATCAGTGAGGTATGGACAAATAGTTACAGTACGAATATCATTGCGTAGAAGAGGGCATTTTCATTAAAGGTTCCCATCTGAGGAAAGGATCCAAAAGATACATAAAAAATTTTATAGCCTGAGGATAGGTTGGAAACAGCCGAGTGTATTTTGGTTTTGTAAGCAAGCCACCAGCAGGGAAAAACCTGAAAAGCAAACATACTGATGCTCACTCCTGATACCCTGAGGCCAGGATTATTCCCACTGTAAATAGGCCATGATCTCAGGCGATGAAGAAAATCTCAGGAATTGTAGGTAAGGCAACTACGGACTAGAGGCGGTTAGAAAAAAGTCAAGTGTGGTGCGGTATTGAGCAAGACGTTCAAGTAGCGAAGGGAACGGAGCATTGTCGAAGAAAGGGGTTGTGAAGATGGAGGAGTGGGAGTGAAGGACAGGTGTGGATCAGTGTCCATGAAGGTTAGTCTCTGCAGTATATTCTGAATGGCTTCATGTATTTCTGAATTCAAAGATGTATGGGGACCATATTTGGGATAGAAGGAGGAGGGTTGAGTAAAAAGATTGGGACAGTAATGGACTATACCAAAGTAGAGGGGTGGAAGAGTAAAGTGTGATAAGGAACTGGAGATGAAGTGTGGGGGGGGATGGTATGAAGTGTGGGGGGACAGAGAGGCAGAAACCTGGGAGGTGGCAGAAGAGGGAGAAACTTGGGAGGGGACGTGGGGTGCGAAGGCATAGTACGAGGAGCGAGGGAGGTGAATCTCCAATTGTAGGATAGAGCAAAGAGAGAGGGACAAGAACTAGGTACAGAGATGAAAGGTGAAGTGTGGGAGGTGGAAGAAGGGAAGGAAGGGCAAAGAAGATTTGAGCATGTGGGATTTTTTTGGACTTATGAGTAGAGGGGCGATTGGTATAGGTGTCGTACAAGGTCTTTGTCGATACTGGGGCTTGTGTGGAAGGACGCGAAGATGTGAGAACAGACTGAGTTGTAGTCGGACATCTGAGCCAAGGACAGCAAAAGGATTAGATGCCGTTGTGGCTATGGGAGGGGTAGGTAACCAACAGAGGAGGCTGCAGAATGATGGTACCCCAGAAGTGGGGGGATGTTCTGGAAACACGAGAAAGAATAAGAAACACGGGGGTGGTAGTCGCCCCTTGAGGCGGAGATGAGTAACTGCCATGCATAAAGGGAGACTTCTGCCTCTTTGAGGCAACGGATTTCACGTTATTTTAAGTAGACCCTGGCAACGGCGGGAGTACGAAGGGTGTGCTTCATTATAATTAAGGCAAGATGGAGGTTGACTGCAAGATGTATTAGAATGGTTGTTGGCAACACAGACTGAGGCATTCGGCCTTAGATCTGCAATTATTTCGCTGGAGTGACCAAATCGTCCAGCATTTCTACATTGTTCGCGGTTGTAGGATATCACCTTTCGAACTTGTAACCGATGTCCTGTGACATATACATATCACGTGGGGTTCGAACACGTGGATATTATTATTATTATAATCAAAAAGAAGCGCTAAGCCACAAGGACTATACAGCGCTGCAGGGCAGGAAGGAAGCGAAAGGCAGCAGTGGCAAAAAGGGAGATGGATGCGTAAATAGTTTACGGTTACACGCGGGGCGGGGTAGTGGATGGTGAAAGGGTAAAGCGGCAGCAAAGAGACTGAACTAGAATGGGCTGAGGGGGGAGTGCGAAAAAAGTATCATCAGAGTTTGTGGAAGTACATCAGTCTTTGTCAAGAAGTCAATGAAGAGAGTCAGGATTAATGGAGGGTCATCAGCAAGAAGGGATAGGTAAAGAGATGAGTAGTTAGAACGAAGCTGAGTTGGTGGTGTAAATTCTGCGTGCATCGTTGTTATTTTTAAATGTGAGGGGCAGTCTAACAGAATGTGGCTAATCGGTACTGGAACTTGACAACTGCTAACAGAGAGGACAGGGTGCATCTCCATGAGATACCCATGTGTATGACGAGTAGTGGCCAATGCGGAAGGCGGGAGAGAGTGGTCCTCCATCAACCTCGGCACTGATGTCAAGAAGACGGCCAGTACCTCATAGCTCGGTTTATTAGAATGAAAGTTTGTTACCGAGCTGAGTTGACCAACGTTGTTAGCCAACGGTGTGCGATGGTTGGTAGCTTATTGCTCAGCTAAATAGTACAGAAATGGAACACCTCGATGGGAAATTGGTAGTCATGTACTGCTGACCGCGCAGCAGTGTCTGCCTGTCATTGCCCTGTAACGTCGACATGCAAGGGACCCCACAAAAAATCAATATCTTTGTGTTTTGGTAGAGATTCAGGCGTAGCCAAAGTTGGATACGGAGAGAAATAGGGATGAGATGTATAAAATTTTCGTATAGCCTGTAGAGCACTAAGGGAGTCTGAGACTACTACAAATACGAAGACACTAAGGCATTAGATGCCAATACGAATAACGTGACTGAAAGAATGGATACAGTTCAGCAGTATAAAATTGCTAGCTGAAGATAGTAAATGCCCATAGTACGACGCTGTCCGGAAACACTGCCTGCGAATCCGCTCGTTCTGACGACTTTAGAGCCATCTGTGTAAAAGCGGTGGCATGAGATGGGAGTGGAAGTGATCAAGAAAAAGGAGTGCGGGAAAGCCACCGTAGGCAGTAGTGCTTCGAGCACGGGAGTGGAGAAAGAACAGTCCCCCGAACAGGCTGGAAAGTCCCAGGGGGGCAGGGAAAAGTGAGATGTACATGAACATATAAAGGTGGTAACTGAAGGGAAAGACAAGAGTGATTGTAGGCGAAAGAGCAAAGGGACGGAGCAACAAGGGCCGGCGGGATTACGATTAATGAATGTCTGCTAATTTCGGTGGACATTCTATAAATGGAAGGATTGTGTTGATGTGAGAGTAGTACATAGTAACGAGGCAAATGGGCATCACGCGCGATCAGACAAGGATGGAACATTTGCTTCTGTATAGACAGGCATTACGTTCAACGAGTGGGCTAAGAGCGAAAAGCACACAAGGCACAAAAGTTAAGCCTGGTGATGGATTAGAGTTAAGGCTAGAGAGAGTAGCAGGAGATGGCCGCGGAATAAATCTGGTCACCATAATCGAGTTTCGATTAAAACGAAGCGGATGAATGGTAGGCGAAGCATGAGTTCGACGTCGCTCCCCAGGAAAGATGAGCATAGGTGTTCTTAAGAATGGTTTAGCCGGCTGTGTGACAAGTTGCTTCAGAGAGTAATGTGAGGTTTCAACGGTTTTAACCTGACGGTCAAAGAGAAGGCCTAGAAAACCTGACTGATTCACGTTCGGGGGCGATACGGGAGCAATAGAGATACAAAGGATTGATCGGAGATAACAGAGCGTCTAGTGTGAACAGTATTTGGTGAGTTTTGTTACTTGAAATTTAAACCATGTGTGGTGCCCATGTGGAACAGCACGGTTCGAACCGCATGCTGGAGAGAAACTGCAATAAGGTGACAGTCAGTGCCTTGCACAAGCAATAGCGAAGTCATCAAACATAGAGAGATGACCAAATATCTGGGTGGAAGAAACAGAGGCCAAATCATTTTATATCAAGGAGGAAAAGTGTTGTGCTTAGAACACATCCTGAGGGGACACCTTCAGCTTGGACCGAAGTCGTGGGAAATACACTATCTAAACTCGAACACGGAAATGTCTGTCTAGTTTAAAAAGTTTTAAGGAAGGATGGTAGATTGCCTCGGAGGCTAAGGAATGGGCCCTGGGCCAAAAAGTTATACCTCCATGTTGTGTTCATTATGCCTTCTCAAGGTCAAAAAATTTGGCAATAACTGAGTGATTATTCGCAAAGGCATATACGAATCATACGTTTTCCAAGCGTAGTAAGTGGTCTTTGTAGAACGACCCTTTACGACAAGCCTATTGGACTAGCGGGAGACTGTTGTCGAGTCTTTAATACCACATTAAACGTTCAGATTTCACGAGGCGTTCCATCACTTTGCCAACACTGCATTGTAAGAGCGATGGGGCGATAGAGGGAGGCATCATGTCTGTAGTACCCGGTTTGCGGAAGGGAGAACAATGGCATGCATTTCCACAGCTGGGGAAGAACTCCTTGTGCCCAAATAGGATTGAAGAGGTGTAAGAGGACTAACAAGGGACATGACCGTAGTTAAATGTTTGTAACATACGAATATGAATGTCATCGGATCCAGCTGCGAATGATCGGGCAGGTCTGTGAGAGCGTTGCCTCCAGTTCTTGAAGTGTAAAAAGCAATTATACTGTTCTTCTCCGAGAGAAGAAAAGTCCAAGGGTATAAACTCTCTGGCAGACTTTGAGGAAAAGAAACGAGGGGCATAGATGGAGCCTCGGGAAATACGGACCAGATGTGTGCCAAGTTCAATGGCAACGTCGAGAGAGGTTTGCTATATCAACACCAGTGACTCCGTAGACAGGAAGGGGTCTGGAGAGTATTTTACCACTCAATTTCCTCACTTTTTTCCAGACATGCACTATAGAAGAAGTCAGAGGTGATGGTGGAAACAGTATCTCGCCAACAGTGCGTTAGCTTCACGGATCGACACGGCGAGCGATCGCACGCTTTCGCTTAAAATCAAACAAGTCTCTCAGCGGTTCTATTGTACCGGCTACCTGCCCATGCAGCACGTTTTAAAGTAATGCACGAGCACAAGCAGGAGACCACCAAGGGCAGCACTTCTGGAGAATGCCTGCCTGAGGTTTGGGGTTATTAGAATGAGAAGCTGCGGTTTAACTGAAGACGAGAAGATGTGTAGGAGCATCAAAGGAGGATGCAGAAGGAACCTCACTAAAAGCAGTGGGTGTGAGTAAGATCCCAATTTGCCCCGATCAAATTGCAGCGAGGGTTACAGGGGGAAGGTGGTGAATGGAAGGAGAAGTCAGTAAGAATGATCGGAAAAAATGATGCTGTCATGGTAAGTGGTGAACAGACCAGGTGAAGTCTCAGTGCAGTGGAGGAAGAGCAGACTGATAGGATCGATGCTAGAGAGAGTCGAGGAGTATGAAGACTGAGGATCAAATGGGTGGGAAGTACCCCGTAATTTAAAACATGGAGGGGGTGTGTGGCAAGAAAAAGCCTCCAATGAATGGCCAGTGAGTCACCAAATGAGACCCCCCCACAGAGGAAATGGGTGGCATTAAAATCACCATAAGTATCAGCAAGTGGGATGGGATGTGAAACAAGAAAGGCAAAGAATCTGGGATAGGAAAATGCTCGAGAAGGAGAGATACTATAAAGAAACATATTGTAACCACTTTTCAAGTGGATCGGGCTGCAGTGTAATGCACGCGAGGTATGGACAAATAGTGACAGTACGGAATATCATTGGTTAGAAGAAGGCACTTTCATTAAGGTCCCATCTGAGAAAGGATCGAAGAATACAATAAATTGTAGTGGATAGGTTGGAAAACAGCGAGTGCGAGAGTGTTAATTATGGTTCTTGTAAAAGCATGCACCACAGGGGAAAACCTGGAGAAAGCAAACATCTGAAGTTCACCCCGATTACCCCTGAGGCCGCGCGATATTCACACTGTAAATAGGCATGATTGGCGATGAAGAAAATTATCAGGAAATCGGTAGGTAAAGGCACCTTCGGATAGAGGGGTTAGAAAAGTCAACGTGTGGTGGCATTGGAAGATGGTTCAAGTAGCGAAGGAACGGAGCGTAGAGAAGAATGGTCGGACCACAGATGGGCATTCGCCATAGATCTGCAATATTTCGCTGGGTGACCAAAACGCCAGCAATTTCTACTTGTTGCGGTGTAGGCATTCACCTTTCGAACTTGTAACCGATGTCCGCGATATATACAGCGGACGGGCGTTCTCGGCTGTCCAAAAGTTAAACGAGCCACATTGCAAGGGTTACGTCTCGCCGGGCAGGAAGGACATAAAGGTCTACTTTGAGGATTGGGAGATCCTGGAGTTCCTGCTGTTCAAAATGCTCATTGCCATCATGATGGATAATTCTGTTGACTATGGTATGGGAGACGATTGTCAGTACCACTACAGAATTGAGAGGATAAGAAGTTTTTCATAGTGATAGGGAGTAAGTATCGATATTCGAAAAAGGAGAGAAAGATCATGAGCTTGGGTTAGCATTCTGGACAGTGACGATGCGCGTACCCCTCTTGAGAGCTGTGAATGAAATATTCTGCCAAATGACGCAGGTGCGCTTTGGCAATACTCATGGTCAGAAAGGTTGGCTGAAGAAGAAGTTGGTCTTAAAGTTAATGAATTTAGTCCATTGTGTGGTCCGAAATGAGCGTGGAGAGGGAAGTGCTTGACGTGTGGGTCTTTTTCCGAGTAGTATGGGAAGGTAACGACGGAGACTTCATCAGGAGATTGTCAGTCGGCGTTTAGGAGTTGGACCGGAGTTTGGTTCCGGCTTGAATGGAGTGGGGCGGCGATTCGAAAATTGCCGTAACCGTAGAGGGAGAAGCCGGAAAGCCTAGTCAGAGAGCGGAGTACAGAACAGATCGAAGGAGTCAGTCGAAGCACCGGGTATGGTACATGAAGCGGGTGAGAAACAGCACCAGCAAGAGGTTACAGGGGCATAAGGAGTATCCGATGGTGGTCTAAACACTAGCAGGGTCAGGAATGGGGGGCGGTATCAAAGAAGGGGCCCGGGGGTAGTGGTTTCAATGGATAGGGATGCATGGTTAGGTTACTCCTTTGTTTTGTTTTTAAGAAAAAAAAAGAAAGAAGAAAAAAAATAAAATAAAAAGATAAATAAAAAGGGGGGAGCGGGGGGAGGAATGTTCCAGGAGGATATGAAAGGGCCGGAAATCTCCCTCCGCGCCAAGAGGACCTCAACACGCTAGTAGCGCAGATGCCGCTTGGAACCACATTGCATACCCTCCCTTCATGCCAGGGTAAAACCAGCAATCCGGGAGATATCAACCTCACATCTGCGAGCTACCTGGTGGACAAAGAGAGTGCCGGCCAGATATTCCGCCACAAGCATACCTCCTTCGGGCCACACCTCGGAATCCGAAAGGTGGCTTCCGAGATTACACCGTCGCCCTAAAGGACACCCCAAGCTACTAGGGCATACAGGAAGATGGGTCGGGACATCCCCAGGCAACTCCAGATTCCACGCCAAACTACGCCACCGCCAAGAAGAACCTCAAGGAATGGGATGGACCACGGTGTCCTTTTCCCTACTAGGCAATAGCGCGCCTGTGGGAGAAATCCCGAAGGCCAAAAAAGAGGAAGGCGCAAAAGGGAGGGGTGAGGAGGAGGAGGATTGGAGAAAAAAGGGGAGGAATGGGATAGGGGAGGGGGAGAAATGGGGGGTAATTAGGTACGAGTCCTGAGGAAGAAGACCGACAGGGCTAATTCTCAGACAAGAGCTTTGTCAACCAAGGCCAAGGAGCCCCCTTGAAGAGGAAACACGTGGATAGGGTAAAGAAATATCAACATAGCTGGAAAGTTAGTACGTATATTACTGGATAATGTGCGTGTAAGACGCCCAAACAGCCGTTGGACCTGCCTCCTTTGCTCTCCTCTCGTAAGATAACTAACCAAGTACCCATATGTGAGGGGTGTTTGACATACTGCGGTGGTCAGCACAATATGAATACAGACAGTGATTCTCGCAGAGACGGGTGGTAGTGAGTCTTCTACTGGTTTCACTGGTACTGGTTACTACTACTGAGCGGCCAAAGCTTGTGACCTGCCTCCTTGCTCTCTCTCGTAAGACTAACAGTAACATATGTGAGGGGGTGTTTTTTTGAAATACTGCTGTGGTCTGCAATATATGAATACAGACAGTGATTCACGCAGGAGAGAGATCACGGTTGGTGTGAGTTCATCTACTGGTACACTGGTTACTGGTTTACTACCGAGATACAGAGGACGGGAGTTCTCGGCTGTCAAAAGTTAAACGAGGCCCATTACAAGGGTAACGTCTTTTCCGACCCCCGGGAAGGAAGGATAAGTGTTCCTTTGAGGTTGGGTAGATCCTGGAGTTCCAGCCTGTTCAAATATGTCATGGCCACATGACTGAAAATTCTGTGGACTATGGTCTGGGGAGAAGACAGTACCACACAAGAATTGAGGAGAAGGAGAACGTTGTTTTTCAATAGTGATAGGTGTAGTATCGTATTCAAATGGAGGAGAAAGATCATGAGTTGGGTAGCATTCTGGACAGTGACGATGGCGCATACCAGCTCTTGCAGAGCATGAAATGAAAATATCTCTACAACATGACGCAGGAGCGCTTGCCTATACTTTGGTCAGAAGGTAGGCAGAAGAAGTCAGTCTTTAAAGTAAAGAATTTAAGTCCATTGTGGGGTCCGAATGGCGTGGAGAGGGAGTGCTTGCGTGTCGGTCTTTTCGAGTAGAATGGAGTAAGAATGAGCATCATCAGGAGATTGGCCGTTGGCGTTTAGGAGTAGGGACCGGAGTTGGTCGGCGTGAATATGGCGCGGGCATTCAAAATATTGCCGTACCGTGAGGAGAAGAAGCCGGACGATAGTCTAAGGTGAGCGGAGTAGTTGTACAGTTCAGACAAATCAAGGATAGTCAGACGAAAGCCCCAGGTACCTGAAGCGGGTGACGGAACAGCACCAGCAAGAGGATACTGGGGCATCCAGGGAGTGTCCGAGAGTGGTTAAAAAAATGGCAGGGTCAGAATGGGGTGCGGTATCAAGAAGGGGCCCGGGAGGGTAGTGGGGTTCATGACTAGGGTGCCATGGCTTTTAAAGGGTTACTCTTTGCTTTTGTTTTTTTTAAGAAAAAAAAAAAGAAATGAAGAAAAAGAAAATCAAAAATAAAAAGATTAAAAAAGGGGGAGAGGGGAGAATAGTTCCCAGGGGAATGAAAGGACCGGAAACTCCCTCCGCGCCCAGAGGACATCAAACAACGCTAAGTAGCGCAGATGCTGCTATGGAAAACTGTCCATACCTCACCCTTCAGCCAGTAAACCAGCATCCGGGATAGCAACCTCACATCTTGCCGAGCTTACCTCGGTGGACAGAAAGAAGGGCGGCCGGATATCCGCACAAAGCATACCTCCTTCGGGCTCCACCCCCGGAAATCCGAAAGGTGGCTTCCAGAGATACACCCGTCGCCCCAAAAGGACACCCAAAGAAATACTTCGGGGATACAGGAGAGGGATCGGGACATCCCCAGCAATCCAGATTCCACGGCAAAACTACGCCACCGCCAAGAAACATAAACGGAATGGGAGGAACCCTGTGGTCCTTTCCCTACTAGGAACTAGCAGCGCCTGTGGGAGAAATCCCAAAGGCCAAAAAGAGGAAGGGCAAAAGGGAGGGGTGAGGAGGAGGAGGAATGGAAAAAGGGGAGGATGGGATAGGGGAGGGGAGAATGGGGGGTAATTAGGTTCGGTCTGAGGAAGAAGACCGACAGGGCTAATTCCTCAGACCAAGAGCCTCTTCACCATGCCAAGGAGCCCCACTTGAAGAGGTACTTATTCTGTAATATAGACTAGAACTGAGCATCATAATCCAAATGAGAACTTACCAAATAAATAAATTTGAATTATAGTTATAAGAACTTCTATTATTTATACAATGCCAAGAATTCTCTGAATTTGTCATTTTATTTTGTGGAGTAATTTCAAGTGAATAGGTTGAAACAGATGCAATACACAGGTTTGTAGCTTTAAACAATAGATGAGTTTTCTTTTATTTTACAGACTTGTCAGAGAGAGATAAAGAAGCTGAAGGAGAAGGAGCTAAAACTTGGTGGGGAACTGACTAGCGCCACCAAGGAAATCGTACGATTGCAATCACTGCTCAAAGATCTTGGCACAGGCCAGGTTTCAGCAGTGTGAGGTCACCTAGAGGCAGTCTTGATGTTTACTTATATTTCACTATTGGTTGCTTGAGTGACCATGAACCTCATCTCTCACTGGCTTCCAAGACAAAGTGAATTTTGGCACCCAAGATAATTAAGAACTATTGATTCTGATGCACTATTACCCTTGGGTAATGATATGTTTTGAAGTCTTAAGAGAGAATTATTATATTCTGTAAATGCTAAGCCTGCATGGTTCATTAGCATTGAAAAGTGAGAAGAATTATCTATACCTCAGAGCTGTTGATTGATCAAAAATTCATCTGGAACCCCTTACCCTCCCCATTTAATTATTCACTCTGAGGTAATTTTATCCTGCTATCCACTTAGTTTTTACAGGTTATGAAAAGGTAGTTGATGGTCCTTGAGTGAATTTATGTCAAATCTATAAAAGTTTTGAGCACTATTACTTCTCATGTCTCAGAGAACATGAAGTGGATTGATACCAAAGGTTTTGTATTTTGTGGTACAACTTGAGATAATATGAGAGTTACCAAAGGGAGAATGCAGAATCTGATGGATTTAAGCATATAGCTGGGAATGTGCATTGTGGTCAACAAAAAGACAAATATTTATGCATTTATTATAATAGTTTAAATAACTTCTTTTTTTTTGGGTGAATAATTATGTACTTCACCTTATAAGTGCTTGTTTGATGAACACACTACACACCTCAGCTTTTTATACCAAATATTTAATTTTAAGTTTACTGAGGCAAGCAGTTTGCAAGCCCTAGTATTTCAGTCATTCCTTAATGTTTTCTCTAATATAATACTATACTATGCAGAATTTGCCCTTGTCATGCCTTCATTGCAGTGATGTTTACCTAGTGTGTTGGTGGACAAATCTTGGCATGGCAACCCAGGGATAATTTTCACTTCTGATCCTTACTACAGGATACTCAGCTCAATATTGACAACTTTTATTTTAATAGTCACTTTATTAGTAGACTGTCAAACAGTAATTTACTTAGTACATATGAAGACATGTTAAAATGTCACAAATTTTGACTTGCCCAAAAAACATTTTCTATTTATCACCTCTAGTGTTGTTTGACAGTAATTTTAATCTAATTAGATCACCCATTTTAATTGTGCAAGAGTGGAGATTATGTTAGAAAAGTCCACATGCCGGAGGCTGTGAGAAATGTTCAAGCAGCGAAGGATCGGTGCGCTGTGAAGAAAGGAGTTGCCGCAGATGGAGCAGAGGAGAGAGAATGGAGCGGAAGGGTGGTTCAGTGTCATCGATGTTTGGTCTCTGCAATATATTCAGAGATTGCTTCAAGTGTTTCGGAAGTCAGAGATGTCGTATGGGAGAAATATTGGGAAGGGTAGGCGGAGGATGAGTAAGATTGGAGAACTGTATTGGGACTGTACCAAAGGTAGGGGGGGGGCGAAAGGGTGGAGGGGAACTGGAGAAGCGTGGCAGGGGACAGAAGAGACGGAAACCTGGGGGTGCAAGAAGAGGGAAGAAACTTGGTGAGGGTACAGGGGGGAGGAAGGTACATTACGAGGAGGAGGGTGAACCTCTGCACTTGTAACTGAGCCAGTGAGGGGGGAGAATAGGGACAGAGACAGGGAGGTAAAATGAGGCGGTGGAAGATGGGATAGGAGGTGTTACGACCTTTTTTTTGACTTTGAGAAGTAGAGGGACGTTTGGGAAGAGGTGTCGTACAGGTCTCGTCGATACTGAGGCTTTTAAAGAGAGAACTCGAAGACGCGAGATTGACTGAGCGTTGAAGTAGGGAGCGTCTGAGCCGAGGACAGTCAAAAGGATTAGATACAGGAGTGATTATGGGAGAGGTAACCACAGAGGTTGGGTGTAGAGATGGGGATACCAGGAGTGGGGGGCGTTTTGAAACACGGGAATAAGAAACACGGTTGGGAGTCTCCTTGGAGGCGGAGGGAGATGAGAACTGCATGGCATAAGGGAGACCTTCTGTCTCTGTGAGGTAAACGGATTTTCCCGCTACGTTTATAAATTAGACCTGACAACGGCGAGAGTAGAAGGGTGTGCCCATGACAGTTAAGGACAAGAGGGAGATGATTGCAAGACGTATTAGAATGGTCATCGGCACCACGGATGGGCATTCGGCGATAGGATCTGCAATATTTCGCTGGATGGCCAAATCGCCAGCAATTTCTACACTGTTGTGGTTGTAGGGATCACCTTCGAATGTTTGAAACCGATTGTCCTGTATATAAACTGGGATGGGAGTTCTCGGCTGTTCAAAAGTGAAAACGAGCCACATTGCTAGGGTATCGTCTCCGCCCACGGCAGGTAGAGTTAAGTGTCTACCTTGAGGATTGGGAGATCTTGGAGTTTAGTTCCAGCTGTTCTGAATGTCGGTCTGGCCAACAATGTCTGGAAAATTTGTTGAATATGTATGGGGCAGGGAATAACGGTTTACCACTACAAGAATTGAGGGAATGAATGTTTTTAAGGGTGACAGGAACAGTATCTATATGGGAAAGACGACTGGAGAGTCACGAGCCTCGGGGGGTAGCATTCTGTACGGTAATTGATGGCGTACCGCTCTTAGAGCATTGAAAAAGAAATATCTTTACCAACATGGCGTAGGAGTGCCTTGCCAAATACTATGTTAAGTCAGAAAGATAGGCAAGTAGAGGAAGTTGGTCGTAAAGTGAAGAATTTGTCCACTTGTTCAGTCTGAAACTGTGCGTGGAAAGGTAGTGAGGACGTGTCGATGTTTCTGGAGAAGAACGAGGAAAGGTGAAGGTGGAGAAGTATCATCAGTAGGTTAATTGTCGCTTGAGTTTAGGCGTGGGACCGAGTTGGTCCGACGTGGAACGGGTCGCGCGATTTGAAAATTGCCGCACCGTAGAGGGACGAGGCGGAAAGCATAGTCAGTGGCGAGCGAAGGTCTGATATATCGAAGGAGTCAGTCGAGGCTCAGTACCTGAAGCGGAGTGAGGAAACAGCACGGCTATAGGTCAGAGGCATGAGGGAATGTCTGAAGGAGTGGTCCAAGGACGGGCGGGGGTCAGAAGGGGTGCGGTATCAAGAAGGGGGCCCGGGGGGTTACCAGGTTCATGGACTAGGGGCTGCCATGGTTTGGTTACTTTCTTTCTTTTTGTTTTTAAGAATAAAAAAAGAAAAAGGAAAAGAAAATAAAATAAAAAAAATAGAAACAAAAATAAAAGGGGGCAGGGACCGGGGGAGGGAATAGGTCTAGCGAGGAATGAAAGGGCCAGAATTCTCCCTCCGCGCCCAGAGGGACTCGACACCGCTAGTTAGGCAGATGCAGCATGGAAACCGTGCATTCCCTACCCTCATGCCAGTAAAACCAGCAATCTGGGATAGCACCTCACATCTGCCGAGCTACCTCGGTGGAAAAAGATGGAGGGCGGCCGGATATCCGCCAAATCATACTCTGTAATGCCACACCCCCGGAATCGAAAGGTGGCATCCAGAGATACACCCGTCGCCCAAAAGACACCCAAAGCTACTCCGGGAAACCGGAGAGGGATCGGACATCCCTAGGCAATCCAGATTCCTACGGCAAACTACGCCACCGCCACATGAAACCTCAACGGAATGGGATGGACCCGGTGTCTTTGCCCCTACTAGGAACTAGCGCGCCTGTGGGAGAAACACGAAGGCACTAAAAGAGAAGGGCAAAAGGGGATGGGTGAGGAGGAGGCGGAGGAATGGAAAAACTGGGAGGATGGGTGAGGTGGGATAGGGCGAGGGGAGGAGAGAAATGGGGGGGTGGTAATTAGGATCGGTCTGAGGAAGAAGACCGTCTAGGGGGGCTAATTCCCTCGACAAAGAGCCTCTTCACCATGGCAAGGGGCCCCCCTTGAAGAGGTGGCGATATAACAATCTGGCCCAAAACTCATTCTTAGCCTCTGAGGCAATATGCATCTTCTTCTCAACTTTTTACCTGAGAATATTTCCAGTGTTCGAGTTAATTTATTTTCCCTTTTCGGACTTTTTTGTCCTAAGCTGAAGGCATCCCACAGGGATGTATTCTTAGCACCACTTTTTTACTGCTATAAATGATCTGGCCCCTGTGCTTCCCATTACTTTTGTCGATGACTGTGCATGCGTTGATTGTTTGCCTAGTAGCAGCCCACTTCCAGGAATACTGTAAGCTGTGTTTCCCCATTGGGCCCTATGCACAAGTTTAAATTTTCTTGGTGCAAAAAAGCACCAAATTACTTAAACCAAACGTTCTGCTGTCTCTGATTACTCCATTGTACCTGTACGGCTCCGAAATCCCTGAACATGACGCAGTCGGATTTCTCGGCCTTTCTAGTTGATCGCCAGCTGTTCTGGAAAACCCACATTACTTTCCTGCGAAAGCAATTTGCTATAGCCAGCTGATCCTCCTTTTAAACCTCGCTCATTTTCGTTTGAGAGTTCGATTGAACTCTGTTCCTTTGACTACATTCAGCCAAATTTGATCGAAAATAGTACTATGGTGACCCAATAAATTCTGCAGGGCCTTCTCCGCAACTCCCGTAATTCAACAGGGATTCGTTTATGTCTAAGACGTTTTTCGCTCCTTTCCTGTCGAGAATTTATATGCAGAGACGAATGTTCATCTTTTGAATGATCGGCCGATGATGCCTTTACTCCATTATTTTGTCTGCTTCACAATGATTCTTCGGCATACAGGATAGTAACTGACCTTGATGAGGTCCAACATTTGTTCCACTGCGTCTTTACTTACATGGCATCCAGACTGTCCCAGTCACATCCCTGATTACATGTCATTATATTCTCTTGTCAGTTGTAATACATTATTGGGCATTGCTGTATTATTGCACACATTTGAAGGAATCATTCGCAACAGTCTAAAAAAAAAAAACATCGAATAGGAGCACCTGCTACAACATGTTAGGGAGTATTAACATCAAGACTTAGAAAAAACTTTGGAATAGCTTGGAAGTAAGCAGAAAATTAATTTTAGACTGTTATGTGTGCACCAAGAGCAAAGGTTAGCATTCAATCAGTGCTCTTGTCAAAATCTTATTTTTTTTTTTTTATCTGATTGTGAGGTTGGTTTTGCTAATTAAGAGTCTGTGTGTTTTGCAAGTTTAGCTCTTAGTGTAGACCATCTTCACAAGTATAGCCAAGCTAAATGTTAAGTCAGGATCTGTCAAAATGCTGGCTGTATTATCTTCCCCTCCATTTTCAGGTTATACACTATACACAACTGAACTGCCTAAAATTGGAGAATATATGTACAAAAGAATTTTATTTTGCTATTGTAGGTAGTCTGTCACTGATACCCAGAAGGCAAAGTGTAAATATGTGTATTAGGAAAATATAATAGATTGCATTATATTGGACATCAGATGTCAGATATAATTTTTTTGCAGTACTTTTGATCATGCAGAGAAAATCTGTTTTGTTGTTCTGTCAAGTGTAGGATATATGCTACAAGATTAATATAAAAACTGTCAAGTGTAGGTACTATGCTACATGATCAATATACTGTCAAGTGTAGGAAATCTGCTACAAGATCGGTATAATAATGGGACTCGTCAAGTGGTAGGTACTATGCTACAAGATCCACTTTTGACTTCGAGTTAAAAACTGCATGAAGAAATTGATGGTAAAAAAGTGTTATTTTTCTTTATTGGGTCACCTGCTTGGTAGGATATGGCCGGTTTGTTGAAGAAAAAAAAATACATATTAATTTTTCTCTTTCTACTCACTTGTATGTGGCTGCAGGGGTCAATTCACAGTTTCTGGCCTTGCCTCTTTGCTGGTTGTGTGTGTGTCCATATACTCTGCCTTGTATATATTCTACATTGTAAAAACTCCTGTGCAAACTTTTTCTCTTACAACTTTAACTCACTATTTCACCAATCATTCTTCCTACTTGTGGCCACTCTTTTATTCCTACAAACTTCTGCTACCTGCACTTTTAAATCTACCTCATTTTCACCTGTATTCTCTTATGTCCAACTTTTCTCAGTATCTGCACATATCTTTCCTTGATCTCCTTTAGTTCACTCACTGTCACTTCTTCTACCCACACTGATGCCATTTTCCTTACTTTCATTGTTGCTACCAGTAAGTAATGATCTGACATGTCTGTCACCCATCTAAAAACACGCACATCACAAGTCTACCCAACAACCTTTTATCCACTAACACAGTCTAGCAGACTGCTGTCATCACTCCTCATATATCTTGTGTACTTATTTATCTTCATTTCCTTTAAAAAATTATTACCAAACCTCTTTCTCTACTTATTTCCATTAGAGATTTCCCAATTATCATTTATTCCTGGCACTCCAAACTTTCCTAGCATGCCATCTACAGCATTCTCTCTCTCTTTCTCACATCGCTACTCTAATCCCTCTTTTTTTTTTTCACAGTAATTCTTTTAATGTTACCACTAGTACTCCTTCAACTCTAGTGCTTTCAGATATACCCAGTTTAACCCTCATTAAAATTTTCTCCTTTTTAGCTTTGTTTCATTGTGCTAAAACAACTTCCTTTCATTTCTAATATTAACAATAAATTCTCTTCATACACACACACACATTCCAACAACCCAACTTTAAAACTCCTTCTTTGTCTTTTAGTAATTGATCTTGAGAACTGAGAGAAACCAATGAACTTGCCAGTGAGTGAAAAATGACATTTTCTGTATCAAAATCTTCATCTTTTAAGTACTGCATCATATAAATCACTCAGAATAGCGAGTTTATCACTTTTATCCTACATTTTTCCAGTTTGTACCTGCTCTGGGGTCCCTGTAAACTTATAAAATTTATGGCAAGCTATGAAAGAATGTCCAAAAATCTCCTTCACAGATGAGAAAGATAATCAATATTGACTGTGTTGCCATAGGTTATGCCTAAAAACAGTGTTTTAACTCCTGAGAAACCCGGTGGTCTCACCATAACGCCAGTTTGATCAGAATTATGTGGTTTGTTACCGAGATCAATGTTACGAAAGTTTGTAGGTGATTTTTTCAAGAGTGACATTTAGCGAGTTCCTCAATTTTGTTCTCAGTGCCTTGTGTAGGAAAATGTGTTACTAGACCCTTGCTTCCAGCATTTTACTCACATTCAACATGCATTACTGACAGAGGAAGAATTCTTACTCACTTCCCCATGTAACCGAAGGGTAATGCTACAAGAGCAAGAACTATTAAGAGATTAGAAGAAGTGTGTGTACACCTACATAGACGTCCACAGTCACATGTATGGTGTATACTGAGTGGAGGAAGCAGTAGCAAGATTTAGCTGTCTTACGTGTTTGAGAAAGTAAAATTGTTGTACAGTATTTGCATTAATGCCCCTAACCTACATGGGAGCCATGAAAAAAAAGTGGCTATTCTGGTAAACAATGAATGTAGAGATATTAAAATAGTTTGTGATAGTTCAGATAAAACTTATCTAGGCAGGTAGCATTTATAGATTTTAGCATGTAGCAAAAGTGACTTTCGTATGCATTTGGGTTGTGGAGCGTAAGTTTACTAGCCCACCCCAAGTTGTATATTCTGTATTACTTGTTTGACGTAAATTATATTTCGTGTATGTGTAGAGTGAGTTCATAATAAAGTCTCACAGAGTATTTATTGCTGTTTGAAATATACAGTTTTCTGTCAAAATGGTGGTTAGCAGGGTTTACATTACCTGGAGAGGCTTCGTAGGGCAGTGCCCCCGCGGTCCAGTGTGTGACCGGCCTATGGTAGATTGGACCTGATAACAGGGCTGTTACTGTTGGCTGCCTATCAGTGCCTTCTTGGACGCACAGCCAGGGGTCTTTTGGTAATCCACCTTATGTATGCTGGGAGGCACTTGAACAGTCTTGGGGCCCTTACACTTATCTGTGTTGGTCTCTTATGTGCTAGTGGTGCCCCTGCTTTTCATTGGGGGATGCTGCACCGTCTGCCGAATCTTTTGTTTCATAGGGGAGTGATTTTTGGATGCAAATTTGGTACTAAATCCCTCTAGGATTTTCCAAGCGTACATAATCATCTATATCTCCCACTGCGTTCCATCGGAGTACAGGTCAAAGAACTTCAACGTTTTCAGTAATTTAGGTGTATCACCAACTTCTGTGTGCCAGGAAGGTTTCTGTACATTTTCTAGGTCAGCATTTTCACCTGCCTTGAAAAGTGTGTTTGTGTGCAGCAATTTCCCGCCTAGATAGAACAAGCAACCCGAAGTTTCATCGTGGCTTGGGCCTCCTAGTTTTGAAGGTTCTTATTATCCATCTGTCATTTTTTAGTGTTTTCTCTTCTGTACAAGATGCCATGGTGTGCAGTGTCTGACAGAGTGATATCATAATGGTATATAATATCGACAGGTTGGTAGTAAGACACAACTAACCAGTCAGTATTATATACCATTTTCATATTCACATAAGTCTTGGTTTAAATCTTGAGTTCTATGTGAAATTAGCTGGCCTGGTCATTAAAAATTCTTCCTGATGAGTTGCTTCCACAATGAAGTAATGATGAAATTCATTCAAGCTTAAAAATAAAATCTTGCTGCTAGGACAGAGATGTTCATTATAGGAGTGCGGAGCCTGAAAAAGAGAGGTGTACATGTCAATTAACTCGACGTATCAGTTTTGATGAAACAGTTAAGTACCTGCTTATAATAATACAACCACATTGTTTTTGTTTGGTTTTTCTTTGTTGCTGTTGTAACGAATTGTTACCTAAATGCAACACTGATAAAGTTTTATCAATTACTCATATAAATTTTACGAGGTGGGAAAAGAACTTGCCAGGAAAATAACGTAAATGTCGGACTCCTAAGGGGGGTCTCCCCATCATGGTAGAGGGATTTTTTTTTTTGTCCACGGAATTGGACTTTTTGTCTTCTCCCTCTGACAAACCTAATAACCCCTAAATCCCACCTTCTTGTACCATCCTCCAATCCCTCCTCTCTCCTACTTCTGACCTTTGGGGTCCTCCCCTCAGACATTTTTAGCTCCAGGTTGGGGAATGTATTGATTGTCCATCCTATTCTGTGAGGTCCTTGGGGTGGTGTTAGTTTGTTGTGGAATCGGAATCAGCTGGAGATGTACCAATCCCCCCTGCAGAAAAATTCCATGGGGTCAGGGTTAAGGGTGTCTTTTGGGCGATGAGTGTATCTCTGGAAGCTACCTGTAGAATCCAGGAGTGGTGGCAAAGGAGGTATGCCTTGTGGGGGGGTCTCAACCGGCCCTTCTTTTGTATACTGAGATGGCTCAGTGATGTGAGGTAGCAATCCTGTACTGCCGGTTTACCAACAGAAAGGTAGGGTATGGCAACAGGTTCCATGCTGCATCTGCACTACTGGCCTGCACTGGAGGGTCCTCTTAGGCGTGGAGGGGGATATACGACCCTTTCATGCCTCCTAGGAGCTACTACTCTATGTCCCCCCCCCCCCACCACCACCATTTTTTTTTGTTTTTAAATAAAAAAAATGGGGAACTTATCATGGAGACCCATAACGACATCCCACTTCCTAAACCCTTTCTTGCAGCACCCTCTAAAGACCCTGCCATGCCTTTGGACCGTTCTTCCAACCTGGTACCTTCTTTGGGTAATGTTCCGTTACCTACCTCTGGTACTGCAGTTTCAACCAACCCTTTGAACACCTCTGACCTCTGTGCGGGTTTGACTGTGATCCTGGCTTTTCCACATACAGTGTATCAATTTTTGGATCATATTCACGACTTGGGATGGCCCACCTCTCTACCCCCATCAAACGACCACGGCCTGTCACTGATGAACCTACCTCAGTTTCCTCTCAAGCTAATAAGAAACAAACAACTAAGCATTCCCTTCCCTTACACACTATGTTTCAAAGTCCTTGGACAAAATTCTTTATGCAACAACCAATTTCTACTATCATTCTGAC
The DNA here is from genome assembly GCF_026875155.1 of Cherax quadricarinatus. Taxonomy (NCBI): domain Eukaryota; kingdom Metazoa; phylum Arthropoda; class Malacostraca; order Decapoda; family Parastacidae; genus Cherax; species Cherax quadricarinatus. The sequence continues at coordinate 31,592,937 of NC_069461.1, read as the reverse complement.
CATAGCATCGGCAAAGCACTCCTTCACCATGTTGGGCAGAACATTTTCTTCCATGCTCTTAAGAGTGGCACACGCATTGTCACAGTACAAAATGCAGAGCAGGCACATAATCTTTCACCTCTTGAAATTGTTGATGACACACCTGTAATGATATGCAAGCACGTTGCTCTTAATTCTTGCTGTGGAACTATTATCCTTCAACACGATCATACAACGTGACTTTCTTGCACGTAATGACATTTTGGAGCAACCTGAGCTCCAGAATCTCTCGATCATCAAAGTTGAAACTTACACACTCCCTGCCCGCGGGCGGAGGCACTATCTTTGCAACATAGCGAGGCTAACTTTTGACAGCCGTGAACTGCCACCATCTGTGTACGCAGTAGGACAACACCTACAAGAGCAGGAGGTGATCCCTACCCCGCAACAATGTAGAAATTGCTGGCACTTAGGCCACCCAGCAGAATACTACAGATCAGTGGCAGAATATCCTGTTTGTGATGCAGCTGACCATAGTAGTCCATCCTGTAGTCACACTTCTTCCTGCCTTAATTGCAAAGAGGTGCACCCTGTTTATTTTTGCCGTTGCCAGATTTTCTTAAGAGAAAGAGAGATCCATTGTCTAAGAGAGAGAGGGCTTCTCTTACGCCATGGCAATCTGCCATTTCCGCCTCCATGGCTCTTTTATTCCAAGGTCGTTAGACGGCTCCAGACCTCAGTAGTGCCTGCTGATACAATTACCTGTGTCCCTTCTGTGGTGACCTCTGTGTCCAATCCTTTTGGTGTTCTGGGCTCTGAGGTTGCAACCTCATCATCTCTTACTGCCCTTACCTCTTCAACTTCCCAGTGATGTGTTTCAACGTCTATGTGCCCCCACCAATCTAAATCGATGCCACGTATACCTTCTCCAAAGTCTACATCTTCATTTAAGTCCAATTCTCCTGCAACCCCCAAACCACATGACATTCCCAACAGTTCTTCACACCTATCTCTGAATCTTGACCTTTACCTCGGGATGCATCTGATATTGTTGTGGAGGTTCATCTACCCCAACATACAATTGCTTTCTCACCTGTCCCTCCGGAAGTTTCAGCTTGTCAAGACACCTCCATTCCTTCTTTGGTGTCTTTTATTGAATCTTCACTTATTACCCAATCAACACCTTCACCCTCCGCTGCCAAACTCTCTTGACTTCTCTCTCATCTGAAACTACTGAAGCCATCTCTATTGTTATTGAGGCGACAACAGCAACTGATGGACACTGGTCCATCCCCCGGCACTTCATATTCTCGCCCTCTGCACCTTTCTTCACGTCATTCCAGTACCTCACTCCTTACTAAATTCCCAGTGCCTCCGCATGTTGACTTTACTAGCTTATTTACAGTGGAATATTCGAGGCCTCGGGTATTTGGGGAGAGCTTCAGGTGCTGCTTTCCCGTTTTTTCCTGTGTGTTTGCAATAACCAAAATTGCGCTCTGCTGTTTTCTGCCCCATCTCGGGCTATATCTTATTACATTCATCGGATCCTCTTACCGATGGAACTTTTGATGAAAGTGTACTTCTCATGCGCCACGGTATACTACATTCTCAGGTCCTTGTCTGTACTTTGCTGCATTACACTGTAGCTACCATCTACTTGGACAAGTCCCCTCATGGAAGGTTCCTTGATGTTGGTGAGGGGCTCTTGATTTAGGGAATTGGATCTGTGCTCCAGTTCCCCGAAATTAAGCCTGAATGCCTTCCACATCCCCCCCCCCTGGGTGCTGTATAATCCTACGGGTTTAGCGCTTCCCCCTTGATTATTATAATAATACTTGGACAAGTGTTATAGTCTGCTCTTCATATTTTTCTCCTTTGCCATTATCTATTCCGGATGTGGCATCTCTTGATTTCTTCCCTACATCCTCCTCCTCTCCTATTAGGAGATTTCAGTGCTCATCATTTCCTCTGGGAAGGGTCTAACTGTGACTCTCGTGGCGATCGGTTAGAGGCTCTTCTCACTTCTCTTCCCCTCCATGTTTTAAATATGGGTACTCACTCATTTCGAACCTCGTACTTGAACTCTCTCTGGCATAGATCTCTAAATCTGCTTCTCAACTGCACTCAACTTTATCTGGTCAGTGCTCCCTGATTTACATAACTGATCATTTTCCTATCTTTCTTACTTCTCATACATATTCTCGACTTCCTCCATGAGTAGTTTGGAAAAATGTATGGAAACTGAATGCCAAGTACTCTCCAGACTGGGCACTGGTTCTTAGGGTTGCTAGGTCAGCATTGGAAGCACTCTAAGTTGAAGAAAAAAAAAAAAAATGGAAATCATCTTGTCCGTATCTCTCAGGGGCTCCATCTATGTCCCTCATTTCTTTCCTCTAAGTCTGCAGTTAGACTTTTCTTCTAGCACAGAAGTCTTATAATGTGCCCTTTTCGCTTCTAGAATTTTTATTTTATTTTATTTAAAAGCATCAAGTACAGCAGTTCAGGTACAGATAACAGAATAACACTCCACTAATAAAGGAAAAATTTTTTTTACTCTTCTATCATATAACATGGAACCAATTGAAAGTCAACCCAGCCCACTTCCAATCATTATGAACACCCATAGGTTTAGGGTCATAATGACTAACTTGATATAGCCTTGACATACACAAGACAATCTAAACACCTACCCATTGGAAACTTTAAAAAAGGAGTACAATAACACAATGAAATCAGACTGTAAATTCCAGTATTCAATCATTACTGGTATAGAACTTAAGTAACAATGTTACAATGGTATACAGAATTACCTAAAACAATAACCTCCATGAAACTTGAAATTGAATCATGGTATTCTTTTTTTCCGTTTTTAATTGAAACCAAAATACATATACGAAAAAGCCCCAAATAATGAACGTAAGACTTTTACGGAGCTAGAATGTATGATCACATACAAATGAAAACGAACACCTAAGACCCCAACCAACCCCCTACCTAGCATCTAAACCAATTATAAACCCACAAAGTATACCTTTGCCTGTATACAGTGATATTGATAAAAGGTGCTTAAGTATACATCAATGGATTATATACACCATAAGTGATAAAAAAAAATTACAATGCAATATCCCTGGGATCGCTTCTAGAACTAGAGTCAACACTTTCTGTTTGCTGATCATTGGCAGCCGGGCCTAGTGGTATACATATTTGTATGCTTCAGCATTTACATTCGTAAGCCCTTGCAGTCCTCTTACTTTTTTTAATCTTATTTGGCCACAAGGGGCTCTTTCCCCAGCTGTGGAAAACTGTTGTTGTTCTGCCTTTTAATAAACCAGGTACTTCGGGCCATGATGCCTCACACTATCGTCCCATTGCTCTTACCAGTGCAGTTTACAAGTTGATAAAACGTCTAGTAAATAGACGCTCGGTGTGGTACGTATTTAGAGAGAGCCTCTCCACTATTGGTCCTTTACTCCGCTTGTATATACCTACGTTCGTTATCCCTTTGCTAGTAATCACTCAAACCATACCACGTGCGCGGATAGAACCGCGACAGAGTCTCTCAAACTCCAGACCGTTGCTGTTAGCACTGGACCAGCTAGCCCAACCGTTATAGCAGTCTTTTTTTATTTTTATCTTGAAAAGGCATATGACACTACTTGGAGATATAACATTATTATTATTATAATCAAAAAGAAGCGCTAAGCCACAAGGGCTATACAGCGCTGCAGTGTAGGGAAGGAAGCAAGAATTGGATGGAGGAAGGAGGGGGGATGATCAGCAGGTTACAGAAAAACAGCGGGGGCAGGGGATTAGTAAGGGGGTAGAGGGTAGCAAGAGTATTCAAGTAGAAAGGCTGAAAGTATCAGGAATTTGTGAAGTAAGTCAGTCGTTGTCAAAAAGTCAATGAGAGAGTCCGGATGAAAGGTGGGTCCATCAGCGAGAAGGGAAGGTAAGAGAGGCAGCGGGGCGAAGACGACGACAGAGGTAAATTCTGCGTGCTCTGTTGATAAGTGGGCAGTCCAACAGAATGTGGCTGAATTGATAATGGAAGCTTGGCAATTCTCACAGAGAGGAGCAAGGGGGGGGGGGGGGGGAAACGTGGGGGGGGGGGGGGCCCTTCCATGAGATTATAAAATCCCATGAGTAGACGGAGTATGGCAATGCGAAGACGGGAGAGGTAGTCTCCAACCTCGACACTGGTGATAAGAAGACGGCCGTAACCTTTTACTCGGTTAAATAGACTGAAGTTGTTGCCGAGATAGTTGACCAACGTTGTGCGCCAACGGGTACGAAGGTGGGAAAGATTTACAGCAAATTGTCCGTACATGGAATTCCCTCTATAAGAAAACTGGCAGGTCATGTACTGTGACCCGCGCAGCAGTGTCTTGCCTGTTCATTGCCCTGTTACGTCAACAGACCAGGGACCCACCAAAAAACAATATCTTTATGCCTTGTAAAGATGCGGCGTAGCCAAAAGTTGGATTACGAGGACTAAGGGTGAGGTTGTATCAAACTTTTTGTATAGCCTGTAAAGCACTAAGGGAGTCTGAGACAACCACAAATGATGACAAAGGCATAGATGCAATCCAGATAGTGCTGTAAGGATTGCTTACAATTCAGCAGTAAAAGACTAGCTGAAGATGGTAAATGCCCTTGTACGACGGCCTGATCCGGAAACACTGCTGCGAATTCCTACGCCGTCAGAAGACTTTAGAGCCTCTGTGTACACAGCAATGGCATGCGAATGAGAGTGAAAGTGGTCAAGAAAAGAGAGCGGGAAGCGGACCGTAGACAGTTGGGATTTCGAGCAAGGGAGGAGAAATAACAGACTCGAACAGCTGGAATTCCAGGGGGGTAGGAAAAGTGAGATGCTACATGTACATAGAAAGGTGGTAGTGAAGAGAGGACAAGAGCGAATGAGGCGAAGAAGAGAAGGACGGAGTACGGCAAGGGCGGCGAAAAATAAAGAATGTTACTAATATCAGTGACCATTCTATAATTGGAAGGATTGCGGAGATCATGAGAGCGTTACTAGTAGGCAGGCAATGGGCATCACGGCGAACGGAATTAAGGATGGAACGTTTCGCTTCTGCAAGAGCTTTCGACAGGGGAAGAGCGAAAAGCACCAAGGCATAAACGTAACCTTGGTGATGAATGGGGGTTAAGGTAGAGAGAGTAGCAGGAGATGCCCGCTGAATAGATTGGTCACCATAATCAAGTTTCGATAAAATATGGGTGGAATGAAGGTGAAGAGGTTCGACGTTCAGCTTCCACGAAAGATGAGCAAGGGTTTTTATGAAGGTTCAGCCGGCTGTGACAAGTTGCCTTCAGAGAGGTAATGTGAGGTTTCCAGGATAACCTACGCCCAAAGAGGAGCCCAGAAACTTGGACGTATCACGTTCAGGGATACGGGGCCATAGAGGTACTAAGGATGATCGGAGATGGGACAGAGCGTCTAGTGAAAGTGATTTGGTGGGTTTTAGTGGCTGGAAAAATTTAAAACCATGTGATGGTGGCCCATTTGGAAACCGGTCGCTGCATGCTGGAGAGAAACTGTAAGAGGTGACAGTCAGCGCTGCCCAGGCATAGCGAAGTCATCAACATAGCGTGATGACCAAATATTTTGATGAAGACTAGAGGCCAAATCATTAATAGCAAGGAGAAAAAGTGTTGGTGCTCAGAAAACATCCCTGGGGGACACCTTTCGCTTGGTTAAAGTCCGGGAGAAGCATTATTAACCCGAACAGGAAATGCCTGTCAGTTAAAAAGTTTTAAGGATGGTTGGAGATTGCTGAAGGCCTAAGAGTGGGCTTGGGCTAAAAATTTTTTAACTCCAGTGTGTCATATGCCTTCTCAAGGTCAAGAAAAATATGGCAATAACTGAGTGTTATTCGCAAAGGCATACGAACATAGTATCCAAGCGCAGTAGGGGTCTTGGTAGAAACGTCTTACGAAAGCATATTGACGAGTGGAGAGATCTGTTGAGTGTCTCTAAAAATACCACACTAAAAACGTTATTTACTAGACGTTCCATTACTTGCAAAACTGCACTGGTAAGGATGCAATGGGACGATAGTGGGAGGTTCATGTCCGTAGTGCCTGTTGCGGGGGGAAGGGAGAACAATGGCGGATTTTCCACAGCTGTGTGAAAGAACTCCTTGTGAGCAAATAAGATTGTAAAGGCCGTTATAGCGAATGCCAAGGGCCTGATGATGTAAATGTTGTAGCATACGAATATGAATGTCGAGCCGGGCCCAGCTGCCGAATGATCGACACGGCTGAGAGTGTTGCCTTCCAGTTCTTAAGTGTAAAAGGCACATTATACTGTTCTGCTTGAGAGAAGAAAGTCCAAGGGTGCTAAACTCTCTGGCAGACTTTGAGGAAAGAAATGAGGGGCATAGGATGGAGTCCCTGGATACGGACCAGATGATTGCAATTCATTGGAGCATTAGTTGGGGGTGGTTTGCTTTATCAACTCGGCAACCCGCAGAACTGGGCCGGGTCAGGAGAAATATTTACCACTCAGTTTTCGTAACTTTTTTCAGATGCACTCATGAGGAAGCCAGAGGTGATGGAGGAGGACATAATCTCGCAGCAAGTGCGTTTAGCGCACGGATGACACGGCAGGCGATCGCACGCTTCTGTTTAAAATCAGGAGTCGCTCTGTGGTTCTATTGTACCGGTACCTGCCATGCAGCGCGTTTCAAATCGTACTGCACCGAGGCACAAGCAGGAGGACCACCAAGCACGCATTTTCTGAGAAATGCCTGCCCGAAGTTTGGGGTATTGATGAGAAGCTGCAGTGAAAAACGGAGGACGAGAAGAGGTGTATAAAGCTCATCGATGGAGGGACGAAGAAGGAACTCTTAAAACAGTAGGTGTGAGTTAAAGGTTCCAAATTTGCCCGATTAAATTGCCAGCGTGGGGTGGAAGAGGTGGCGAATATGAGGGAAGTAAGAATGATTGGGAAATGATCACTGTCCTGTAAAGTCCGGGGAGAACAGACCAAGTAAAGTCTAATGCGGCGGAGGAAGAGCAAACTGAGAATCGATGCAAGTGAGGAGTATGGTCCGAGGATCGAAATGGTGTTGAGTACCTGTATTTAAAACATGGAGGGGGTGGGGGGCAAGAAAAGCCTCTAACTGAATTCACGGGAATCACTGTGAGACCCTCCCAGAGGAAATGGTGGGCATTACAATCACCAAGTTAACAGAATCGGTGGCGGTAAATGACGAAACAAGGAAAGGGCAAAAAATCCGGAATAGTAATGCCCGAGAAGGAGAGAGATATAAGAACAGTAGCGTATTCCACCTATGTAAGTGGATACGGCATGCTGTGTAATGCAGCGAAGTATGAAACAAATAGCTGATGGTACGGAATATCAGTGCGGAGAAGAAAAGGCACTTTCATTAAAGGGTCCCATTCAGGAAAGGATCTGAAGAATTACAATATATTATAGCCTGAGCTGTGAGAAATAACAGCAGAGTGTAATTTTGGTTCCTGTAAGCAAACACCAACAGGGGGCAAACTGGGAGAGTAACATCTGAAGCTCACCCCGATTTTACCCCTGAGGCCGCGTATATTCCACTGTAAAAAGGCCCATGATTGGCATTGATAAAGATACTTGAAATCCGCAGGGTAAGGTTCTATGGACTAGGAAGTGTTAGAAAAGTCCACATGCCGGAGGCTGTGAGAAATGTTCAAGCAGCGAAGGATCGGTGCGCTGTGAAGAAAGGAGTTGCCGCAGATGGAGCAGAGGAGAGAGAATGGAGCGGAAGGGTGGTTCAGTGTCATCGATGTTTGGTCTCTGCAATATATTCAGAGATTGCTTCAAGTGTTTCGGAAGTCAGAGATGTCGTATGGGAGAAATATTGGGAAGGGTAGGCGGAGGATGAGTAAGATTGGAGAACTGTATTGGGACTGTACCAAAGGTAGGGGGGGGGCGAAAGGGTGGAGGGGAACTGGAGAAGCGTGGCAGGGGACAGAAGAGACGGAAACCTGGGGGTGCAAGAAGAGGGAAGAAACTTGGTGAGGGTACAGGGGGGAGGAAGGTACATTACGAGGAGGAGGGTGAACCTCTGCACTTGTAACTGAGCCAGTGAGGGGGGAGAATAGGGACAGAGACAGGGAGGTAAAATGAGGCGGTGGAAGATGGGATAGGAGGTGTTACGACCTTTTTTTTGACTTTGAGAAGTAGAGGGACGTTTGGGAAGAGGTGTCGTACAGGTCTCGTCGATACTGAGGCTTTTAAAGAGAGAACTCGAAGACGCGAGATTGACTGAGCGTTGAAGTAGGGAGCGTCTGAGCCGAGGACAGTCAAAAGGATTAGATACAGGAGTGATTATGGGAGAGGTAACCACAGAGGTTGGGTGTAGAGATGGGGATACCAGGAGTGGGGGGCGTTTTGAAACACGGGAATAAGAAACACGGTTGGGAGTCTCCTTGGAGGCGGAGGGAGATGAGAACTGCATGGCATAAGGGAGACCTTCTGTCTCTGTGAGGTAAACGGATTTTCCCGCTACGTTTATAAATTAGACCTGACAACGGCGAGAGTAGAAGGGTGTGCCCATGACAGTTAAGGACAAGAGGGAGATGATTGCAAGACGTATTAGAATGGTCATCGGCACCACGGATGGGCATTCGGCGATAGGATCTGCAATATTTCGCTGGATGGCCAAATCGCCAGCAATTTCTACACTGTTGTGGTTGTAGGGATCACCTTCGAATGTTTGAAACCGATTGTCCTGTATATAAACTGGGATGGGAGTTCTCGGCTGTTCAAAAGTGAAAACGAGCCACATTGCTAGGGTATCGTCTCCGCCCACGGCAGGTAGAGTTAAGTGTCTACCTTGAGGATTGGGAGATCTTGGAGTTTAGTTCCAGCTGTTCTGAATGTCGGTCTGGCCAACAATGTCTGGAAAATTTGTTGAATATGTATGGGGCAGGGAATAACGGTTTACCACTACAAGAATTGAGGGAATGAATGTTTTTAAGGGTGACAGGAACAGTATCTATATGGGAAAGACGACTGGAGAGTCACGAGCCTCGGGGGGTAGCATTCTGTACGGTAATTGATGGCGTACCGCTCTTAGAGCATTGAAAAAGAAATATCTTTACCAACATGGCGTAGGAGTGCCTTGCCAAATACTATGTTAAGTCAGAAAGATAGGCAAGTAGAGGAAGTTGGTCGTAAAGTGAAGAATTTGTCCACTTGTTCAGTCTGAAACTGTGCGTGGAAAGGTAGTGAGGACGTGTCGATGTTTCTGGAGAAGAACGAGGAAAGGTGAAGGTGGAGAAGTATCATCAGTAGGTTAATTGTCGCTTGAGTTTAGGCGTGGGACCGAGTTGGTCCGACGTGGAACGGGTCGCGCGATTTGAAAATTGCCGCACCGTAGAGGGACGAGGCGGAAAGCATAGTCAGTGGCGAGCGAAGGTCTGATATATCGAAGGAGTCAGTCGAGGCTCAGTACCTGAAGCGGAGTGAGGAAACAGCACGGCTATAGGTCAGAGGCATGAGGGAATGTCTGAAGGAGTGGTCCAAGGACGGGCGGGGGTCAGAAGGGGTGCGGTATCAAGAAGGGGGCCCGGGGGGTTACCAGGTTCATGGACTAGGGGCTGCCATGGTTTGGTTACTTTCTTTCTTTTTGTTTTTAAGAATAAAAAAAGAAAAAGGAAAAGAAAATAAAATAAAAAAAATAGAAACAAAAATAAAAGGGGGCAGGGACCGGGGGAGGGAATAGGTCTAGCGAGGAATGAAAGGGCCAGAATTCTCCCTCCGCGCCCAGAGGGACTCGACACCGCTAGTTAGGCAGATGCAGCATGGAAACCGTGCATTCCCTACCCTCATGCCAGTAAAACCAGCAATCTGGGATAGCACCTCACATCTGCCGAGCTACCTCGGTGGAAAAAGATGGAGGGCGGCCGGATATCCGCCAAATCATACTCTGTAATGCCACACCCCCGGAATCGAAAGGTGGCATCCAGAGATACACCCGTCGCCCAAAAGACACCCAAAGCTACTCCGGGAAACCGGAGAGGGATCGGACATCCCTAGGCAATCCAGATTCCTACGGCAAACTACGCCACCGCCACATGAAACCTCAACGGAATGGGATGGACCCGGTGTCTTTGCCCCTACTAGGAACTAGCGCGCCTGTGGGAGAAACACGAAGGCACTAAAAGAGAAGGGCAAAAGGGGATGGGTGAGGAGGAGGCGGAGGAATGGAAAAACTGGGAGGATGGGTGAGGTGGGATAGGGCGAGGGGAGGAGAGAAATGGGGGGGTGGTAATTAGGATCGGTCTGAGGAAGAAGACCGTCTAGGGGGGCTAATTCCCTCGACAAAGAGCCTCTTCACCATGGCAAGGGGCCCCCCTTGAAGAGGTGGAGAAAAAACATTTTGGGCCAAAACCCTTTTTCCTTTGGGCCCTCTGAGGCAATATGCCACTTCTTCTCAATTTTTTCCCTGAAAATATTTCCGTTTCGAGTTAATATTCCTTTTTCTGGACTTTGTTAAGCTGAAGGCACCCCGGGATGTATTCTTAGCACCATTTTTTCTATTGCTAAAATGTCTCCCTCTTTTCCCCCCCTATTTTTATGTCGATACTGTGCAGGTTGTTTGTTCCCTAGTACAACCACTCCAGAAACGTCAGCGGGTTTTTCCCTTGGGGCCCCTATAAAATTTAAATTTTCTGGTGCAAAAAAGCACCAAATTACTTAAAAAAAGTTTCTGTCTCTGATACCCCATTGTACCTGTAGGGCTCCAGAACCCCTAACAGACGCAGTGGGATTTCTCGGCCTTCTTTTTGATCCCCAGCTTTTTCTGGAAACCTCACATTATTTTCCTGAAAGCAATTGCTATAGCCAGCGGGGGCCTCCTTTTAAACCCTCGCTCATTTTTCGGTAGAGTTCGATTGAACTTGCCCCTTTACTCATTACCCCAAATTTGATCAAACTAACTAGGGTGACCCAATAAATTCTCAGCCTCTCCCCAACTCCCCGTAATCAACGGGGTTACGTTTATGTCTAAAACGTTTTTCGCTCCTTTCCTTCGAGAATTTTATGCGGACGAATGTTCCACTTTGAATGATCGCCGTGACCCATTATTCCATTATTTTGTCTGCTTCACAAAGATTCTTCGCATACGGATATAATGACCTTTTAAGGTCCAAAAAATTTTTTTCCTGCGTCTTTCTCGCTCTTGACTTTTTTCAGTTGCCCCATTTATATGTTTCACCCAGCAAAATAAAATTTTTCTTTTCCCCCTTGAAGGTACCGACAGTTCATTCTGTTCCCCTACCGCCCTGCATAAGCTCTAATAAAAACCCCAGTGGGTTCTCACTCCCTTTTTCTAACCACTTTCGGTCTATTCTAGGGCCATTGCAGTTTACAAAAGATGGTTCTAAATCCCTGTGTTGGGGTTGCAGCACTGTTCCCAACATGTTGCGATATATTTTTTTAGACCGCTAGATCTTCACAGCTGAATTGTTGCAAATTTTCATTTGATAACCAATTGCTTCCAGGGCCCACCTCATCGTTTTTGGTGTCTCGGACCCTTTAGTGCTTTTGCAAACTACAAAATACAGTGGGCCCCCGGTTAACAATATTTATTCATTCCGAAGTATTTTCAGTGCCCGTAAATGAACGAATCTGTTCCATAAGGAAAATTGTGAATTAGATTAGTCCATTTCGACCCCCAAAAAATACACGACAAACACACTTTCAAAATACACTTTCAAATTGGTCGCATTGGGAGTGATCGTAAAGGGGGGTCCACTTACTAATTCGCCTCATCCCTAGTTCTTTGAAACAATTTTGGTTCAACCATTTCTACAAAAAAGAAAATAATTTTTCGTTAAGCCATAAAATTTTCCCCCTTCTATCTTTTTTGAATTAAATATTAAGTACAGTGGCCCCCCCGCTTTTCTATTTTTCCCGGCAATCGTAAAATTCGCCAATCAAGGGGTATTTTTGTAAAACATGGACTCGTTTTTCATAGTTGACTCGCGATCGTATTTTGTCCCCGGACACGTCCCACGGTTTAGCCAGGGCGGCAGCCAGTCGGGCATTTTTTAAACCAGGAGCGAAGGCCCCCACGTACCCAAAGCAAAAATTTTTCATAATATCCATTTATTTTAGTAGGTAAGACACATAGGAAACAGTTCAATTTTATTCCGAAACGTTTCGCTACACAGTAGGTTTCTTCAGTCGAATACGAAAGTAGGCAGGAATAGTAGAGATGTAAAGGATGTAATCTCCATCCCCCTTGAAGTTGTAAAATTTTGAGGTTGTCAGCCCCTCGGCCGGAGAAGTTCAGTTCCTAGTAAAATTATCTGAAGATCAAGCGACAGGGGGGAGATTTAATACGTCGAAAGGAGAGGTCAGGTAAGTATAGTAGTATAGGGAAGGGGTAGCCACGGGGGACAGGCCCTCTCAGACCAACATTCTCACTTGAAAGGGTTTTCTAAGGCGTTTCTTACCAAAGGCCATGTGTTTCAGTGCTGACAAATACACAAAAGGTATACAATACCGACAGGTTGGAGGTAAGACACCAGCAACAGTTAGGCAAATTTATTTTGAACGTTTCGCCACACGTGGCTTCTTCAGTCAATACAGAAAGTAGGCAGGAACTAAGGTGAAGACGATGTAACAGTAACTGTTTCCTATTGTCTTACCTACCAAACCCGTTGGGGTTGTATACCATTTTTTAGTTATTTATTTTAGTGCTTGCAAGTATAAATAAGCTACCATGGCTCCAAAAGAAAGCCCAGGCCCAACCCGTTAAGAAGGTGAGAAAAACATTGAATTTAAGAAAACCATCATTGAACAATATGAAAGTGGTCAAGTGGGCCGAATTGTCCAGGGTTATAAGAAACCCTCACAAACCTTTTGTTCCCTGTGGCCAAGAAAAAAAAGAAATAAGGATGCTGTTGTGCAAAGGGAGAACTATGCTGACAAAAATGAGATCACCATATGGAAGAGGTTGAGAATTATTATTGGTGTGGATAAATGAGAAACAATTAGCGGGAGATACCTTATGACTTCGTTAAATTTGTGAAAAGGCTAGGCAGTTGCATGAAAAATTGGTAAAGAAATTGCCTGCAAATAGTGGTGAAGTGAGTGAATTTAAATTCAAATTCAAAGTTTATTCTCTATAAGGATTACAATGCTGAGTTTACAGAATTTGGTTATTGTGGGGTTTTTACATGTAGTAAAATAATAATTACAGAGTGTACCACTAGAACACCTAGCATGGCTAGGCATTTTGGCAGACTTATATTAAATCTTAAGTTTAAAATATTACAAAATTATGAGGTAAGTTGGTTTTTATTTATTTATTTATATATTTATTTTTTTTATTAACAATTTGAGCACACATACAGAGGTACAAAAAAATACAGATAAGAGCAGCATGCCAAAGCCACTTATACTATGCATAGCATTACGGGCTGGCTTAAAATTAATTTAAGATTAACTAAGCAATGAGAAATCATGAAAAAAACATTAATGTAAACAGATTACTATAAAGCACAAGTGAGTATTACAAAGACAGGTCATATGGTTGCATGCATTGTTGTACATTCAGTCGAATGGAGTATTCTGTTAGGTAGTGAAATTTAAAAAATAATAGTTAGATTGGGTTTTAGGTTTAACATTTATGTGTTTATAATTGTGAGAAACATTTAAGATATACAATTTATAAGGTTCAGTTATTCAGTATTTATTTGGTTTTGGGGGGTGAATAAGTGATCTTTGAGAAGAGACTTGAATTTATAAACAGGTAGTGTTTCTTTTATATTTACAGGTAATAAATTTCCCCAGATTTTAGGGCCTTTATGTGCTTTGAGTTTTTGCATAGTTGAGATGGACACGAGGAACATCAAAGAGTGATCTGTGCCTTGTGTTATGGTCATGTGTTCTGTTGAGGTTGGCAAGGAGATGTTTGAGGGGAGGTTAATATCAGAGTTAAGTGTTCTATGTATGTAATAGGTGCAGTAAAAAAGTATGGATGTTTTGAATGGTGAGTAGGTTTAGTGTATTGAATATTGGTGGAAATGTGCTGCCTGTAGTGAGAATTTGTTATCTTCTAACTGCAGCCTTTTGTTGGGGAATTAGTGGTCTGAGATGGTTAATTGTTGTTGACCCCATGCACAAATTCCATAGGTGAGATAGGGGGAAATAAGAGAGTGATATGGGCCAGGAGGGCTGACTGTGGAGCATAGTAAACCCATCTTCGATAGTATGCCTACAGTCTTGGAAATTTTCTTAGAAATTTGTTGTTTTATGGTATGAAATTTGAGTCTATTATCAAGGTGGATTCCTAAGAATTTTTTCCCCCTGTTAGCTTTGTGATAGGGGATCCTTTATCATTATTTAAGAGGGACATCTGTAGCTCTGTTAAACCAAACTGAATGAAGTAGGTTTTGTCAATGTTTAGTGTAAGTTTGTTAGTCCCTCATCCAGGTAGGGTATTTTCTGTAATTCGGTAATTTACAGTATTGGCTAGCGTGACTGGGGTCGGGTGGGAGAAGACGGATGTAGTGTCATCTGCAAATAGTGTGGGTTTTGAGTAATTGCGAAGCATTTTTGGGAGGTCATTTATGTATAGACAAAGAGAAGAGGGCCAAGGACACTTCCCTGTGGGACACCAACTGTAATTGGTTGTGCAGAAGAGTTTGCCCCATTTGCGTACACATATTGGCTTCTGTTGCTGAGGTATGACTTGAGGTGTTGAGGGATGCCCTCTTATACCCTAGGTGACAATTTTACGTGACAAGTCATGGGCAACTTTTCAAAAGCTTTACGTAAGTAAATGAAACCCCATGGGGCTTTTTTTTTCTCTATTGCAGTGGGGGGAAATTTGTTCTAGCATGTTATAATAGCATCATTAGTATTTTTAACCCTGAATCCAAATTGGCAGGGGTTAGTATTTTTTGGGAGAAAGGGGGAGTAATTCGTTTTTTGAATTAATTTTCAAAGATTTTTGAGAGAGGGGTAATTGGGTTTTGGGGCCCAAAGTTATTCAACTTTTGGGCCCCCTTTGTATGGGGGGACCCCTTTCTATTTTGAGTACTGTAGGGGGAAATGGAGGATTAAAGGATTTGTTAAAGAGTGTTTCAAGATTGGTGATAGATTTTTGATGCTTTTTTGTAAAAAAGGGGGGAAGGGATTTAAATCTCCTGCCTTGTTTTTTTTCTTTTTAAAAAAAGGGGGTTCAAGGGTTTGTCGGGCTAGGAACAGGTGTTGGGAGTTGCCGTGGGTAGTCATTTGGGGGGGTACTGAGCTTTGGGATTTTATTGGGAAGGTTTTTTTTCCAAATGAGAAGAAAACATTAGTCTGTTTTGTTTCTGTTGGGGGGGTTGGGGGTTTATCGATTTGCAATTTTTTTTTCGCTATTTCGTGATACTTTTTTTTTCCCAAATTTTTGATGGGTTTTCCGTCTTTTTTTTTATCCCTCGAAGTTGGGTAATCTGTTCTATAATACAATTTTTTTTCCCCTTTTTATCAGGCGGGTTGGATTACAGTAACTTTTGTTTGGCCTGGTTATTGACCCATTCTGTACTGTTTTTCATTTGGTGTTTTGTTTTATGGATTTGAGGGAAAGCTGGGGGGTTAGCCCGGGACTGTTCAGTCTCTTAGCTGTCACCTGTTTATTTTTTTAGGGCAGTGCTTGTTATAGGGGATTGGGTCTTTTTAGAAAAATTTTTAATACATTCTCAAAATCTTTAGATTTTAGCTCAAGTGCCCGTCAATGTTTGAAAGCTTTGTGAAGTTTTTAAGGCTGCCTCATTGTGAATTGAAGTACTTTAGTTGTCTTTGGGGGATTTACCAAGAGTTATGAGGGAAAATAGGGGGGTGGGCTTTGGGATTACGAAATTATGCCTGATTTTTTAAAGGGATATGGTGGGGTCCATTGGGCAAGTAGGGAAACACTAGTCTCTGTAACTCTTTTAGTTTTGTTACTTTTGGGAGCAACAAAAAGTTTCTCATTGTGTTTTTTTGAATTTAGTAACGTGTGGGGCCTGGTCTTTCAGGAGATTTATATTGAATACCTGAGAGAGAAGTGATCTTTTTTTCATGCGGCCGTTACATACTTCCAGTTTTGACTAAATTGGCTAATGTTTTGATGTGGACCTGTAAAGTTTTTCATTTTGGGGAGATTTTTTGAGGTTTTTGGGAATTGTATTTTTTCCCCCGCTCCCCTTTTTTGGGCATTTATTTGGGTTTGGGAAAAGGGTTGCCCCCCCCGGGCCCACAGTTTTTAGCTTGGTGAAGGAGGATATATAAGGAGGTTTTATTTAAAAAGAGGCTTTTTGGCGAAGGAATTTTAAAATCTTGAGGGATCAATGTTTTGATCTTTTTTGGAAAAGTTTTTTGTTGGGGCCCTAAAAAGTCCTTTTGTTGTCGAAGTAAAAACTGGAATTTGCAATGTGGCTTTTTTTTGATTTTAAAAATTTTTTATTTGGGTACCCGGCCCCCAAACATTAAGTATATTTTGAATTTAAGGTAATTTAAAAAATTGGCAGTTTTTCCCAGGTTTTTCGATTATTTTGACGGGTGCAAAAATGTTTTTGAGGGTGAAAAAAAAATTTTTTTTTGAAGTGAAATAGTGTGCAGGGAAATGGGTTTCCCAGTTTTGGGCGAAAAAAATTTTTTTTTAAAGGTTTGTGAACGGGGAAGAAAGGAAAAAGGGTTTTTTGGGGGGCCTTCCAAATCAAGGCTTTTGGTCTTTAAAATTTTGGAATTTAATCCTTAGAGGTAATTGAAAAAATTTGGGAAGCGCGGGGAAATTTAAACCCCAAAAAGGGGGGGGTTTTCCAATTTTGTGAAAATCCGGGGCTTTTTTTTTGGGCATTTTTCTTTTAAAAAAATCAAGTGGGAAATTTTTTTTTAATGGGGTTGGTAAAGGGGCTTTTTCCCTGGGCATTTTTAAAACCCCAAACTGTTTTTATTTTTTTGTTTGGAAAGGGTTAAATTTGGGGTTTTTGAGTATAAAAAATTTCCCCCCATTTCCTGGCAAAGATTTTTTCTCAAAAGGAATTTTTGAAAACAAATGGTAGGTTTTGTAATTGCAATTTTTTATTGGGGTCACCAAAACGTTTTTGATGTTTTAAACTGGTTTGGGGGTAATTGGGAAGTGCAAAAGTCGTGCTAAAAAGAAGGGTTTTATTTCGAAATTTTGGGCCCTTTTTAAAACAAAAGGGGGCCCAAGAAATTCCCCCTCCTAAAAATTTTTTTTAAAGGTGACTTTTTTATAAAAGTAAAATTCCGTGGCCTCATTACCATAAGGAATTTGGGAAATAATCCGGTCCCCGGAAAAAGTTTTTTTGTAATAAAATTCCTAGGGGGAATTTTTAAACCAAATGGTAAAGAATTGTTTTTATTTTCTTTAGTGTTTTATTTTTAAAATTGGGGGTTTAGTATGTTTTTTGTTTTAAAATTCAGTTTGTAGGTTTTCCAAAAATTTTGGAAGGGGTTGTTTTCCAAGTCTTTTTTATACCCCTTGTTGGGAACCCTGGGTTTAGTTTTTGGGAAGGGCTTTTTTATTTTTTTAAGAGAAAAGGGAAGGGAAACCCTTTGGGGGGGAATAAAGCCCGGGTTTTTTTTGGTTTTTTAAAATTGGTGTTTCCATAAAAATAAAAAATTTAAATTTCCCCCTTGGTACCGGCAGGGCCTTGGGTTGGGGGATTTTTTTTTAAATAGCCCAGGTTGGGGTTGTTTATCTTTTAGTGGGTTAGATGTTTCCAAGTTTTTTTAAAAAATTTCTTGTTTTTTTTCTTTTGGCCCTAAATTCTAGGTTTTTTCCAGTTTTTTTAAATTCCTTTTGGGCTATCATGGATAAATGGCTTTTTTATCGTGGTGTAATAGTTTTTAAAAAGGAAAAGTGCTTATTGTTTTTCTTTGGTTTTTTTATCGGATTTAGGGGCTGTTTAGCCAGGGCAACCCACCTTTTGTTTGTGACCGGGTTTTTTTTTGGTTTTTTTGTTGTATTGAAAAAAAAGTTGTTTAATTTTTTAGTTTGTGGAAACAGTTCAGGCCGGAAATTCCATCCTATAGGAAAAAGGTTTGTGTTTAAGGGGTTTTTCAATTTTTTTAAAAAGGGGAGGGGCTTATCTTTGTGTTTGTTTAAGGGGGCTAGTTTTTGGGATTTTCATTAAGTTGATTTTTGTGGTGGGGTTTTATTATTGGGGAAATGTTTTTGATTTGGGGAAAACGTTCGGAATGAGGAAGGGTTTGGGGTTTGATTTCCCAGAAAAGAGAAGGGGGGGCACCAGCTTTTTTTATTGGGCCTTTTTTCCCCCTTTTGGGGTTTTGTTGGGGACCCCAAATGGCAATGAAAGGTTTAAGGGAAGAAATTACAAAAATGATTCTTTTTCAAAAAAGAATGTGAATGTATTTGGTTAAGAATAATTTCCCCACCCCCAATTTGGGTAGGGGCCCTCATTGTGGATTGCGCATATTCGGGTAAAAAAGATATCAAATTGTGTCCTGTTAAGCCGGGTCTCGTAAGAATAATGCGGGAAAAGGGTGTTTTTAGTGATTCAAGGAGTGCCGGGGGGCATCAGGTTTGCTTAAGGACCTGAGTTGTAGTTAAGTAAGATAACTTTTATCATTGTTTAGGTTAGTGTGGTTTGTGATGGTGTAGGTAAAGGCATTTTAATTTAATAGGTTTTTTGATTGTGGGGGTAGATTATGAGGTTTAGATCAGGGCCCAAAGGATAATCACTTCCATTTAAATTATGGTTTTTTTTTTTTTTTTTTTTTTTTTTTTTTTTTTTTTTTTTTTTATTTTTTTTTTTTTTTTTTTTTTTTAAATTTGTTGTCTTGTGTTGTGCGGAATGGCTAAAGACAACAGGTATAAACAAAATAAAAAAATAAAAATTTAAAAAATAGCACAAGAATCTCATTTTAAATTTGCACAAGGTCTAATGTAATGACTTTGGAGGGTTTTGTATTGGCTAGAAAACTGTATACAACTAGGTTTAATCTAAAATATAAAAAAAAAATTAAAAAAGCACCAGGCCTCACTATAATTACCTAGGGTCTAATATAATGTTGGTACTATGTATTAGCTAGAATGAGCAAGTACATTATTATTATTAAATCAAAAAAAAAGCGCTAAGCCACAAGGCAACAGCGCGCAGGGCGGAAGGAAGCGGGGGCACGGGTGGCAAAAGGGAGGGGGATAGCAATAGGTTATGGATAAACGGACAGTGGAGGGGAAAAGGGTAAAGGGCAGCAAGAGACTGAGCTAGAAAGGGCTGGGGGGAGTGCATAAGGTATCATCACAGAGTTTTTTTGATAAATCATCTTTTCAAGAACAATGAGAAGTCAGGATTAAAGAGGGCCCCATCAGCAAAAAGGGGAAGGTAAAGAGGAGTAGTAAACAAAGGCGTTGGAGGTAAATTCTGCGGGCTCGTTGAAGAGAGGGCATCAACAGAATGTGGCTAATCGATACTGGAACTTGACACTGCTCACAGAGAGGTAGGGGGTGCCTCTCCAGAGATACCCGTGAGTAAGACGAGTGGGCCAAGCAAGACGGGAGAGAGGGGTCCCCAACCAGGGCACGAGACAAGAAAACGGCCATAACCATCTGGGTTTAATAAAATGAAGTTTGTTCCCAACGGGTTACCAACGTTTTTGCCAACGGGCCGAAGGGGGCAGCGTTGTCAAAATAGTCCAGAAATGGAACACCTCTATGGGAAAATTTGGTAGTCACGACGCTCACCGCGGAGCAGGGGTCTGCCTTTTTTAAATTCCTTACTCAACATGATCAGGGACCCAAACCCAAAAAATAATATCTTTATGCTTCGTAAGATACAGCGTAGCCAAAGTTGGATACAGAAAACTAGGGGAGAGATGTATAAAAATTTTCGTATAGCCTTAGAGCAAAGGGGGTCCGAACTACCACAAAAGAGACAGGGAAATTGGGGTTCGAATAATTTCTTCAAGAATGGTACAGTTCAGCTAAAAAAACTAGCCAAATAGTAAAAACCCCCCCACGATGCTGTCCGGAAACACTGCTGCGAATCACGCCGCTAAGACTTAAGGCCATCTGTGTACAAGCTGGGATGAGAAGGAGTGGGAATGATCAAAAAAAGAGAGCGGAAACCACCGAGGCAGTTTACTTTTGAGCAAGGGGGTGAGAAAGAAAAGACCCAACCAACTTCCCCGGGGGGGGGAAAAAATATGCTACATGACAATAAAGGGGTAATGAAGGGAAAACAAAAGTGTTAGGCGAAGAAAAAGGATGGAGCAAAAAGGGGGGGCCCAACGAATAAAGAAGTCTACTAATTTTGGGACCATTCTATAATGGGAAGGGTTGTGTAGATCGTGAAGGGGTACATAGTAGCAAGGCAAAAGGGCCAAACACGGCGATCAACAAGGAGGAAATTTTCCCTTTTGCATAGAGGGTCTCAACAGGGGAAGACGAAAAACACCAAGGCAAAAATGTAAACCTTGATGATGGTAGATTAAGGCAGAGAGAGTGCAGGAGAGGGCCCCGGAATAAACTGGTCACCATAATGAGTTTCGATAAAACGAGGGCTGAATGTAGGGGAAGCAGAGTTCGACATCAGTCCCCAGGGAAAAAACAAGGGTTTTAAGAAGGTTAGCCCCCTGTGACAAGTTGCCTTCAGGAAAAGGGAATATAGGTTTTCCCGGAAACCACGCAAAGAGAAGGCCCAGAAACCTGCTATCATTTCGGGATATGGAGCCATAAGATACAAAGGATGATCGGGATAACGAGCGTCTGTAAAGTAATTTGGTGATTTTGGGGACTTGAAAAATTTTTAAAACCCCGCGTGGTGGCCCAAATGGGGAAAAACGGCCGACCGCATGCTGGAGGAAACGCAATAAAATGACAGTCAGGGGCCCTGCCAAGCAATGCGAAATCATCAACAAAGAGGATACCAAATATTGGGTGGGAAAACAGGGCCAAATCATTTATAGCAAGGGGAAAAAAATGTTGTGCTTAAACACATCCCGGGGGACACCTTCAGCTTGGACGAACCCGGGGGAAAAAACAATTGACCAACACGGAAATGCGTCATTAAAAAGTTCTTAAGGAAAGGGTGGTAGATTGCCCCGGAGGCCAAAAGGGAAAGGGCCTGGGCCAAAAATTATACCCCCAATTTTTGTCATATGCCTTCTCAGGGCAAAAATATGCAATAAAATGAGTGAAATTTTTCGCAAAGGCATTACGAACATACGTACCAAGCGTATAAGGCGTCTATGGCGAAAGCCCTTACGAAAGCCCTATTTACACGGAAGACTGTTGTGTGTCTCTAAATCCCCATTAAACGTCGATTTACGAGACGTTCCATCACTTTGCAAACTGCACTAGTAAAGCGATGGGACGATAGTGGGGGGCATCATTCCTGTAGTACCCGGGTTTTCGGAAAGGAAAACAATGCAGATTTCCACAGCTGGGGGAAAAAATCCTTTCCCAAAAAAATTGAAGAGGGGGGTAAGAGGACTACAAGGGGTGACCGATGTAAATGTTGTAACATACGAAAATGAATGTCGCAGGCCCAGCGCCGATGATCCAAGCTGAGGCGTTGCCTCTAGAAAAAAAAGCACATTAACGTTTCTTCCTGAAAAAGAAAAACCAAGGGTACTAAACCCCTGGCAGACTTTGAGGGAAAGAAACGAGGGGCATAGAGGAGCCCCCGGGGAAAACAGACCGAGTGTGCCAAGTTCAATGCAAAGCGAAGGGTTTTCTACACAACACCAGGACCTAGAACAGGAGCCGGGGGAGAGGAATTTTTCCACTCAAATTTTCCCCACTTTTTTTTCCCGACTGCACTCATAGAAAAGCAGAGGGGAGGGGAACAGTCTCGCCAAAATGCTTTAGCTTACGATTGCACGGGGACGATCGCACGCTTTTGCTTAAAACAAGAAGCTCTCAGCGGTTTTTATTGTACCGGGACCTGCCCCATCAGCGCGTTTCAAACTACTGCACGAGCAAAAGCAGGAACCACCAAGGGACCACTTCGAAATGCCGCCTGAGGTTTGGGGTATAGAATGAGAAACCGGGGATAAACTGATGTCGAGAAATGTTTAGGAGCTCTCAATGGAGGATAAGAAGGGAACCCCACTAAAAGCAGTGAGGGTGATAAAGACAAAAAATTTTTTCCCTCAAATTGCCAGCGAGGGCTATGGGAAAGGGGGTGAAAAGGGAAAGGGGAAGTAAGAAAATTTTGGGAAAAGATCGTGTCATGCAAGTCCGTAGAACAGACCCGGTAAGCTATTGCAGTGGAGGAAGAGAACTGATAGATCGATGCAAGAGAGAGTATGATACGAGGACAAAAATGGGGGGGATACCCGTATTTAAAACATGGGGGGGGAAGAGGCGAGAAAAGCCCCCAACGGATGCCACGTGAGTCACAAAGAACCCCCCCCCGAGGAAAAGGTGGCATTAAAATCACCCAAATAAAAAGTGGTGGGGGTAATGATGAAACAAGAAAGGCAAAGTCGGGGTAGAAAAGTCAAGAAGGAAGAGATATAAAGAACATTTGAAACCACTTATTCAAGGGATACGGTGCAGGTAATCAGGAGGATGGACAAAAAGTTGACATACGGGAAAATCATTGCGTAGAAAAAGGGGACTTTCATTAAAGGTCCCCTGAGAAAGGTCCGAAAAACAATAAATTTGCCTAGATAGGTTGGAAAAAACCGATGAATTTTGGTTCTTGTAAGAAACACCAACCCGGGGGAAAACCTGGAAAGCAACTCTGAAGTCCCCCCATTACCCCGGGCCCGGATATTTCCCCTGTAAATAGGCCATGATTTGGGGAGAAGAAAATACCAGGAATCTGTAGAAAGGCACCTACGGGCTAGAGGGGTTTTGAAAAAATCAAAATGTGGTGGCCTTGGAAGACTTCAAGTAGTGAAGGAAGGGGGGTTGCAAAAGGGGGTTTGAAGATGGGGGAAGGGAAGAGAAGGAACAGGAAGTAAAAAGTGTCCATTGAAGGTTTAGTCCCTGCAAATATTTTGAAAACGCTTCAAGGTTTTTTGAATTCAAAAATGTAGGAGAGTAAAGGGGGGAGTAAAGGGGGAGTAAAGGGTGAGTAAAGATTGGGGCAGTAATGGGCTGTACCAAAATAAGGGGAGGGAAGAGTGAAAAAGGGGTGGAATGAAGTGGGGGGGGGACAGAAAGGCAGAAACCTGGGAGGGGGAGAAGAGGGGGAAACTGGAGGGGAAAAGGGGGGGGAAGGCACAGTACGAGGAGGAGGTGAAACTCCACACTTGCATAGAGCCAGAGAGAGGGGGAAAACTAGGACAGGACTGGGAAAGGTAAAGTGTGGAGGGGAAGAAAGGAAGGGAAGGGGGAAAAAAGATTTTAGCAATGTGATTTTTGGGCTTCTGAAAGTAAGGGGTATTGGTATTAGGTGTCCCTACGGGGCTTGTCGAAACGGGGCTTGTGAGGAAGGACGCGAAGAGTGAGACAGACTGAGTTTTAGTCGGGACATCAAGCCAAGGACAGCAAAAGGGTTAGATGCCCGAGTGGCTATGGGAGGGGTAAAAACAGAGGGGCGCGAAGATGGGACCCCAGAATGGGGGGATGTTTTTTGGAAACCGAGAATAAGAAACACGGGGGAGTCTCCCTTGGGGGCGGAGATGAGAATGCCATAGCATAAAGGGGGACCTTTCCCGCTTGAGCAACGGATTTCACTTCATTTAAGTAGACCTGGCAACGGCGGGGAAACAAGGGCGACTTCATTACAATTAAGGCAAGATGGAGGTTACTGCAAGATGTATTTGAATGGCCGTTTTGGGACCACAGACTTGCATTCGGGCCTGATCTGCAATATTTCACTGGGTGACAAAAAAACCACAATTTCACATTGTTGCGGTGTAGGTTCACCTTTCGAACTTGTAACAATGTCCCCGACATATACGGAGGACGGGAGTTCTCGGCTGTCAAAAGTTAAACGAGCCACATTGCAAGGGTAACGTCTCCACCCCCGGGAGATCCTGGAGTTCCAGCTGTTCAAGAATGTCATTGCCACATGACTGGAAATTCTGTTGGACTATGGTATGGGGCAGAATGACAGTACCACTACAAGAATTGAGAGAAAGATGTTTTTCAATAGTGATAGGAGTAGTATCGATATTCGAAAGGAGAGAAAGATCATAAGCTTGGGTAGCATTCTGGACAGTGACGATGCGCGTACCGCTCTTGAGAGCATGAAATTAAATCTCTACCAACATGACGCAGGAGCGCTTTGCCAATACTATGGTCAGAAAGGTAGGCAGAAGAAGAAGTCGGTCTTAAAGTAAAGAATTTAGTCCATTGTGTGGTTCGAAACTAAGCGTGGAGAGGGAGTGCTTGACGTGTCCGAAACTGAGCGTGGAGAGGGAGTGCTTGACGTGTCCGAAACTGAGCGTGGAGAGGGAGTGTTTGACGAGTCCGAAACGGAGCGTGGAGAGGGAGTGCTTGACGTGTCGGTCTTTTCCGAGTAGAATGGGAAGGTAACGAAGGAGCATCATCAGGAGATTGATGTTGGCGTTTAGTAGTAGGACCGAGTTGGTCCGGCGTGAAACGGGCGGGCGATTCGAAAATTGCCAAACCGTAGAGGGAGAAGCCGGAAGCATAGTCAAAGGAGAGCGGAGTTCAGACAAATCGAAGGAGTCAGTCGAAGCCCCGGTACCTGAAGCGGGTGAGGAAACAGCACCAGCAAGAGGTACAGGGGCATCAGGAGTGTCCGAAGAGTGGTCTAAACACAAGGCAGGGTCAGAATGGGGTGCGGTATCAAGAAGGGGCCAGAGGGTAGTGGGTTCATGGATTGGGTTCTCCATGGTTAGGTTACTCCTTTGCTTTTTGTTTTTAAGAAAAAAAAAAGAAAGAAAAGAAAATAAAAATAAAAAAAGAATAAAAAAAGGGGGAGCGGGGAGGAATAGTTCCCAGGAGGAATGAAAGGGCCGGAAATCTCCCTCCGCGCAAAAGAGGACCTCAGCACCGCTAGTAGCACAGATGCAGCATGGAACCCGTGCCATACCCTACCCTTCATGCCAGTAAACCAGCAATCCGGGATAGCAACCTCACATCTGCCAAGCTACCTCGGTGGACAAAAGAGAGGGCGGCCGGATATCCGCCACAAAGCATACCTCCTTCGGCCACCACCCCCAGAATCCGAAAGGTGGCTTCCAGAGATACACCCGTCGCCCAAAAGACACCCAAAGCTACTCCGGGATATCGGAGAGGGATCGGGACATCCCCAGGCGATCCAGATTCCACGGCAAACTACGCCACCGCCAAGAACCTCAACGGAATGGGATGGACCCCGGTGTCCTTTCCCCTACCTAGGAACTAGCGCGCCTGTGGGAGAAATCCCAAAGGCCAAAAAGAGGAAGGGCAAAGGGAGGGGTGGGGAGGAGGAGGAGGAATGGAAAAAGGGGAGGATGGGATAGGGGAGGGGAGAATGGGGAGTAATTAGGTTCGGTCTGAGGAAGAAGACCGACAGGTCTAATTCCTCAGACCAAGAGCCTCTTCACCACGCCAAGGAGCCCCCCTTGAAGAGGGAGCTATAGTACAACCGAGTTTAATCTAATGATATAAAAAAGGCACAAGACTCTCAGTTGTAATTGCACTAAGGTGTTATATAAGTTGTTTACAAGAATTAGAGTATAACTAGATTTAAATTGACAAGATAAAATATAAAAGTTAAGGTAGCAAAAGAATAAAAAAAAGTAGAAAAAAGAAAAAAAATATATGAGGTAGTTGGTACTAGTTAGCAAAAGATTGTTAAGGGCCTTGAATAATAATATAATTGAAATATACACTAATTGCACACACAATATAGTCACTAAGATATGAAAACAATCTTAGAGTAGGACTTATAATATAAACTTATAATATAAAAATACAAATTGAAATGGTACTTGCAATTGCACTAGAGTCTGGTATAGGTTGTTGACAAGATCAAGAGTATAACTAGATTTAAATTGACAAAATAAAATTCACAATTAAAGTACCAAAAGAATAATAGTAAAAAATAACAATGGTAATGTCTTGGTATAATATGATAGTAAGATGGTAGACAGGTACACAGGTACAAAGGATAATATAAAGGTTGGAGTTGAATATACAAACTTGAAAATTTGGCAACAAAATGTTATGGGAAGTATAAAATAATGTTTAATGTACAAAAGTAAAATTGACTGGTAGTAAATATGGTGTTTAATAAAATTTTATTAAGTAATAATGATTACAAAAAAAAGTGAGAAAGTAATGTTTATTTCATTCAATATTGCACTGGTAGTTATACTTGAGGTTATTTGGCAATACAAGGTAATTAAGAGTACTCTAAGATAGTAAATGTGGTATTAAAATAGGTAAAGGTAATTAGACAAGTAATGGTTATTAAATGTCAAAAATGTTAAAAGTAAACTGAAATTATAATAAAAATGGTAATTATTAATTTTAGTAAGTAATATCAATTGATAGTATTTAAAAAAATATGAGGTAGTAATATGGACAGAGAAAGTATCAATTCAGCTAATGTTTAAGCAAACAATAGTAAATAAGAAAATTACATAAGGTGACTTATGCTTACTAGTAAAATCACAAAATGAGGTAGTTGATTATTTAATTACTAAGAGATTGTACAATGAAATTTGAACAATAATGGAGCAAAACATACACTACATTACGTAGGCTTTTAGGTTGGACATTGTTTAGTTATTCTCTAAGATTAGTATCCCTGAGAAATCGTGATAGATCATTCTCGTTCGTGATTGTGTACAGTTGACCTACATTTGTTTTCCTAACTAGAAATTTTCCCATCCCGTGGAAGCATTGGTGATTGTGTCATTATTCTCCCGCTTAAGTTTTCTGACTCTATACAGGAGGTTCTGACGTTTTTTGGTAAGACACTCGTTTATGTACACCTCTTTCTTTACATTAATAGATGCAATAATTAAGTCTTTTTTTTCCTGTCATGTGAGTGGAATCTAAGCATAACACTTTTTCTATCATAGGATCCTAGTAACCTGGCTTCTTTTATTTCTGACTCTGGTACAATAACACTTGTTTGGTCCTTTATGATCTGCAGAGTAATTTCTTTACTGTTGTTTGGTTCATATCACTGGGAAAAAGTGGACTGTTAACTATTACTGCGTCTGATAGTTTATCTTGTTCAGTTTTATCTTCTTGGAGAGCAAAGTAGTCACTGAACTGGTTGTCTAAGTTGTTCTTCCATTCTTTTACTGCTTCTTCAACCTTTGTATTAAGAGATATTAAAAGGCCAGCAAAGGCTGGTTTGAGAGATTTAAGAACCGTACTGGCATACTCAGTGTGGTAAGGCATGCTGAGGCTGCCAGTTCGGACCACAAGGCGGCTGAAAAATATGTGCATGAATTCCAGGAGTACATAAACAGTGAAGGACTGAAACCTGAACAAGTGTTCAATTGTGACGAAACAGGCCTCTTTTGGAAAAAAATGCCAAAGAGGACCTTCATTACACAAGAGGAAAAGGCAATGCCAGGACACAAGCCTATGAAAGACAGGCTGACGCTAATGTTCTGTGCTAATGCTAGTGGGGATTTCAAAGTGAAACCATTACTAGTGTACCATTCTGAAAATCCCAGTGTGTTCAGAAAAAACAATGTTATGAAGAGTAAATTGTGTGTTTTGGAAATCTAATAGTAAGGCATGGGTCACGAGGGAAATTTTCGTCGAGTGGTTCAATGAAGTGTTTGGCCCTAGTGTGAAGGAGTATCTCCTGGAAAAGAAATTGGATCTCAAGTGCGTGCTAGTAATGGACAGTGCACCTGCTCATCCTCCAAACTTGGATGACCTAATTTTCGAGGGGTTTGGGTTCATCACACTAAAGTTCTTGCCCCCGAATACCACTCCTCTCCTCCAACCCATGGACCAGCAGGTTATTGCAAACTTTAAAAAACTCTACACAAAAGCAATGTTTCACAGGTGCTTGACTGTGACCACAGACAGACACTTGACCCTAAGGGAATTTTGGAGAGAACACTTCAGCATCCTCCACTGCATAACCCTTATAGGTATGGCTTGGGAGGGAGTGACTACCAGGACTTTGAACTCTGCCTGGAGAAAACTGTGGCCAGATTGTGTCGACAAGAGGGATTTTGAAGGATTTGGGACTGACCCTAATGAGCCTATGTCTGTTGTAAAATCAACTGTGGCACTGGGGAGTTCCATGGGGTTGGATGCGAGTTTGGAGGATGTGGAAGAATTGGTGGAAGACCACAATGAAGAGTTCACCACTGAGGAGCTGCAAGAGCTTCAGCAGGAAGAGCAACACATCGCAGCTCAGAATCTTGCTGCAGAGGAGGAGGAAGAGAGATGGAAATTAAAGAGGTTTTTACTATGTGGGGTAAGATGGAAAGCTTTATGGAGAAACATCACCCTAACAAGGTTGTTGCAAGCCAGGTTGGCAACATGTACAGTGACAAAGTCTTGGGCCATTTTAGGGAAGGGTTAAAGAGACGCCAGAAACAGAGCTCTCTCCACAGTTATTTTGTGAGACAGGACTCCAGTGACTCTCAAGGTGGTCCTAGTGGCATTAAGAAACAGAGAAGAGAAGCAACCCCAGAAAAGCAAATGGTACCTGAGGTATTGATGGAAGGGGATTCCCCTTCCAAACTATAAACAATCCACTCTCCTCCTCCTCCTCCTCCAGTCTCCCATACACTAAGAAGAATCTCCAATAAAGGTAAGTGTTATGCTGTTAATGTTTCATTCATCATTTCCCATTGTATTGTTTATGTACTACATGTATATTTCATGTTAAAAATTTTTTGTTTTAATACTTCTGGGTGTCAGGAATGGATTAATTGTATTTACATTATTTCTAATGGGGAAAATTGATTCATAAATCGTAAATTTCGTTTATAGTAACAGCTCCAGGAACGGATTAATTAAGAACAACGAGGGACCACTGTACACACAAACACCCTTCTAATGTTTACGGATTAACAAGGAATGTATCCTTCTTAATGGATATCTCTGAATAACAATAAAAATAATAAGTTGTAGATAACCTAGTTTTGTTTAGTAGTAAAGATGCACAAGGAGTTTCCAGAACAGATGGAGGGAAAATGTACTGTGTGGGTTAAGCATCCGTCCTGGTCTCCGCTGTCATCCCCTGGAGTTTACCTGGAGTGTGTTCCGGGGGTCAACGCCCCCACGGTCCGGTCTGTGACCAGGCCTCCTGGTGGATCAGAGCCTGATCAACCAGGCTGTTACTGCTGGCTGCACGCAATACAACGTACGAGCCACAGCCCGGCTGGTCAGGTACCGACTTTAGGTGCTTGTCCAGTGCCTGCTTGAAGACAGCTAGGGGTCTATTGGTAAGATAAGATTTCGTTCTGATTTTTTAACCCCGCTGGGTTAGCCACCCAGGATAACCCAAGAAAGTCAGTGCGTCATCGAAGACTGTCTAACTTATTTCCATTGGGGTCCTTAATCTTGTCCCCCAGGATGCGACCCACACTAGTCGACTAACACCCAGGTACCTATTTGCTGCTAGGTGAACAGGACAACAGGTGTAAGGAAACCTGTCGAAATGTTTCCACCCACCGGGAATCGAACCCAGGCCCTCCGTGTTTGAAGCGGGAGCTTTAGCCACCAGGCCACCCCCTTATGTATGCTGGGAGGCAATTGAACAGTCTCGGGCCTCTGACACTTATTGTATTGTCTCTTAACGTGCTAGTGACACCCCTGCTTTTCATTGGGGGGATGTTGCATTGTCTGCCGAGTCTTTTGCTTTCGTTGTTTACCTGGAGTTTACCTGGAGAGAGTTCCGGAGGTCAATACCCCCACGGCCCGGTCTGTGACCAGGCCTCCTGGTGGATCAGAGCCTGATCAACCAGGCTGTTACTGTTGGCTGCACGCAAACCAACGTACGAGCCACAGCTCTAGGATTTTCCAGGTGTATATAATCATGCATCTCTCCCGCCTGTGTTCCAGGTAGTACAGGTTCAGGAACTTCAAGCGCTCCCAGTAATTGAGGCGTTTTATATCCGTTATGCGTTATCTGACTTTAGAGGAGAATAGTGAAAGTTTTCTGATTCAAACCTGATTGACTTTCAGCAACATGGTCTCCCCCCCCCCCCCCCGGAGAGTTTATCAGCATCAAATGTTAGTGAATCCTTTCCACCGACTAACACTTCAGATTACAGAGGTTTTCATTATTTTCATCATTAACGTCTGCTGCCAGAAGCGCTAGACTTTAGCCACCAGGCCACCGGCTAAGTAGTAAAGCTCTGGCTTCACACACGGAGGGCCCGGGTTCAATTCCCGGAGGGTGGAAGCATTTTGACGCGTTTCCTTACACCTATTGTCCTTTTCACCTAGCAGCAAATAGGTACCTGGGTGTTAGTCGACTGGTGTGGGTCGCATCCTGGGGGACAAGATTGAGGACCCCAATCTAAATAAGTTAGTCCTCGATGACGCACTGACTCTTGGGTTATCCTGGGTGACTAACCCTCCGGGGTTAAAAATCCAAACGAAATCTTAAATCAAACCAACTGCAATTCTGAACTCCAATACTTTTATATTCATAGGAACCTGAACATCGCTTATATTTCCCAAAACAATTACACAATTTCAACTCAATGAATCAATATTTAACTTTCTACAGTTTGGCCAAAGGCATAAAATACGTAGAACACCCACCACAACCACTACCCAAAGCCTGAAACCCACCAACATCTCCACGGAAACCACGTGCAATAACAGATTCCACAGTTACTGAAGGTCGTTGGTGGGGTTTCCAGGCCAACAGTTCTACGTAATCTATGCCTTCAGGGGAGATTACTCTCCCCTGCTGGAGTTTACCTGGAGAGAGTTCCGGGGGTCAACGCCCCCGCGGCCCGGTCTGTGACCAGGCCTCCTGGTGGATCAGAGCCTGATCAACCAGGCTGTTGCTGCTGGCTGCACGCAAACCAACGTACGAGCCACAGCCCGGCTGGTCAGGAACCGACTTTAGGTGCTTGTCCAGTGCCAGCTTGTCATGTAGGGGGGTATTAGAATGTATCGGATATAAGTGGGGAATATGGGAGTAATCGGAGGGAGTAGGCAGGAGAGTGAGTAGAGTGATTAGCGGCCAGCGGTAGGTAGGTAATGTGACAGGAGAGGTGAGCGGTAGGAGGGACGAGTGTGGAGGTTGGTAGGTAATGTGAGGTCACTGGTGACTACAACTTCACTTCTCATTACTCTATCCACCACTCCACACTACTCACCCTCTCACTACTTTAACTAAACATAAATAAATGGAGAAATGAGCAAATAACAGGGACAGTGAATATTACTATTCTACTCAACACCAGTTTATTATGGAGTCCTTGTACAATAATATATTTGGGAACAGGAGAACATTATTCTACTCAAACACAGTTTATTAATTTAGCCTTTTACAATAAATATATTTGGGAACAGGGGAACATAAATTTTGGTTTAGATAAATGGGATTGGGATGTATAAGCAGTGAGACAGGGAACACAATCAACTTGACCAAAATGAATGTAACTTACAATAAGTTCAGAGGGCAGTTTATCACAGGAACTAAGCCACAGGTCCCAAGACCTACACAGCACGAGTACTGCGCCAAGCCAACTCTGCCCAATGCCTCCCAACAGTTTTCCTCCAGAGACTTCAGCAGCCTTCTCCCGAGCCCTGCACCCCATCAGCAGCTCCGCTCGAAGTCTCTGCTCAGGAGCTCTGCACCCCACCAGCAGCTCCGCTCGAATCTCCTGATCATGCTCTTCCTTGGGCTTTTATGGTGGTCCAAGCACCCTCCACAACCACGTGTACGACCTGACGCCTAGGTCTGACGCCGTCAAGAACAAAAGACCTCAGACGTGGGCATGGCTACAGACGTTTGCCAAGGCAAGGTGTGACCATATAATTGGTTAAATTAGGTCTCCCCAGATTATTATTATAATCAAAAAGAAGTGCTAAGCCACAAGGGCTATACAGCGCTGCAGGGTAGGGGAGGAAGCAAGGGAATTGGATGGCAGAAGGGAGGGGGGATGATCAGCAGGTTACAGAAAACAGCGGGGCAGGGATAGTACGGGGTAGAGGGTAGCAAAGATTGAAGTAGAAAGGGCTGAAGGTATCAGAATTTGTGAAGTCAGTCAGTTGTTGTCAAAAAGTCAATGAGAGAGTCCGGATGAAAGGTGGGTCCATCAGCGAGAAGGAAGGAAAAGAGAGAGCAGCGGAGCGAAGACGACGACAGAGGTAAATTCTGCATGCTCGTGATAAAGTGGACAGTCCAACAGAATGTGGCTGACTGATAATGGAGCTTGGCAATTCTCACAGAGAGGAGCAAGACGCCTCTCCATGAGATATCCATGAGTAAGCGAGTATGGCCAATGCGAAGACGGGAGAGAATAGTCTCCCAACCTCGACACTGGTGATAAGAAGACGGCCAGTAACCTATACTCGGTTTAATAAGATTGAAGTTTGTTGCCGAGGATAGTAGAACCAACGTTGTTGCCAACGGTGTGAAGGTGGGAAGATATTGCAGTAAAATAGTCCGTAAATGGAATACCTCTATAAGAAGCTGGTAGGTCATTGTACTGCTGACCGCGCAGCAGTGTCTGCCTGTTCATTGCCCTGTACGTCAACATGACCAGGGACCCAACAAAAAACAATATCTTTATGCTTGGTAAAGATGCGGCATAGCCAAAGTTGGATACGGAGGACTAAGGGGTGAGGTGAATCAAATTTTTGTATAGCCTGTAAAGCACTAAGGGAGTCTGAGACAACCACAAATGATGACACAGGCATAGATGCAATACGGATAAGTGCTGTAAGGATGGCATATAATTCAGCAGTAAAAATACTAGCCGAAGATAGTAAATGCCCTTGTACGACGCAGTCAGGAAACACTGCTGCGAATCCTACGCCGTCAGAAGACTTAGAGCCATCTGTGTACACAGCAATGGCACGAGAATGAGTGAAAGTGGTCAAGAAAAAGAGAGCGGGAAGCGACCGTAGACAGTTGGGCTTTCGAGCAAGGGAGGGAGAAAGAACAGACTCGAACAGCTGGAACTTCCCAGGGGGGTAGGGAAAAGTGAGATGCTACATGTACATAGAAAGGTGGTAGTTGAAGAGAAGACAAGAGTGAATGAAGGCGAAGAGAGAAGGGACGGAGTAAACAGGGGCGGCGAACAAATAAAGAATGTCTACTAATATCAGTGACCATTCTATAAATGGAAGGATTGCGAGATCATGAGAGCGTACATAGTAGCGCAGGCAATGGGCATCACGGCGATCGGATAAGGATGGAACGTTCGCTTCTGCATAGAGGCTCTCGACAGGGAAGAGCGAAAAAGCACCAAGGCATAAACGTAATCCTTGGTGATGAATGGGGTTAAGGCAAGAGAGAGTAGCAGGAGATGCCGCTGAATAGATCTGGTCACCATAATCAAGTTTCGATAAAATAAGGGTGGAATGTAGGCGAAGGAGGGTTCGACGATCAGCTCCCCATGAAAGATGAGCAAGAGTTTTAAGAAGGTTCAGCCGGCTGTGACAAGTTGCCTTCAGAGAGGTAATGTGAGGTTTCCAGGATAACCTACGATCAAAGAGGAGGCCCAGAAACTTGACTGTATCACGTTCAGGGATACGGGAGCCATAGAGGTACAAAGGATGATCGGAGATGACAGAGCGTCTAGTGAAAGTGATTTGGTGGGTTTTAGTGCTGGAAAATTTAAACCCACGTGTGGTGGCCCAATTGGAAACACGGTCAACTGCATGTTGGAGAGAAACTGTAATGAGGTGACAGTCAGCGCCTGCACAGGCAATAGCGAAGTCATCAACAGAGTGATGACCAAATATTTGATGGAAGACTAGAGGCCAAATCATTAATAGCAAGGAGAAAAAGTGTTGTGCTCAGAACACATCCTTGGGGGACACCTTCAGCTTGGATAAAGTCCGGGGAGAGCACATTATTAACCCGAACACGGAAATGCCTGTCAGTTAAAAAGTTCTTAAGGAAGGATGGTAGATTGCCTCGAAGGCCAAGGAGTGGGCTTGGGCTAAAATATTATACCTCCAAGTTGTGTCATATGCCTTCTCAAGGTCAAAAAATGTGGTTATTTGCAAAGGCATTACGAACATACGTATCCAAGCGCAGTAAGGGGTCTATGGTAGAACGTCCCTTACGAAAGCCATATTGACGAGTGGAGAGACTGTTGTGTGTCTCTAAATACCACACTAAACGTCTATTTACTAGACGTTCCATTACTTTGCAAACTGCACTGGTAAGAGCAATGGGACGATAGTGGGAGGTTTCATGTCCCGTAGTGCCTGGTTTGCGGAAAGGGAGAACAATGGCGGATTTCCACAGCTGTGGAAGAACTCCTTGTGACCAAATAAAATTGTAAAGGCGTAATAGGACTGCAAGGGCTGCCTGATGAAAATGTTGTAGCATACGAATATGAATGTCGTCGGGCCTGGCTGCCGATGCAACAAGCTGAGAGTTTTTGCCTCCAGTTCTTAAAAGTGTAAAAGGCAATTTATACTTTCTTCTCTGAGGGGAAAAAAAAGTCCAAGGGTGCAAACTCTCTGGCGACTTTGAGGAAAAAAATTGGGGGCATAGATGGAGCCCCTGAAAAAATACGGACCAGTTTATTGCCAATTTAAAATTGGAAAACATCTAGGGGGTTTTGCTATATCAACCCCGGAAACCCCGCAGAACAGGGCCGGGTCGGAGAATATTTCCCACTCAGTTTTCGTATTTTTTTCCAGACTGCACTCAAGAGGAAGCAGAGGTATGGGGGAGACAATCTCGAGAAAGGGTGCTTTTTAGCGTCACGGATGACCGGCGAGCGTGCACCTTCTGTTTAAAATCAAGGATTTCGCTTTGGGTTCAATTGTACCGGTACCCCCCCCATGCAGACTTTTTCAAACGTACGCACGAGCACAACAGGCCCCCAACCGGGGGCCCAGCATTTCTGAAGAATCCCTTTCCCCAAAAGTTTGGGGTATAAAAATGAAAAGCTGGGGGGGAAAAACGGAGGACGAGAAGAGGTGAAAAAGCTCATCGATGGGGGACGAAAAAGGGAACCTTTTTAAAAAAAACAGTTAGGTGTGAGAAAAATTTCCCAATTTCCCCGTTTAAAAAAGCCAGTGGGGTGCGAAGAGGTGGCGAAAATGAAGGGGAAGTAAAAATTTAATTGGGAAATAAATACTGTCTTTAAAGGTCCGGGGGAACAACCAAGTGAAGTCTAATGCGGGGAGGAAGAGCAGATTGAGAGTTCCGATGCAAGAGAGATATGAGTCCGGGACAAAATGGGTTGTTCCCTGTTTTTTAAAACAGGGGAGGGGGGGGGTGGAAAGGAAAAGCCCCCCAACTAAATTTCCAGGGGGAAACCCAATTGAGCCCCCCCCCCCAGAAAAAATGGTGGGCTTTTAAAATCCCCAAGCAACAAATCGGGGGCGGTAATGACAAAAAAAGGGAAGGGAAAAAAACCCGGGAATAGAAAATCCCCAAAAGGGAAAGGGGAGATAAAAAGAACAGAGGTATACCACCTATGTAAGGGGATAGGGGTTTGCTTTTAAGAAAGCAAAAGTATGAACAAATAGCTATGGTACGGAATATCAGGGGGAGAAGAAGGGCACTTTCATTAAAGGTCCCATCGGGGAAAAGGGAACTGAAGAATAAAAATTTTAAATTATACCCTGAGAGGGAGAGAAATAACAGCAGAGTGAAATTTTTGGTTTCCTTAACAAACACCAACAGGGGCAAACTGGGGGGGAACTTTTTGAAGTCACCCCGTTTTCCCCTGGGGCCCCGCGTATATTCCATTGAAAAATGGGCCCATGATTGGCAATGATAAAGATTTTTGAAATCCGCAGGTAAGGGTTCCTATGGACTAGAAGGGTTAGAAAGTCCACATGGGAGGTAGGGGAAAAATGTTCAAGCACCCAAAGGGAAATTGGGGGGCGGTGTAAGAAAGGAGTTGCGCAGATGGACCCAGGGAGAGAAAAAAGGCGGAAGGTGGATCAGTGTCCATTGATGGTTTGGTCCTGCAATATATTCACGGGGTTTGTTTTCAAGTGTTTCGGAATTCAGAGATGCGTAGGGGAGACAAAATTGGGAAGGGTTAGGGGGAGGATGAGTAAAGTTTGGGAAAAATGATTGGACTTTTCCAAAGGTAGGGGGAGCAAAGGGTGGAGGGAACTGGAAAGCGTGGCGGGGGACAAAAAGGGGGCAGGAACCGGGGGAGGGGGCAGAAGGGGAAAGAAACTTGGGAGGGAACAGGGGAGGAAGGTACATTACGAGGAGGATTTTTGCCCCTCGCCCTTTTTAACAGCCAGTGAGGGGGGAAAGAACTGGGGACAGAGACAGGGGGGGTTTAAAAAGAGGAGGGGGAAGAGGGGTGGGAGGTTTTCCCGGGCCCTTTTTTTGGGACTTTTAGAAGTAAAAGGGACGTTTGGGGAGGGGGTGTCTTTACGAGGTCTCGTCGAAAACGAGGCTTGTGAGAGAGAACTCAAAGAAGCGAGTTTGGGGACTGATGCGTTAAAATTTGGGAGTCTGGCCGGGGACGAAAAAGGGATTAATACAGGAGTATTTGGGAGAGGTAACCACAGGGGGTGGGTGTAGAAGATGGGATCCCAGAAGGGGGGGGGATTTTTTGAAACACGGGAAAAAAGAAACCCGGGGGGAGTCCCCCTTTGGGAGGCGGAGATGAGAAACTGCCAGGAATAAGGGGACCTTCTTTTTTTTTGAGGAATTTTTTCCCCGCTCGTTTAAAATAGACCTGAAAACCCGGCGAGAGAAGGGAAGGGTGACCTCATGAATTTTAAAGGGGCAAGAGGAGATCGATTGCAAGACTTATTAAAAAGGGTTTCATGGGAACCCACGGGCTGGGAAATTGGGCGTTTGATCGGGAATTTTTCCCGCGGGAGGGCCAAATCGCCAGAAAATTTCTACACTGTTGTGGTTTTAGGGATCCCCTTTTCCCAAACTTGTAACCGATGTCCGGCTATATAAACTGAGGATGGGATTTCCCTGGGGCTGTCAAAAGTTAAACGAGCCAAAATGCTAGGGTATCGTCTCCGCCCACGGGCAGGAAAAAACGTAAGTGTCTCCCTTGAGGTTTGGGAGATCGGGGGAGTTCCACCCTTTTTCTGAAGTCAGGGGCCACATGTCGGGAAAAATTTGTTAAAATTTAGGGTTTAGGGGGCAAAATTGAGGAAACCACTACAAAATTGAGGGAATGATGTTTTTCAAGAGGAAAAGGAAAAATTTTTTAAAAAAATTTTTTTGGGAAAAAACGAGAGCCCCGAGCCTGGGTACCATTCTGAAAGGGTAATAAATGCCGTACCGCTTTTTTGACATGAAAAAAAAATTTATTTTTACCAACATGGCGTAGGAGTCCCTTGCCAAAAACAAATGGTCAGAAAGTTGGATTGGGGAAAATTTGGTGTAAATTTGAAAAATTTAGTCCCTGTTCATCGAAACGAGGGGGAAAAGGGAAAGTAAAGGAGGTCGATCGTTTTGAGAAGAACGAAAGGTGGGGAATTACCCTTCAGCAGGAAAATTGTCGTTGGGGGTTTTAGGCGTGGGACCAAGTTGGCCCCGACTTTTTGGAAGGGGTGGGCATTTGAAAATTGCCGCACCGTAGAGGGAGAGGCCGGAAGCATAGTCAGAGGAAAAGCGAAGGCCGATAAACCCAAAAGAGCAGCGAGGCCTCATACCTGAAGCGGGTGAGGAAACGGGCCCCCGGGGCAATAGGTACAGGGGAAATAAAAGAATGCCCCTGAAGAGGGCCCCCCCCAACCCCCCCCGAGGCGGGGTCAGAACGGGGTCCCGGTATCAAAAAGGGGGCCCGGGGGGTCCCGGGGTTTTCAGGGACGAGGCTGCCAGGGGTTGGGTTACTTCTTTCTTTTTTTTTAAGAAAAAAAAAAAAAAGAAAAGAAAAAAAAAAAAAAAAAAGAATAAAAAAAGGGGGTTCCCCGGGGAGGGATATTTTCCTAGGAGGAATAAAAGGGCCAAAAATACCCTCCACCCCACGGGGAAACCTCAAACCGCAAGTAGCGCAGATGCAGCAGGGAACCCGTGCCATACCCTACCCACCCATGTAGTAAATTTAAAAAACCGGGATAGCAACCTCACATCGCCGAGTACCTCGGTGGAAAAAAGGGGGGGGCCCCGGATATCCCCCACAAAGCATACCCCCTTCGGAAACCACCCCGGGGAACCAAAAGGTGGTTTCCCAAGAGTTCACTCGCGCCCGGAAGAACCCAAAGCTACTCGGGATCCCGGAAAGAGGGATGGGACACCCCTAGGCGACCCAAAGATTCCCGGGCAAACTACCCCACCGCAAAAAAACCTAAACGGAATGGGATGGCCCCCGGGTACCCTTTCCATACCTAGGAACTAGCGCCCCCTGTGGGAGAAACCCCAAAAAGGACAAAAAGGGGAAAGGGGCCAAAAAAAAAGGGGAGGGGGGGGGGGGGGAGGGGGAAAAGGGAAAAAAGGGGGAGGATGGGGGGGGATGGGATGGGGGGGGGGAAAATTTTGGGGGGGGTAATTAGGTTTTTCGGTCTGGGGAAGCCCAATGGGCCCTAATTCCTCAGACCAAGAGCCTCTTCACCACCCCAAAGGGAGCCCCCCTTGAAGAGGGGTTCCCCCCCAAAGCCCTCAAAAGCCCGCGGGAACTACATCACACCCCCCTTTCTCCCCCAATTTAAAATAAAGAACTGGGGCCCTTTTGGGTTTTGTTATTAGACTTTTTTAAAAACTAACCCCAAATTTTTTTTCAATAAAAAAGACAAAATTTTTCATAATCCCTTTTATTCAACTACAAAAATTTTTTCCCTAAACCCTTCTAAAACTACCACAAGGCAGCGTAATTTTTCACCTCGCAGTTCCCAAAAGGCCATAATGGGTTTTGCTCTCTGGTGAAAAGCCTCCTTCCCCAGTCTTTCCCCTTTAAAACCTAAATATCGGGCCCCCAGTCCCCTTCCCTACTTCTACTGGGAAATGCACTAGCCAATGTTTGTCACCCTCACACGTTAACCTTTTGGGCCAAACCTCTCTAGGCTTCTATGGCGGGGAAAACTGTCCAACGGGTTGCATTCTTTCAAGAAATCCCAACTGGCCCACTTCAGGGACCCAAAAGGTGGGCTTTTTTGGGAAACCATTTTTCACATGCACAATAAAACATCTCCCAAAAACGAACGGGGGCCGGGGCATGAGCACGGCTACAGCATCGAGCACCCGAAAGGGGGCTAACATAAACACCCAACAGCCGCAGCATCCAATATCACACCCAGCACACAGCACAGCCACAGCCGCACCCGGGCTAAGCATTTTCAGACGGCCCCCGCATAGCGGGCACGGCTACAGCATCTCAGCGGGCCGACATCAGCTTAGAGGCTATGGTCATTTTGTCGAGGTGGGGTGAGGTCACTTCGGGTTTCATCAAAGCAGGGGGGCGGTCCCCCATCCCTGGAAAAATGGGGTAACTGGCGGTCCGCAGGAAAATGGTCACAGAGGCTGGGTGACGCGGACAGACACCCACTAAAACGGGGATAACGACCAGGGCAGCAATTTTTTCAACTGGGGCACATCAGGGGGTGACGGGCACATCAGGTGGACAGCAATCATGGCAACTCTTAAATGGGTGACTTTTGTGGGTGAGTCTTCCGGCGGGCGGGGTGATTTCCCCATTCCCTGTAAATTTTAAATTTTCCCGGCCAGAAATTTGCCCCCCCAAAAGCTCACCCAAAATTGATTTCTCCCCCAATTTATCTAAAACCAAAAAACCAAAACTCCCCCAAAATAAAAATTACCCCCAAAAACAATTTTTTAAAGACCCCCCATAAAAAAAAGGCAGTTAAGGCCCACTGGGAAAATTTTAAATTTTATTAAACAAACAAAACAAAGGGTAGCAAATGGTAGCATAAGTATAATCGAAAACAAAAAAAAGGCCAGGGGAAATTTTTTTCCTACTAAAAAAAATAATAAAACCACCCCCCGGCTTAGACCCCCATGTCATGAAGGGGGGAATGTTTTGGGGGAAATTTGGGGGTAAGGGGAGTGATGATGGGTAGGGACATGCGGGGGGGGGGGCGAGGGGTAGGATGACGGGAGAGGTGAGCGGTAGGTTGGGGAAATTGACAGGAGAGGGTGGGGGCGGTAGGAGGGAGGGTTTGTGGAGGTTGGTGGGAAATGGGAGGTAAACGGTGACTAAAAACTTCACCTTCATTACTCTATCCCCCCAAACCCCCCCTTTTTACTCCCCTCTCACTACTTTAACTAAACAAAAAAAATTGGAGAAATGAGCAAAAAAAGGGGACAGGGGAATTTTCTATTCAATAAAACACATTTTTATTTTTGAGTTTTTTGTACAAAAATATTTTTGGGGGAACAGGAAAACTTTTTTTTTAACTCAAACACAGTTTTTTTATTGAGTCCTTTTTTACAATAATATATTTGGGAAAGGAGAACATTATTGGGGGTTTAAAATAAATGGGAGGGTAGTATAAGCATTTAGAAAAGGGGAAAAAAAATTCAACTTGACAAAATGAATGAAAATTACAATATAGTTCAGAGGGCAGTTAAACACAGGAACAAACCACAGGTCCCAAAACCTACAAGAAAACAAAAGAGCGCCAAGCCAGTACCGGGCCCAATGCCCCCAACCCAGTTTCCCCCGAGAATTTCACAGCCTTCCCCCGAGCCCTGCACCCCACCCCGCAGTCCGCCAAAGTTTTGGGTCAGGAGCTCTCCCCACCCACCCACAGCTCCGCTCGAATCCCCTGATCATGTTTTCCTTGGGGGCTTTTATGGGGGGTCCAAGCACCCCCAAAACCCACGTGAAAGACCTGACGCCTAGGTCTGACGCCGTCAAGAAAAAAAGACCTCAGACGTGGGCGTGGCTACAGCCCTTTCCCAAAAGGAAAGGTGTGCCCTTTAAAATTTGGGTTAAAATTTAGGTCCCCCCAAAAACCCTACAACCCCAAAGCTGAACATCAAAAGGGGGTTTTTAAAGGGACTGCCGGGGGTCTGTTGGAAATTCCCCCTTATGTATGCTGGGGGGCAGTTGAACAGCCCCGGGGGCCCCTGACACTTATTGTATGGTCTCTTAAGGGTGTAGTGACCCCCCTTGCTTTTCATTGGGGGGATTTTGCATGTCTCCAAGTCTTTTGTTTCGTGTGAGTGATTTTCGTGTGCAATTTCGGTACGTCCCTCTAGGATTTTCCAGGTTTTAAAATCATGTTTCATCCCGCTGCGTTCCAGGGAATACAGTTTTGGGAAAACCTCAACGCCCCCAGAAATTTGAGGATTTTTTATTCCTTTACGCGCCCCGGGAAAGGTTCTCGAAATTTTTTCTAGGTCGGGCAATTTCCCTGCCTTAAAAGGGGGGGGGGGTGCTGTTAGTGTGAAAGCAATTTTTCCTGCCAATTTAAAACAAGTGACCGAAGAGTGTAAACAGGGGCTTGGCCTCCCTAGTTTTAAAGGGTTTCTTTTCCCAAATCCTGTCATTTTTTTTGCCAAAATGCAAATTGATACAATTTTTATGGTCCTTAAAGGTGAAACCCCCGGGAAAATAAATCACTCCCAGGTCTTTGACGTTGGTGTTTCCCCAAAATTTTTTGGGGCCAAAATTTTTGTTTTGTATTTCGATGGATTTAATTTCCCCGTGTTTACCATTTTGAAAAATTAAAAATTTTTCATCGTTGAACTTCATATTGTTTTCGGCAGCCCATGAAAAAAATTCGGTTTATGCCCCGCCGGGAGCCTTGCGGGTGTCTCCCAATGGAAACACTGTCATGCAGTTTTCCGGGTTTTCCATCTGCAAAGGAAGACACGGTGCTGTGGCAAAACTCCTTGCCCAAGTTGGTATGGGGATGGGGAACGAGGGGACGAGCGAGTAAGGTGCCTTGGGGAACAAGTTTTTTCCCCATAGCTGCCTCGGACTTTACTCTTTTGGGATACTACTCGTGTTTTTTAGTGAAAAAAATTTAATCCATCGACCGACTTTCCCCTTTTTATTCCTTTAGCACGCTTTTTGGGCCGTTTTTAAACCCCATGGCCCCAACACTTGTCAAAGGGGTTTTTTGCAAAGTCTGTATGTATTACATCGGGCATTTTTTTAAAAATTTCTAGTGCTTTTGGGACCTTGCCCGTAGTGATCCAATATTGAGACAGACAGGAGCGACCTGTTTTTTAAACCCGTTTTCCCCTGGGTTTTTTTAACTGAGGGTTTTTCAGATGGGGGGTGATCTTGCTTCTTAGGACCCTTTTAAAAAAATTTTTTTGATATGGGGTTTTGTGCCTTTTCCCATCGTATTTTTTTTCTGTTGCTTTACTCCCCCCTTTTTGGGGCCCATATGCATTCTAATGAAAATAGCAATTCTCCAGTTCAAACCTTTTTCCCCATCCAAATTTTAAAAACGCCTAATTTTTATAAGTTGATAGAAAAAAAATAATTGTAGATCTACAAAGTGTTTTTATATTACACTACAACATGTTGTATAAACCCCGGGATGGGCCTTTCAATTTTTTTGAGCAGTGGCGGCGCAAGGGGGGTTGAAGGGGCGTAAAGGCAGGATCGAGGAGGTCTAGGTAAAAAATAAAGGGGGGTCTAATAAAAAAAAAAAAGGGGGGTTTTGATAAAAAATTTAAAGGGGGCTAGGTAAAAACAAGGGGTTTTAGGTAAAATCAAGGGGGTCTAGTAAAAAACAAGGGGGGCTAGGGAAAATCAAGGGGGTCCAGGGAAAATTTTTTTATTTTAATCAAGGGGGGGGGCGCTAAACCCCGGGGGGATTTTTACACGCCTGGGGGGGGATGTTTGGGAAAGGGATTTAGGCTTTAAATTTTGGGAACTGGGGCAAGATCCCCCAAAATTTCCCCAAATCAAAAGCCCTCACCAACATCAAGGAACCTTCCTTTTAGGGGTGAGAAGGGCTAGGGAAGATTAATCAGGGCTACGGGCTGTAAAAAATAAAAACTGTATAAGGCAATTAAAAAAACATACGCTTCCCCCCCCCCCCCCAAAACGTCTAAAACAGACCCGGCGCGTAAAACGTAAACCACAAGGTTATACTTTCGAAAATATTTTTGGGACTTCAAAGCATTTAAAAATTTCTTGGCCCCGGGCCCTTTTACAACTTGGGGCCCGGTCCTCTTCAACTCTACCCGAAAATTTGGAAGATGTGGTTAATTCCACTTTTTTGGGAAATTTTATTGTTTTTTTGGCTATTAAATATTCTGCCTTTAAAGGGAAAAAAAAATCCCCTCATGGAAATTTAAAAATTTGGCTGTGAATTTTTAAAAATAGGTTAAACAAATTTAATGGTTGAGAGAAACCCGCCCCCCCATGGGCCAATAGCCTGCTTCAGTTCCTTTCTTAAGTCTTAATTTAAAGGATAAGCCTGATTTAATAAGGGTTTTTCCTTTCACCCCATCAAGACCCTTTAAAAAACCCTCAAACATAAACTATCTCATATTAAATTTAAACCCTAATTAAAAAAATTTCACAATTTAGTCAGGATGACATCTACGACATTTTTAATTGGGGGATTTATATTCCCCCCAAAATGGAAACCCCACCGGAGGCCCTAAAGGGGCCCGTAGGCCTGCTTTCAGGGTTTTCCCACTTTTTTGAATAGTTTCCAAAGGATAAAGGGAAAATTTCCCCAAATTTTGGCCCCGGGGTTTTAATTTGTTCTTTATTGGGCGCCCCTTTCCCAAATGAGCCCTGAAAACACCCAATTTTATCTCTGCTTCCTACAATCTTGCACGTGGGGAAAAGAATACATTAAAAAAAGATATTACTTTCCCAAAAAACTAATCAGTCTTAAAATTTTTAAGGTTTACAAAACCCTTTCTCCAATTTTTTTTTTTCACCCCCTTTTAAGGTAACCCAAAAAAATTTCCCCTTCCTCATTATTTTTTGGCCAGAGATTTCATCTCTTTGGGGGGGAGATAAGCTAATATTTCCCCCTAAGGTACTTTTTTATATCAATTTTCCTTTCAAACTTTCCTATACTCCCCCACCAACCCCCCCAAAAACAATTTACCATTTTGCTTCAAAAACCCAAAATTTAGTGGACTTATAACCCGGAAATACCTTTTCAAAAGGGGGGGGGGGGCCCCGAAAACCCCTAAAACGTCCCCCCAACTGCTGCATCTCCATATAAAACTAAAGGTTTTTGGGTCAGACCATTAAATATTGGGGGTTGTCTCCACCCTCAGACGGAACAATGTTGCTGTGTTTATCAATGTTGCAGCCCGCCAGGGGGAGCACTCCAGTTACCACACCGGGAAAAAAAATTCACAATTTTAAAACCATGACATTGCACAATTTAAGGAAAAAATTACCATTATATAAATAGTAACATTACTGCCCGAAAATACCAGTTAATGTTTTTAAATAGTAAAGCTTTTTCTTTATAAATATTTCTTTCCCTTAAAAAACCCGATGAAAACAATTTTTTGAAAATGGAAACTATATCTGGGGTCAAAGGGGGGGGTTGTTTTCCCTTTGGGTAAGAGACCTCACTAAGTTTTTTTTCAATGGGAAAAAATTTGGGCCCCGAACTGGATACACCATTATGGGGTTATTTAAAGCCTATGAAGTTATTGTTTGATAAGGAAGGGGGGGTAA
This sequence comes from Cherax quadricarinatus, assembly GCF_026875155.1. Lineage (NCBI taxonomy): Eukaryota > Metazoa > Arthropoda > Malacostraca > Decapoda > Parastacidae > Cherax > Cherax quadricarinatus. The sequence continues at coordinate 31,548,344 of NC_069461.1, read as the reverse complement.
ACTCCAGTTCCTACCTCAAAAAACCCCCCCCCTAAGGTCAATCACCCCCCCCCCCCCCCCGAAGCATTAGGGCCCCCCAAAAAAAAAATTTAAAACTTTAAAAAATTAAAAAATTTTTGGGGACCAAAAAAGGGGGTGGGAACCAGGAGCTGCAGTAACCGTTATTGTATGACAAATACGTCACCCAAAAAAAACTTACGTTATTTAGGTGTATTAAAAGGATGAAACGGTAAGCCGGCAGGGTGGCAGGAGAAGTAACACTTCCCTTCTGTTTCACACTGAAAATTTTTAACTGACTTGAAGTGACCTTGAGGTTGGTCCCCTGTCCCAAACCTTTCAGTATAAAACCATTTACTGATAACCTAACTAAACTCTGACTACCACACCAGAAGAAAAAAACTATACCAACCCCTATCATCATTTGATGGGCCCCAAATATACCCCCAATAACCCGAACTACCCTGGTGAGCCCCTCCAAACCCCGGGGGGAATGGCCCCGGGAGGGGTAACTTCCCCTCCCAGGGACATTGGGTCCCCATTCCTTGGGGTCAAGAGACCCTCCCCAACCCCCTTAAAAAACCCATTTTTTTGGTTTTCCCGGAGTCGAGGGCCAGCTCCCCGGGCCCCCCTCTTCACGATCGCTACCCAGGGCCCTTTTCCCCCTTTCCCAAAGAGCTTTATCATACCTCGTCTTTAAAAATAAAGTAAGGTTTTTTCCCCCACTACCTTACTTTCTAAAACTATTCCACTTCCGACAACTCTGTGACCCGGGAAAAAATTTCTTCCTTAAAAGCCCCTTTTACTCATCTGAAATCTTCAACTTCCAAGTGCGACCCCTTTTCTGTGTTCCCTTTTCTGGAAAATCCCCGTTTTTTGTCCCCCTTTTCTATTCCTCGCAGTAATTTTTTATGTCGTTATCACCCTCCCCCCCAACCCCCCTTCCTCCCGTGTCGTCAAACACTTTCCCATAACCTTTTTATCGGGGAAAATTCCCCCTTGCTTGGAACTACCTTGTTTTTCAAACCCTTTTCACTTTTTTTAATTTTTTGCGTGCTTTACTAGGTGTCGATTCCAAACTGGGGCTGCTAAATCCAGTTTTGGGCCTGACATACAGGTGTACAGAGCCTTGAACGATTCCTTAATGAGGTATCGGAACCCCAAATTTTTAGGTTTGCCCGCCCCATATGCTGCAGCAAAGGATGTGGGGCTTCCGGGGACGGCTCGGGATTATTCTCACCCCCAAAATCTTTTTCCTTGAGTGAGGTTTGCAAATCTTTTTGGCCCCCTAGCCTATACTCTGTTTGCGGTCTTCTTTTCCATTCCCCCAAAACTTCATGACTTTTCCCTTTGGCGGGGGTTTAAAATTTTTAGAAAACCCGTTTCTGGACCAGGTTTTCCAAAACCCCTTTCCCGGTTCTTTGTAGGCCTGGGCCCGAACCTCAAACTTTAATTTTTTCTCCCATTAACTTTAAAAAATCTGCAAACAGGGGAAAACTTCTGAAATTTTTCCCTTTTTTCTTTTTATTTTACATATAACCCGAAATAGTACTGGTCCAAAAAAAGGGCCCCCATTTGGGGGCCCCCTCGTCACAGGCCCCCCAATGTGATACCCCATCACGTAAACCAAAGAACCCTATGTCTACCCCTTAAATTTTTACGCGTGGGGCACTGGGCCCCGAACGGGAAATTTTTTTTTTTTCACGTTGTCAGAGGGGTTCTCTTGTTAGATTAAAATTTTTGCCCCCGAAGGGTAGTTTAAATTTTGCCCCCTCATATCCATCCTGTGGACGGTAGCACAAGAGCATTTTTGAAACACAAAAGGTCTAGGAACTAGGCCCCAAAAAGGGGTTAAAAGGTGTACATATTGATTTAATCTAATATTTTACGTTAAATTTTTCTGTTACAAGCAAATTTAGGAAAAAAAGCTTAGTATATCTGGGTTCCCTTTTTCTCATTAATAAGATTCTTGGGATGTCACATAGGTTATTAAATTTTTCTTTTTCCCGGAAATTCCCCAATAAGTGGGGCAATTAAGCAAATGTGTTCAAGTCAAATGACCATTTTGCCTGATTTACATAATCTGCATTTTGGGTTTTATTTTTCCCCTCTGTGTGTTCCCCCCAAAATGCCAGAAGTACTGTAACCAACCAAAACCCGGCCCCTTTCAAAATCAGGGCAGTCTGTTACATTGCAAATTTCTCCATTTTTTTATTTTTTTAATTTATTTTTAAATTTTTGCCACATACAGGGTACAAAAAAAAATTTCAGATAAGAGAAAATTGCCAAAACCACTTAAAACAAAGTAGCATTACGGGTGGGTTAAAATTTATTAAGATTTAAATAAGCAAGATTAAAATTATTTTAAAATCAAAAAAAAACGCAAGGCCCCCCAAGGCTATACAGGCTGTACTAAGCAAAGATGAAATCAGTGATAAAACATTTAAAGTAAAAAGATAAATATAAAGCACAAGTGAGTATTACAAAAACAAGGCATATGGGTTTAAATTTAGTTAGGTAGTGATTTTGTTAGGTAAATGTATTTAAAAAAATAAAAAAAGTTTGATTGGGTTTTAGGTTTAACTTTTTTTTTATATTTTTGTGAGAAAAATTTAAAAAAAATACAATTTTTTAATGTTCGTTAATTTAGTATTTTTTTGGGTTTTTGGGTGAGTAAAATAATCTTTGGGGAGAGACTTGAAATTTTTAAAAAGGGTTTTTGTTTCTGTTTTATTTAAAAGGTAAAGAAATTTTCCGATTTTAGGGCCTTTTATGTGCCCTTGAGTTTTTTTCTTAAATGTGAGTTTGGGGCACGAGGAACATCAAAGAGTGATCTGTTTTTTTGTGGTTTTGGTCTGTGTTTCTGTTTAGGTTTGGGAAGGGGTGTTTTAGGGGGGGGTTTTTAAAAACAGAGGTTTAAATGTTTTATGTATTTTAATAGGGGCAGTAAAAAAATTGGATTTTTTGTATGGTGAGTAGGTTTAAATTATTTAATATTGGGGAGAGGGTTTCCTGTAGTGAGAATTTTTATCCCTTCTAACTGCAAAAACCCCCTTTTTTTGGGTAATTAGTGGTCTGAGAGGGGTTTAAATTTTGGGTTTAGCCCCCTGGAAAAAAATTTCCCTAGGTGAGATAGGGGGGAAATTTAAAAAGGGGGTAAAGGGGGGAGGAGGGCTGCTGGGGGAAAATAGTAACCCTAAATCGATAGAAAGCCTACAGTTTGGAAATTTTTCTTGGGAAAATTTTATGTATTTTTGTGTAAGAAATTTTAGTCAATTTTCAAAGGGGGATTCCCAAAAATTTTCCTCCCGTTGTTTTGTGGGTAGGGGATCCATTTTAAACCTTATGTTTTAAAAGGGGGCATTGTAGCCTGTTACCCAAAAAAAATAAGTAAAGGTTTTTTCAATTTTTTTAGTGTAAGTTTGTTAAATCCTCATCCAGGTAGATATTTTTTGTAATTCGGGATTTACGTATTGGGCCCAGCGTGACGGGCTCGGGGGAGAGAAGACGTATGTAGTGTCATCTGCAAATAGTGTGGGTTTTTAGTAATGCGAAGCATTTGGGGAAAGGGCAATTTTTGTATAGGAAAAAAGAGAAGAGGGCAAGGGGCCTTCCCTGTTGGGGCACCAACTGTAATTGGTTGGGGGCAGAAGAGTTTGCCCCATTTGCGTACACATAAATTTGGGTTCTGTTGCCCGAGGAAAAACTTTAGGTAGTTGGGAGTGCCCTCTTATACCATATGTGACAATTTTTACGTGGGGGCAAAATATGGGCAACTGTATCAAAAGCTTACGTAAATCAATGAAGATCCCCCGTGGGAAAAACTTTTTTTTTCTATTGCAGTTGGGATATATGTTTTTAGCATGGGTATAATGCAACTTTTGTATTTTTATTAGGCCTTAATCCAAATTGCAGGGGGGAGTTTGTTTTTGGGAGATAAAAGGGAGGAGTAGATTCTTTTTTGAATTAAATTTTTTTCCCAAATTTTTTGAGAGAGGGTGGGAAAAATTGGATATTGGCCCATATTTTTTCAACTCTGTTTGGTTCCCCTGGGTGGAAACGGGGGGGACCCTTGCTATTTTGAGTACCCGTAGGGAAGGTGGGGGGATTCAAGGGGTTTGTTAAAGAGTGTTGCAAAAGAAAGGTGATAGCACTTGTGACCCCTTTTTTTTTATAAAAAGGGGTGGAAGGGTTTTTTTAAATCTCCCGCCTTTTTTTTTAGTGCGTTTATAAAAAGGGAGACCCTTTGTATGGGTTATCGGAGCTAGGGAAAAGTTTTGTTCGGGTATTGGGGGCCCGGGAGGTTGTAAAATTTTTGGGGTAAACTGAGCTTGAGATTTTTTTTGGCAAGGTTTTTTCCCCCTTTTGTGGAGAAGGGAAAACCCTTGAGTCTGTTTGCTATTTTGTTTGGTTGGGAGTTGGGGTTAAACTGTTTTTGTAATTTTTTTTCGCCATTTTGTGATATCTTTTTTGGGTTTCCCAAATTTCTGATGGGTTTTCCAGGTTTTTTTTAAAATCACCTGTAAAATTGGATAATCTGTTCCATAATACAATTTTTTTTTTCCCTTTTATCCGGGGGGTTTTGATTGACAAATTTAAAGTTTTTTTGGCCTGGTTATGTGACCCATTTGTTCTGTTTTTCATATTTTGGGGTTTTTATTTTTGGATTTGGGGGATGCGGGTGTTAGCCGGGACTTTTCAGTCTCTTTGCTGTATCTGTTAGTTTTTTAGGGCAGTGCTTTTTTATAGAGGTAAATTTGGGTTTTTTTTTTTAAAAATTTTTAAAACATTTTGTCAATATCTGTATAGGTTTCTAGTCATTTCCAATTTAAAAGTTTGCATTGCGTTGTGAATTATTAAAGGCTGCCTTTATTGGGGAAGTCTGAAGGGGGACTTTAGTAGTGTCCTTGGGTAGTTTTCCAAGAGGGTTTTTATGAGGAAAATAGGGTGTGGTCTTTTGGTAATTTTCTGTAATTATGGCCTGATTTTAAAGGGGGAAAGGTGTTGGTCCAAAATTTGGCAAGTAGGGAAAAAACTATTACCCGGGAAAATCTTGTAGGGTTTTGTTTTTTTTTTGGTAGTAACAATTTTTGTTTCTCATTGTTTTTGAAATTCCGTAACCCTGTGGGTCCTGGTCTTGCAGGGGTTTTTTTGAAGTCAATGAGGTAGTAGTGATCTTTGTTCATGCGTGCATAATTATCAACTTCCCCAGATTTTGACTAAATTTGGCCCAATGTTTGAAATGTGGGAAAATCTGGGGAATTTTATAATGAAAGGGTTTTTGTAGGTACTTTGATTTGAAAAATTTTGCATTATATATTTCCCCTGTTTTTTCCCTTGTGCAATTTTTAGTATACATTCTAGTTGGGCTGAGTAGTAAAATGGCTGTGCCACCCCCTTGTTGATCTGGCCCCACAGTTGGGGTATGGTGTGTAACCAGGAATGGCATAGGGCATCTGTACTATCAGGCTTTAAGCCAAAGGTTTTTAGTTTGTGTTTAAAAAAAGGGCAAAATTGGCATGTAAGGAAATTTTGTAATGCTATGAGGCCTTTGTAATGGGTTGCTTAAAAATCTGATATTTTTAGTTTTAAAAATAGTTATGTTGTTGTTTTGGGACTGAGGGAAATGCCTTTGATTGTTCTGCAGTTTAGTAATTACAGTTTTCTGTTTGTTCATTTAAGTTTATTAAAAAAAAAGGTTGGGGGATCAGGATCAAAAGCTTGTAATCATAAGATTTGGGGAGTGAACTATAGTTTTTTAATTAAAATATAAAAAAAATTTAAAAAGTCTTAAACTAAAAAATAAACAAAACCCGGATTAATTTTTAAAAAATGTAAAAAAATGAGCTAAGGGGGCAAAAACAAATAAAGGGGATGATCAAATAGTGGGGGCTTGGGGAAATAAGTAAAGGGAGTACAAAAAAGGTAAATTTTTTTAAAATTAAATTATAATATAAAATTATAATTTTAAAAAAAGGGGCTAATTTTTAGGTTTTGGGACCAATAAGTGGGAATCAAAAAATTGAGCTTTGGGGAAAATAAAAGGCAAAATGTGAATTATTCTATTTAGCCCCTAAGAAAAGCCCCTTGGGTTTTTTTAAAAAATTGTGAAAAATATAAACAGGGTAGTTATAAAAGCAAAAAAAAAGGAGAAAAAAATATAAGGGGCTAAAAATTTAAATAATGGTAAGCAAAGTTAAAAGGGGAGATGGTAGGAATTATAATTAAAAAAACTTATAATATAAAAAAACAATTTGAAATTTGGATTTCAAAATTTCACTAGGGTCTGGTATAGGTTTTTTGACAAGTTTAAGATTTTACATAACAAAAACCCTATAAAAAACATAACGGTACATTTAAAAAAACCCTTTCTACGTTCATGTTAAACACAGTGGGTTTTCAGATTTTTCCCGGCTTTTTATTGCCCTTCCATAACATTCATTTTTTTTATTTACTTCTCTCCCAGTATTTTTCCTAAAGCTAGACACAGAAATTTTCCAAAGTTATATTCTACATTCTCCCTCTGGGGACCTTTTTGGCTAACTATCAATTTTTTTAAAAAAAGGAAAAGGGGTAATCCAATGTTGAAGGGATCCAAGCAAATTTTAAAATTAGTTTTTTTGTCCCGGGTTTTTGGGGGTATACCTGGTTTTTCCAATGGCTGTTGTTGGAGTCAAATTTTATGAGTCAAGAGCCTTCGTGATGACTAGGGAATTTTAAGATGATAATTCCCAACTCAGTGCATAGGTTTTCCTTTAGCGCCAAATTTGGATTGCAAACAATTTAGTTTGCAATGTAGACGCCCAGTTGTTTAAATTTTTACCCTTTTTCAAACCAAATTTGTTTTTTTTCGTTTTTTTTAAAATAGGAAAGGGGGTAACAAGACCGAAAGCAGCCCTTCCCGAAGACTCCTGTTTAGATCCCCTCAGTACCCCCTAATTGTGGTTGCAGGGGTCGAGACTCAGCTCCTTGTGATAACTTATTAATACCAGCTAGGCCAGAATTTTCTTTTTGAGCAGTTGCTTTAACAAGTGATTTAAGGAAGGTGTTACTAGTAATGAGCTTCTTGGGAGGGACTTGCAGGTTTGTGATATTAAATGAACACATCTTTCATGGAGGAGTGAAATGCTCTTGTTGTCTACAGTGATACAGTTCATGTGGAAAATACTGTATATATTTTCCAGAAATTCAGTATTTATATGTAAATAGATGGCCATACTGTATTTAATAATATTTATGTCATAGAAAACGGAAAGCCTGCGTCTGCGCAGACGAGACTCGCCATCTTGGTTTTGAATTTTGTACAAACGTGGGTGTAATGGGAAGAATTTTTAGTGCTCTAGAGGTTAAAATTGTGTTGACACCTCTCAAATAGGAGGCGAAATTGGTGGATGTGCATTCCTGCATAACTTGAGATATCAGACGACTGGACAAGACAGCTCCAGGAACCTCAGATAAGCTCTCTAGATTTGTCTCTAGATTTGGCCAGGATTATTTTCATAGATTTAGTTAGAGTGAGGTTTTCTGAGTATGATACACATTAATCTCCAGTCAAACTGGTGAGTGATACTAAGATATATTTTCCTTCTGTTATGTAATTGTGTATATGTACCATTTATTATTTTTAATATACAGTACACAAATTTATATATTTACCAGTATTCCTGGTGTATGTATATTTCATTTAATTAATAGGTCCAGAGCAACTTGTGGATATGACAGTGGTAGGTATCGAAGGGGGACATTTTTTGCGACCTAGGTGTCCCAAATTCCTACTTATCTATGTAACATTGATAAATAATAATTATCTTTGTTATCATTTACTGTTATGTACATAATTAGTTACATTCAGATAAAAGCAATTTTCCACAGTTCATGCAGGTTATAAAACTTAATGTAACTTTTTTTATACTTTATTTAAAACACACATTACAATAAATAATAAAAGTATACAGTGTCAGATATTTCACATACAAAAACAATTATGTCCTCACAAGCAAAACACAATGAACGTGTTACTTAATTTAATTGCACGTTTTTACATTCCATTTAGATCTGTGTGTATTTGCTTCTAGACATTTAGTAAGATTCATTGTGACAGTGTCTGGTTCATTTCTTAACATTCTAATACCAAGTACAATGTTAGCTTCTTAATTTCAGAGTAGATTTCTGAAATTTTTACCCCCGTTAGTTGTTTAATATCTTTATTATTCACCCCATACCCATCCTGTGGGTGGTAGTCAAAAGATTACAGAGGTACATAATGGGTCCAGGAACTGGACCCCAAAGTTAAGATAGCTGAGCAAGTTACAAAGGTGATGAACTTTTCCCCCTGACTCTATAAACCCACACCCCTCAAGTAAGTAAGTTTATTCAGGTACACAAATACAGTTACATAGATTATCATACATAGCAGCATATGTGTAGAGAACCTAGGATAACCCAAAAAAGTCAGACAGAGTGACTTATTTCCATTGGTGAGGTTCCTTGATGCTGGTGAGGGGCTCTTGATCTAGGGAATTGGATCTGTGCTCCAGTTCCCTGAATTGAGCCTGAATACCTTCCATCCCCCCACATGCGCTGTATAATCCTACAGGTTTAGCGCTCTCCCATGATTATAATAATAATAATAATAACATAAACCCACAACACACGTGGTGGGTCACTGACTTCTCTATCGGACTTCTGAGTCAGCCTTTGTTAGGTGTGGACGTCTCTCTCTCTCTCTCTCTCTCTCTCCTGCCTGAGCATCGGTGATAAATTTCCTCCGTTCTCTCTGGGACGCTTGTCCTCACCTATTTTGCCCGCCGGGCACTACAGGAGGGGCACCTGTTCATTGGTTTACTTTTAACCAGTTCCATTTTTTCCGCTCCGCCGAAAATTCTCTAACGGTTTTTGGTGGGAAGCCGGTTACTGTACTTAGTAATGTGTGGGCGTCCCTCTCTGCCGGGGCTTGGCAAGGGCGTCCACCGGATCTAATTAGAAACTTAAAGCTACTATCTTTATTTGCAAAGGAACATTTGTTCCTTTTCTCTCATCGACCAGCTTTGGGTTACAAATATTCCTCGTAAAATCGGGAAGTCGGGTTCGATACTCCGGCTGATGCTGTCAGTGGCCCTGATAAACCCAACAAAGACTTCTCTCTCAAATTCAAATTTTTTATTTTCAAGACATTATGCACACTTAAAATATTTTAAAAATCTTGTTGTATATTGTTAGCGTCAAGCTACTGACACCTGTAAGTAAGATTCCCACCTGGATATATCCCGTACATGGGTATGTGCAACACTTGGGTATATCAACACCTTGGTATGTGCAACACTTGGGTATATCAACACCTTGGTATGTGCAACACTTGGATATATCAACACCTTGGTATGTGCAACACTTGGGTATATCAACACCTTGGTATGTGCAACACTTGGATATATCAACACCTTGGTATGTGCAACACTTGGGTATATCAACACCTTGGTATGTGCAACACTTGGGTATATCAACACCTTGGGTATGTGCAACACTTGGTATATCAACACCTTGGTATGTGAAAACACTTGGGTATATCAACACCTTGGTATGTGCAACACTTGGATATATCAACACCTTGGTATGTGCAACACTTGGGTATATCAACACCTTGGTATGTGCAACACTTGGATATATCAACACCTTGGTATGTGCAACACTTGGTATAATCAACACCTTGGTATGTGCAACACTTGGGTATATCAACACCTTGGTATGTGCAACACTTGGGTATATCAACACCTTGGTATGTGCAACACTTGGGTATATCAACACCTTGGTATGTGCAACACTTGGGTATATGCAATATTTGGGTATCTTTATTTGACATTTCGCCAGCTAGTGTTTTTGTTTAATAAAAATAATAGTAGTAATCTTAATTTCCACAAGTAAATGGTACATCTTATACAGACCATAGTTGTCGTCAGTGATATACTACGTAGAAAACCTTTAGTTATGCCGAGCATTTCAGGTAAATTAGGTTAATTTTTTCCCCAGGGTGCAACCCACGCTAGTTAACTTATATCCAGGTACTTACTTACTGCTAGGTGAACAGGGACAGCAGGTTTCTTAATTAAACACTCCCAAGTATTACCACCCGTACCAGGGATTGAACCACGGACCTCAGTGTGAGCTGAGTGTGCTACCAACTGAGTTATGGCCTGGTGGCTAAAGCTCCCGCTTCACACGTGGAGGGTCCTGGTTCGATTCCCAGTGGGCGGAAACATTTCGACACGTTTCCTTAAACCTGTTGTCCTGTTCACCTAGCAGCAAATAGGTACCTGGGTGTTAGTCGACTGGTGTGGGTCGCATCCTGGGGGACACGATTTGAGGACCCCAATGGAAATAAGTTACAGTCCTCAACAACGCACTGACTTTCTTGGGTTATCATGGGTGGCTAACCTTCCAGGGTTAAAAATCCAAACGAAATCTTATCTTATGGGAGTGAAAGATGAGGTAATCAGTTCCTCAGCCTTGCAGAACTTTACACAGGAAACAGTGATTAGTGGCGAGCACTAAACCCTCAGGGATCATACAGTGCCTGTTGAATGAAATTCAAACAGATTTTATCATATATAGGTGTATATTGTTTAGACATAACATATATTGTGAGCAGTTCTGAGCTATTTTGCATGACTGATTTTTCTACCACCAGTCATCCAAAATACCCAGAACCCGCCCTATATTGTGATGGCTAAGTATGTAAGTTTATTAAAGTATACACAAATAGTCACATTGGTACACAAATAGTCACATTGGTTATCATACATAGCAGCTTATGTGTAGAGAACCTAGGATAACCCAAAAAAGTCAATGATATATTTCTGTTGGGGTCCTTGTGATAATTATTTATATTTAAATGTTAAAAACAAGGAAGTATTTTAACTATGTAAAAGCAGTTACAATAAAAGAAGATATACATTTATATTCCCTCTTTTTTTGCCATAACTGGTCCAAGTCGGACCGAAACGTCGTCGTAAGTTTCTGTCTTTTATGTGCGGGTTATTTGTGTATCGTTCCAGTCACGGTATTGTGCCTTTTTGTTATTTATTGCTACTCCTTTCTTAGCTCTAACTCGTCTTTTACGAAATGCATGGCTTGCAGACGAAGGATTCTTTTCCACTCTCCCAGGAAGTGAAAATAAAATGAGAACAAGAATTATCTGGGGAAACAAAAAAACTCGTATGGATGTATTTATGTATACAATGGAACTCCGGTTTTTGTACGGTCCGAATATCATACACTTCGGATTTAGAACACATTTTTGGGCAAAATTTTGGTCCAGATTTCGTACCTCCATCCAGAAATCGTATGTATCAGACGCGTCCGCCTGCCCTGGATGTGTCACTCTCATGCATACATGTCTCAATCTGGCTCTGTCACTGGTTGAGTGAGCATTCATCTGAAACATTTTGCAGTTTTTGTGCTTGTTTATTGATTGCGACTGCAAAATAAGCCACAATGATATCAAAGCCCCAGAGAGGGCTTTGATACCTGAAGTCCTTATGGAGGGGGATTTCCCTTCCAAACAATAACTTAGCTCCCTCTCCCCACCTTGCTTTCTTTAGTATGCCGACAAGTCTTCAATAAAGGTATGTAATGTTCATTTATCACTAAAATTAGTCATTTATATTTATTTCTCATTTTTTATATATGTAAAACTATAGATATTCTTTAAAAAATGTGTTTTTTAATATTTTTGGGTGTCTGAAACGGATTAATTGGTATTTACATTTCTTATGAGAAATATTACTTCGGTTTTCGTACGTTTCGGATTTAGATCGACCTTCTGGAATGGATTAAGTACAAAATCCAGGGTTCCACTGTACTTGTGCATGCATATGTAGTGTGGCCTAAATGTAAGTTGAAGTAGCAAGATGTATACCTGTTAACTTGCATGTGTATGAAACGGATACTAGCAATCCTACCATTGTGTAAAACAATTACTAGTTTCCCTTTCACACTCATTTGGCAGGATGGTACTACCTCCCTTGGAGGTTGATATCTACCAACCTACCAAAATATTCACTTACGACAGGACAGTCAGAACTAATATAAACCGTTCTATGAAACTCTTCCTGGACTCGTAGGCCAGTGTTTCTCAACCTTTTTTTACCCTTCTGGAGCCCTAGAAATAATTTTCATGTCTCAGGAAACCCCTACATAAAAATTATTGTGTATGTATCACTATTAATATCTTTCTTTTATAAACTTAAAGTTCATGAAGAAAATACTATAATTTTTTTTTTTTGATAACTGGTTTAAGCAAAAATAACTAAGTTTTTCTCAAGTTTGACAGTGCAAAAAATAAAAAAAAATGAAATCAAATTGTTAGGTAAAAGGACACAAGTGCAACTAACATGACATTTTATTGTGGCAATGTCTCGCTCTCCAGGAGCTTTGTGAAGCCGTTACAAAGCTCCTGGAGAGCAAAATGTTGCCACAATAAAATGTCACATTAGTTACACTAGTGTCCTCTTATCTAACATATTGTCAATAATTCTACCAACATTAATATAAATGAAATCAAATTGATTGTTAAAGAGACCTCGTACGAAGGCTTTCATTCGCACAAAAAAATTAACCATATCTGTAAACAAAAAAGAAAAAACAGTATCATATATAACACACACAAACAGAATGAAAGCAGATACTAATACGTAATGTGAAAGCCTTTAATGGTCAGTGGGCCACTAATTCTATTGTTTATTACAGTATACAGTATTGTAGATGAATGGTTCAGAGAACTTACAAGTTGATAAATTAGACACATGTGCAACACTTGGGTATCTTTAATGAAGAAACGTTTCACCACAGTGGCTTCATCAGTCCATACAAAGGAGAATCGTGAAGAACAGGAGGAGTACGAGGTAATCGGTCCCTCAGCTTTGAGTTGATGTAATCAGCCCATCAATCTTTTAAAGATTGATGGACTGATTACATAGCCTCAAGGCTGAGGGACTGATTACCTCATACTCCTCCTGTTCTTCACGATTCTCCTTTGTATGGACTGATGAAGCCACTGTGGTGAAACGTTTCTTCATTAAAGATACTCAAGTGTTGCACATGTGTCTAATTTATCAACAGTATACAGTACACTGTGTAGACATTTAAAAAGTACTAGAAATGTTATGATTGGTGCAAAGGTGACATTAAAAAAAAGTATCTAAAGATGATTGATACAAACCCACTAATATAGTATACTCCTTGCTTAATGATCAGTTCGCTTACTGACCTATTCTTAGAAACGGAACCTTGTTGTTAAGTGAGGAGAGGCTGTATAAAATTAAACACAGAAATGACTCTAAAAGGCATTCACATGAGTAGCCTGTTTATCACTATCTCTGGACCCGTAGTGACCTCTCGCGGAACCTTAAGTGTACCACTCGGCTTTTTTTTTCCTTGTCAGTTCTATCATTCACCTCGTCTTTCATAGCCCCCCAAATATCTGAACACATTCATTTCCTCTATACTCTTGCTCTCCAATCTGTATATATAATGTAAATTAATCCATATGTTTCTTCTGGCAGTCCTAAATTAGGAAAATGTCAATTTTCATTTCTTTAGTCTCAAAACAGCTGCTAGAAATAATGGTGTCCTTGTACATAGTGAGATTTTTCCTGACTGCTTAACATGGGTCAGTATGCTTACTGCAGTGCTGCTTTATTGTTATTCTAATGTCCTTTACTTTCAGCATTGTGTTGTACGGTAGGCTGAGTGAGGACGAGTACGTAAGAAGTGAGTGATGGAGTCAATGACAGACACTGATGTATCCACTGAAGCTCTCGCCAGCAAATGTGTGTAGTGCTTTTGGTTTATACCTTTAAGCAAAATTGTGATTCATTGAGTAATGTTTACATTTTCATTTTAAATCATCATTACAAATATATTCCTTATAAAGAATTGACATTACTGTATCTTGCACATAAATATTGTACGCATGTGGGCCCTGTTCGTAAAGCCCCCTAAGGTTTGCGACCCCAAATGATAATCAGGAATCACCGGTGGATGGAAAAGAGCAGTTTTCCATAATCATGTGTTTAAAATGCCTGGTAACATTTACACTATAAATAACAAAAAAAAGGTGCAATACCATGACTGGAGCAACACACATAACCTGCACATGTAAAAGAGGAGTCTACAACAATGTTTCGGTCCAACTTGGGCGATTTACAAAGTCACACTAACAAAAAAGGAGAAAACGAGGGAGTGTACATAGGCCAGCAGACAGGGACAGGACAAGAGGTAGTAGGAAAGGAGGAAGAGTGGTAGAGGTAGTAGTAGTGGAGTCAGTCAAATACTAAGAAAGGAGCACTGCAAGGAAGCTAGGGGCCCACAAAGGGTAGGAACAAGAACTCAGACGGGGGGGAAAATAAATAATAAAGGACAAATACCCAAGGCAGAAGAAAGAAAACCTACCCTTTCTGGGGCCCCTAGCTCCCTTGCAGTGCTCCTTTCTTAGTATTTGACTTCCTACTGCTGCTGCTGCCATTGTTGTCACCTCTACCACTACCTCTCTTCCTCCTTTTCTACTACCTCCCTCGTTCTCTCCTTATTTGCTAATGTGACTTTGTAAATGGTCCAAGTCGGACCGAAACGTCGTCGTAGGCTCCTCTCTTCTATGTGCGGGTTATTTTTGTATTTACACTAAAATATATTAAGTGCTTAACCCTTCAACTGTCCAAATGTAGATCTACTATGTTTGGAGCGCTAGTGGTACAAATGTAGATCTATGTTTGGACAGTTTAAGGGTTAATACACAGCACATACAATACTTACCTTAAAATATGGTGACACTTATTGTTCCCTTACACAGCTTGTAAGAAAATGGCAAAAATGGTGGAAGTGGTAAAAGCACTGAACATAATAAACAATGGCTCATATGAAATTCATCGAAATGTTGAAAATCAAAAAAGTGGGAGCTCTATATGCAGGGCCATCCTGTACATAAACTGTTGGATTCCCTAGAGCCAGTGAGGGAGCTCTTAATCTGAGGAATTGGACCTGTGCTCTATTTCCTTGGACCAAACCTGAATTTGTCATTTCCTCAGAAGTTTTATGACCCCTACAGGTCATGAATGTAACAATAATAGTACTAGATATAGTGGCATCCTACACACATGCCCTACATAAATGCATTCTCACACACACACATACAGAGGAGTCCTGTTTTTTATGGCTGTTAGGTTTCCCAACCAGTAGCAATAAGCAGTGCTTGATGCAGCTAGGTATAAAAAATAGATTAAAAAGTAAATACACAGTACATGCAATACTTACTATAAAAATATGGTACTGCTAACACTTCCCTTAAGCAGCTGTTATGTGAAAACAGCAGAAAAAGCACCAAACATAGAGAACAATGGCTTAATTGAAAACCCAAGAAAACTTGGAACACCAAAAAGAGGGTGCCAAATATGTGGGACCCTCCTGTGTATACAGTTGACCATCAGTTAAGACGGTAGTGACGTTCTTGAAAATGGTGTCTAAGAAAATAAATTGTTTAAACAAACTGAAGAACATATGGGAAAAATAGGGTTATGTTCCATGGACACCTTACCCCTTTCACTGTCCAGACCCCCAATCTGAAACTTGTCCACAGTGTCTAAGAATTTTCAAAAAAGCTATTTTTTTCTTATGAAATGGTAGAGAATCTTTTTTTTCTAAAGGTAATAAAATGAACAGTATGAAATTTGATGGAAAATTGACAAAATTATGCTTTCGTGAATTTTGCTGTGTGTGTGTGATATTTATGCATTGGCAATTTTGCTGGCTTTGAGTCCTATTTTAGGCCAATTACGTTATTCCAGTCAATCACATTCTCAGTTATTTCTTCAGTATGTCTTTCATTTTATCGATTGAGCACAAGAAATTGCCCAATCAACTATTTAAAATACCCAATAAAGTGATCAGAAATTTGCATTTTGGCCAATTTCACACAAATTTTAAAATTCCAATTTCAAAATAGGATGCAGAATAAACAATGCAGGCGGTATAGGTATTCCTCTGTTCGTTAGTTATGTTCCCAGGTTTTACATATGGCTTCCATTTTGATTTTTTATCCAAACAATGAATTTGTTCTCACAGAAAAATGGATTTACTGTCATGCAATATTGTAATAATTGTATAAATAATATCAGCACATTTGTGAATGCTTATAAGACCCACCCGTTGGACATGTATTGGATGAGTGATGTGATTTGTTTACTCTTGAATATCTGCAAAAATCTAACATTTCTGCTACTTTGAGCTCAATTTCAAACTATTTTCAGTCCTGAAACCAATCAGAATCATCTGTTTCTGTAATAAATCTCCCATTCTATCAAATGAGACCAAGAAACAGAATACAACCATAAAAACCATATGAAAATACACCATTAGGTTGTTGTTTTAAACCAGGAATGCAGTCAGTTTTTTCTCGTGCACTGAAGGCTGCAGGATTTTTTTAATATCATTCTCTCATATCTAGGCCCAAATTTACCTCGCACAGTATATCTGAGTGAGCTGAACTCATGGCATAGTAATAAGGAATGGACAATAACCTCAAAGCTGTAGTACTGCAGCACAGTCAGCAAAAGGGTTAAAGCACTTGAAACTTTGGAAAGTTTCCAGACATAATCAAGAGAGAGACATGGAGCTCATGGAGGATGTAAAGAGTGGATGGGTGGCATGCAGACATCACCCATCCACTCTGTTTACTCTTGGATCATTTACAAAGTTGCACTGTGACTTTGTAAATGGTCCAAGTTGGACTGAAATGTTGTCGTAAGCTCCTCTCTCCTATGTGTGGGTTATTTGTATTTTGCTTTTATTCTCTTCAAGTTTATTTGTATCATTGGCCAATATTTATTGCATTGTGTGTTTGTATGTCATTATAAATAATATAATGCAGTATAATACTCTTGTCCACAGTGAGTGGAAGCCTGCCTGTATATATTGGAGCCCACGATGTCAAAAAGTTCCCTCAACTTGCCCATCTCTTGGAGGACCTCAGCAGTCGCCTCACACCTACCGGCATTTACAAGACCACTCATGCCAAGCTTATGCAGGCTGCCTATACCATGAAGCATGCCAGGTACTTTAGCGTTTTTCTTCAAGGTTGGCAATCATCATGCTGCTCATGGCACCATGAAGCATGGCAGGTACTGTAGTGTTTTCTTCATGGTTGGCAGTCGTCATGCTGCTCATGGCATTTTGATTTAAAATTTATAGATTTTCTTTGCTTCTCTAAATCAGATATGATTACCTCTTATTACACATGTTCTATGTGACCATTAATATAACAATGTTGATGTAGGACTCTGAAGGTATAATAATATCTTTATTTTTACAAGTACAGTGGACCCCCGGTTCGCAATACTAATCCGTTCCTGAGAGCTCATCGTAAACCAAAAATATCGGAAAACAAATCAATTTTTCCCATAAGAAATAATGGAAATCAAATTAATCCGTGCAAGACGCCCAAAAGTATGAAAAAAAAAACTTTTACCACATGAAATATTAAGTTTAATGAAATAGAATAGTAATTACAATAACAACAATAACAATAAATAACAATAAATAACGAAAGAATAATTGACACTTACCTTTAATGAAGATCTGGTGATGATTGATGGGATGGGAGGAGGGGAGAGTGTGGATGGTGTTAGCATTTAGAAGGGGAATCCCCCTCCATTAGGACTTGAGGTAGCAAGTCCTTTTCTGGGGGTTACTTCCCTTCTTCTTTTAATGCCACTAGGACCAGCTTAAGAGTCACTGGACTTCTGTCGCACAACATAACTGGCAGCCTCACCATGCCTAATCACACTATGTATACCACTATGATTCTTAAATCTTTCAAACCAACCTTTGCTGGCCTTAAATTCACTCACGTCACCACTAGTTGCAGGCAATTTTTTTACCAAATCGTCATGCAACTGCCTAGCCTTTTCACAAATGATTGCTTGAGAGATGCTATCTCCTGCTATCTGTTTTTCATTTATCCACACCAATAACAGTCTCTCAACATTTTGTAACACTTGCGTAACACTTCGTAATCACAGTTGCACCTTTTGCAAGAACAGCTTCCTTGATTGTCGTTTTCTTGCTCACTATAGTAGAGATGGTTGATTGGGGTTTACTATACAACCTGACCAGCTCCGACACATGCACTCCACTTTCGTACTTTGCAATTATCTCTTTCTTCATTTCAACAGTCATTAGCACCCTTGGTCTCGAAGGGTTGGCACTGGGAGCTTTCTTGGGGCCCATGGTGACTTATTTTGCAAAAACAGGCACCAAAAACAGTGATAATATGGATAATATGGAATGTACCGAATGTATCCTTAGATGCGCGCACACTGGCTGGCTTGTAAACACTGGCACACACGGGGCAGTTCAGGCCACACATGGACACGTCTCGTACGAACCACATCGCATACCGGGTTTTGTACCGGGAAGCGAGGCAAATTTTCTGCGATATAATGCATCGGTTACCGGATTTATCGGATACCGATAGCATCGCGAACCGGGGGTCCACTGTACATGTAAAAGGTATACAGGCCTATCTGACATCAGTGATATACTACTATATAGAAAGCCACTTGTTATGCAGAGCATTTCGGGCAAATTAGGTCAATTTTGTCCTGGGATGCGACCCACACCAATCGACTAACACCCAGGTACCCATTTTTACTGATAGGTGAGCATGGACAACCGGTGTAAGGAAACGTGCCCAATGTTTCCACCCTTACCAGGAATCAAACTCGGACCCTCACTGTGTGAAGTGAGAGCCTTTACCACCAGGTCATGGGCTATCATAATAGATGTTTAAATCTTTTCTGGTCATTTTATGCATCTTCTGCCACTTACTGCATGTGTAAATGTTAGCTGGTCAATCCTGCACTTGCTGTCACTGCAGGTGTAAATGTTGGTTGGTCATTCCTGCACTTGCTACCGCTAGGTGTAAGTGTAAATGAATGTCAGCTGGTGTTGAATGAAGCATATGTGTAGTAAACTTGAAGTTGTCAGAGTACAGGCAGGCCCCACTTTAGTGTTTTGCTAATGCATCAGATTTCAGTTAGTGGAACCCCGAGTTTTGAATGCATCGACTATCAAATGCTTTGAGTTTTGACCATTTTCTTTAGAACCAATTTTGTCCCAAGTATCGAACTTGCTCCGTGTTTCGAACTGTGTACCAGACCTGTCCGCCTGCCAGCGTCCCCGCGCAGGCGTCATGAGCCAGTCTGGCTTTGTTTATGCTTGAGTAAACACTAACCTGCGCACTCATTCAAACATTTCACTATTAATTCATTGTTTGGTGCTTGTTTATTAAGTGCGACTGAAATAAGCTACCCTGGTGGTGGTGGATGGTATTGGTTGATGGTGGTGCCTTCTTCAGAAATTAAGATTTGTGCAGTGTGGAATAGGGTGCAGGCATTTGCTGAAAAATATCACCCTGAGCAAGCTGAAACAAGCCATCTCTACAAATTCAGTGACAGAACCATGTCTCATTTTTGGAAAATCTTAAAGGTAAGTAACCCCAGATAAGGACTTGTTACCTAAAGCCTTTATGGAAGAGTATTCCCCTTCCAAACAAGTGCTCTCTCACTCCCCCCTATCTTCCAGATGCCATCAACAATCTTCAATAAAGGTAAGTAAAAATCTTGTATGTTTATTTAAATGTTTATTTATCTATCACTAATTGTACTATGTACGTTTGTGTGTACGTAAGACTATAATCTCTATAAAATGTATTTTTTTGTGAATATTTTTGAGTTCCTGGAATGGATTAATTGTATTTACATTATTTCTTATGGAAAGTATTGCTTGGAGTTTCGAATGTTTCGAGCTTAGAACTAGCTCCTGGAACGGATTAAGTTCGAAACTTGGGGTTCCACTGTATTTATATATGGGGCTGTAAGAGAAGTGAATGCTCGGGTGTTGGCAAGAGGTGTGGGATTAAAAGATGAAGAATCTAACACAAAGTGGGAGTTGCCATCAGGAAAAAATCAACTGTGACACTGTGCTTTTGGGAGATTCTGACCCAGTTTTGAAGGGTGTGTAAAAGAAGGGAATTAAAAGTGAATATAGGAAAGAGTAAGGTGATGAGGATAACCAAAAATTTAGGTCATGAATGATTGGATATCAGATTGGAGGGAGGGAGCATGGAAGAAGTGAATGCATTCAGATATTTGGGGGTGGACTTGTCAGCAAATGGGTCAGTGAAAGATGAGATGAATCATAGAATTGATGAGGGGAAAAAGGTGAGTGGTGCATTGAGGAGTCTGTGGAGACAAAGAACATTATTCATAATAGCAAAGAGGGGAATGTATGAGAGTATAGCTATACCAGTGCTCTTGTATGGGTGTGAAGCATGGGTTGTGAATCTTGCAACAAGGAGAAGGCTGGAGGCTGTGGAGATGTTGTGTCTGAGGGTAATGTGTGGTGTGAATATAATGCAGAGAAGCCATAGTTAAGAAATTAGGAGGAGGTGCAGGGTTACTAAAAGTATTATCCAGAGGGCTGAGGAAGGGTTACAGAGGTTACTGAGAGTTCTGAAGGATGGATGTGTGATTTTCTTTACTGGTGAGGTTTGATGCCCTGATTCACACAGTTGGTAGTATACACAACTAAACATAAAATGGAGATTCAAAATTGCAACATTTTAGAGTACCATATAGTATTATGACTCCAGACTTTATAATGATCCAGTACAGACTGAACTGTGTATCTTTCCCTTTGCAGTTTTTTTAGTTGCAAATTATTGCTGGTGACATTAAGGGTTTTAACTCTTTTATCATTATCTATTTAATGAAAGTATGTTGTTAAAATGATGGATTTTTTGTATTAGATTAATTTACATATACAAATATTTTAAATTATATTTGTTTTATCAGGCAGTTGTACATAGAGGTTGCTACCCTGCATCGTGTAGTTCATGATGCACTGTATGAGACATCAACACTGCATGAGACATCATCAAGCTACGACAAAACTGCCAAGGTTAGTTCCTGATGGAACCAGATAACCGATTGCCAGATTAGCGATGGCCGACCTGTATTGTAATTTTTTATATACTATATCTCAACTATAAATTTTAATTACTGTAAACAACTAGCTACCTCTATTAATGAGAAAAACAATGTATAATAAAAAATTTACTCTATTCAAAACACTAGTATTAAGTAGTCAGTATGAATTAGGTTTAGTCTGCCCAAAATGTCCAGGCATGATAGTGGCTTTCTTTGTACTTAACAAATCAAAATTGTAATCACACATTGTGAACATTGTAAAGAAATAAATAAATCTTTAAATCTTTAAAAACCGAGAATTAAAAAAAAAGAAAAAAAAACTATTTGCAACATTTCTCCAAGCGGCAGCACTCCGTGTTGCCGTCAGGTGAGCATCAAGTGCCAACTTTGCGGCCTTATATCTTGGTAAGTACTTACCCTAAATTTTGTTTTTATCCCATTACATTTAGAAAATTGCCCTCTATATTTAAAAAAAATTCAAAATATTTGAGTGCTAGCAATGAGAACAGATCTACATTTGAAGAGTTAACGGGTTAAGCAAAGGTGCTGTTCACACCTGGACCATGGACAGATTAGTGACTCTTGAGTTGCACTGTCCAGTGATGTAAACCATGACCCCTCAGGAGTCACTAGTGACCTCAGCGCCAGACAATGTTGTGGCTCTTACCATGATACACCAGAGATGTACAATTTAAACCAGCAACCACTACAGATATAAAATCAGGACCATACCTGTGGTATTGGAGGGAGAGAGTATGGAGGAGGTGAATGTATTCAGATATTTGGGAGTGGACTTGTCAGCGGATGGGTCTATGAAAGATGAGGTGAATCATAGAATTGATGAGGGGAAAAGGGTGAGTGGTGCACTTAGGAGTCTGTGGAGACAAAGAACTTTGTCCTTGGAGGCAAAGAGGGGAATGTATGAGAGTATAGTTTTACCAACGCTCTTATATGGGTGTGAAGCATGGGTGATGAATGTTGCAGCGAGGAGATGGCTGGAGGCAGTGGAGATGTCATGTCTGAGGGCAATGTGTGGTGTGAATATAATGCAGAGAATTCGTAGTTTGGAAGTTAGGAGGAGGTGCGGGATTACCAAAACTGTTGTCCAGAGGGCTGAGGAAGGGTTGTTGAGGTGGTTCGGACATGTAGAGAGAATGGAGCGAAACAGAATGACTTCAAGAGTGTATCAGTCTGTAGTGGAAGGAAGGCGGGTAGGGGTCGGCCTAGGAAAGGTTGGAGGGAGGGGGTAAAGGAGGTTTTGTGTGCGAGGGGCTTGGACTTCCAGCAGGCATGCGTGAGCGTGTTTGATAGGAGTGAATGGAGACAAATGGTTTTTAATACTTGACGTGCTGTTGGAGTGTGAGCAAAGTAACATTTATGAAGGGGTTCAGGGAAACCGGCAGGCCGGACTTGAGTCCTGGAGATGGGAAGTACAGTGCCTGCACTCTGAAGGAGGGGTGTTAATGTTGCAGTTTAAAAACTGTAGTGTAAAGCACCCTTCTGGCAAGACAGTGATGGAGTGAATGATGGTGAAAGTTTTTCTTTTTCTTGCCACCCTGCCTTGGTGGGAATCGGCCAGTGTGATAATAATAATAATAAAGCCTGTGGTATGGTTTGTTTGCAATTATGTCATTACAATTTCGTGAGTCAGAGATACCCCTGTGGGAGAAAATTACATCTATATTAAAAGAAAACAACAACAACAATAAAATATCCTTCTTAGAAAACATGACAACCTTGTATAGCAGCTGGGAAAATAAAATGGGTGGGTTGGATGGGGCTGTCTTGGAGGACAATGCACCAGAGGGTGCTGGCGTTGTCCTGGAGGACAGCACACCCAATGGAGATAGTGGCCCTGGTGATGAAAGACGTAAATAGCGTTATACAATTTTCAGAGGTACAAAGAACAATACTGCTGGAGATGGACCAAAAGGGAATTATGCCTTGGGGACAGTAGTGGGCACAGCTAACCAAAAAGTTAGCTTCCGTGACTGCTAATCCGCTAACTAGCAAATTAGCTCCGCTGACGCTAAACCACTAAACTGCTGAAAAATTAGCGGAAGCTTACAATAAATGCTAACTTTTTCACTTGAATTCAGATTCAGTTTAGTTTTTTGTTTTTTTACTTTTAAGACTTTTTAGAACAGACCTGGAGAGCTTCCTAATTAGATATAGAATGCCAAGGTCATATAATAAAGTGCCGCTAGTGCGAAAATAATGATTGTTTGATTTTTTGATGTAACTCGAGCGACCGACAAGGGCACACTTGTTGCTGTACTGAAGCACCATAGCACCCAAAGAGATTGAGTTAGCTTATTTGACTATTTTCTTCATTAGTTCCAGTTACTCATTGTATTCGTTCATTTTATTCTTGTTTCTGTTCATGTTTACATTTAACTTAATTTAGATTTTGAACCCAATAAACTACAAACGAGTAGTTGAAAATTGTGCTGGGGTTCAGTGTCTTGATCAGGCTGACAAAGGTGGGTTATTCCAGTACATGCAGCTGCAGCATGTTGCAGATGAATAGGTCCACAATCTTTGTGTCCACCACAGACTGAGGGATGCTAGTGCCAGCAGCAACAAATGCTTCTCCAGTGGTGGTCTGGCATGCTCTTTGCAGGCGGCTGTGATGACTGGCTGCTGCTCCTGCTAGTGGCGCTGCCACAAGATTGCCCATGTTTTCCACGGGAAGATCCGGCCTTGATTCTCTCCTCAAACTGGATGGCATGTACTGGGTGTTTCCTCTTAACATGCAACTTCAAGTTGTAGAAACTTGCCACCTGTCCCTTGATAGTCTCCTTGGACTGGCACATGATAGTCAGTAAGATGACTGTGATCTCCGACTTGACAGAAAAGAGCATTGTTGGTGTCGGCAAGCCTAACGCTACTTTTGTGCTCCTTGAGTCTTTCAGACAGACAACGGCCAGTTTCTCCAAAGTACTGAAGAGGACAAGAAGAGCAGGAAATGGAGTAGTCTCCAGGAGCATCTACAGAGGGAGGAGAGGTATGAACTAGATTGGTGCGAAGAGTGTTAGTCTGGCAACAAGTGAGTTTGATGTCATTTGTCCCTCTCTGCCTTATTTCTATGGCCTTCCCAAAACTCATAAACCAGTTATTCCTCTTCATCCCATCATATCTTCTAGAGGTTTTGTCTCTTATTCTTTCTTCTTGGTTGGCCAAAACCCTCACTCCCTTTCTTAGTATTTTTTTCCCTGCCCAATTTCATCATTCTCAAGACTTCATCGAGCGTGTTTGCCCTCTCCCGACCTGTAAGATGCTTAGTCTTGATGTTGAGTCCCTCCTCTATAATGTCCCTCTTGATGATGTCCTCAATTTTCTCAGAAGGCCAATGAAGGGTTACTTCATCCCTTATACCTATTGATGTCTTGATCTTATTTGTCTTTGTGTGGACTCAGATTCCTTTTCCTTCCAAGGCAGATATTATGGGCTCTCCTCTGTCTCTTGTTCTTGCTAATCTTTATATGGAATACTTTGAGACTGTTCTTCCTACTATTGATGTGCTCCCTTCACTCTGGCTCTGTGTAGATGACATCTTTGCTCTTTGGCCTCATGACTCTAGTCTCTTCCAGCCATTTCTCGATGCCCTTAATAATCTTGCCCCTTCCATTAAGTTTAAAACTGAATGGGAATCTAATTCTTTGCTTCCTTTCCTTGATGTTCATGTCCACCTCTCAGATACACATGTTGCTCTTTCCATGTACCGCAAGCCTCTGCACAGTGGCATGTACATTCATTTTTTTCATGTGCTTCCATTGTCAAGAAAAGTGTTCTTATTTCTCTTTCTCCATGCTCTCCACATTTGTGATCCTTGGTTCCTTGAATCAAAAAATTTCCACTCTTCGTAATTCATTTTCTCGTCATGGCTACCCTTCCCATTTCATAGACTCTGCCTTCTCGCGTGCTAAATGGACTTTCTTCTCTCCTAAACTCTCTACTCCTGGGAACTCTCCTGTCTTCTGCCTTCCCTATATTTCCAGTCTTTCTAATCTCAACAACCCTCTCCGTTCCTTAGACATCAATCTTACTTTTTGCCAGACTAACACTCTTCACACCAATCTAGTTCATACCTCTCCTCCCTCTATAGATGCTCCTGGTGTCTACTCTATTTCCTGTTCCTCTTGCCCTCTTCAGTACTTTGGAGAAACTGGCCATTCTCTTTCTGACACTCAAGGAGCACAAAACTAGTATTAGGCTTGCCATCATCAACAATGCTCTTTTTTTTTTTATGTCCAAGATCACCCTCATCCTATTGACTGATTTTCTGCTTAAACTGTCTACCCTACTTCTAACTTCCACAGTCGCCATCTTGTTGAATCCTCCCTTATACACAACTTTCCTTGTATGGATCTTAGTCCTGGCTTTGTCTCTGTGGATGCCTTCCTTTCTCATTACATTGTAAAATGCTCGAAACTTCAGAACACCTGTGACTTAACCTGATTCTTTTTTCTCCTTCTCCCTCTTCCCCTTTCCTCTTTCTCCTTAGAGTTTTCTTTCTTCTGCCTTGGGTGTTTGGCCCTTTATTGTTTATTTATTTCATCCCCCCCACTGTGTTTGTGTTCCTGCCCTTTGTGGGCCCCTAGTTCCCTTGTAGTGTTCCTCTTTCTTAGTCTTTGAATGACTCCAGTACCACTACTACCACCTCTACCACTACCCCTCTACTTCCTTCCCTATTACCTCTCTTGTCCCATCCCTGTCTGCTGGCCTGTGTATACTGCCTCCTCCTTTCTGTTAGTGTGACTTTGTAAATGGTCCAATTCGGACTGAAACCTTTGTCGTAAGCTCCCCTCTCCTATGTGTGGGTTATTTGTGTGATGTATCTACATCTATTTGTGTGATGTATCCTAGAAGGAATAGTACTAAACTTGTACATGAAAATCACTCCCTACCAAAAGCAAGAGACTTGACAGGAGATGCAACATTGCCCCGATGAAAAGCAAGGGCGCCATGAGTACACTAAGAGACAACACAATAAGTGTCAGGGGCCCAAGATTGTTCAACTGCCTCCCAGCATACATAAGGGGGATTACCAATAAACCCTTGGCTGTCTTCAAGAAGGCACTGGACAGGTACCTAAAGTCAGTACCTGATCAGCCAGACTGTGGTTTGTCCATTGATCTGCATGAGGCCATCAGTAACAGCCTTGTTGATCAGGCCCTGATCCACCAGGAGGCCTGATCATAGACCGGGCTGTGGGGACGTTAATCCCTGAAACCCCCTCCAGGTATACATATTCCCATATTATAGTAACAATTTAGTATTTAAATTATGAATTCAGTTTGCCTTTCATTCCCATATTTTATGTCTTCTTCAGCAGAGAGTTTAATATAATATGTCTTCTAACATGTTACTTATTTTCTTTATAATCCAGAACTTGCAGGACATGCTCGAAGCTCTGACATTATCTGAACTAGAGCATCACTTGATGCTGGTCCAGGACAGCTCAGATCAGACAACCTCAGCGCAACATCAGAAGATGCAACAACCATTATCCAGCTTCCAGCAGTCTCAGGTGATTACCTATTTGTAGCTATGGGAGTAGAGTATGTTGGTGTTGTCTCTTTTCTATGCACAGTAGTCCCTTGCCTTACGATGGGCTTGAGTTACCATAATTTTAAGTTAGGATTTACCTTCATAAAGGAATTTAGTTTTGAGTTGTGATGAAAATTTTGAAATACCATATACATGTGATAGTCAGTGCTCGTGGGTGGGCCTGAGCCCAGAGACAAGACAGTGATGAAAAGGTGAAGGGCGTGTTGGAAATGAGTGAGTGGGTGAGGGGTAGTGGGTGGAAATTTGGAGGTGGTGGGTGGGAGTGAGGCAGAATGAAAGGGAGGAAGACAGACAGACAGACACAGAGGGAGGGAGGGAGACTGTACATATGCCAGACACAGGTGGTGGAAGACTGCTTGAATAAGAGTGTAAATATTAAGTCGCCAATTCTTTACAAATATGTCTGCCTGCCATCTGTTGGGTGCCAATATCTCTGGATATTTGAAACTGAAGCCTATGCATGTATACTACTCAGAAAATCCCGGTGATTAAACAACAAAAAATATTCAAGGTGACCCACCTTATGGCTTCAGAGCAGATTAATTCATTTTACATTCTTATAATAAAATAGGTTCCAAGTACAGAGCAGCAAATTACTATGAATTTGTGAATGCAATAATGTCATAAGTTGGGGTTCTCTCTAAGTGTACAGTGCAATATTTTTTTTTCAGTATCAATTATTTGTTATTTATTAATTTCTAAGTGTTTGAAATTGTGCATCTTGACTTTTCCAATACAGCACACGGTGTTTGGCATCACCCCAGAGCAAGTGTTAGCACGTGCCCAGGTCCGTGTCTCTGACAAGATGATCCTTCAGTTGGCTAAGGTGTTAGAGGAGAGGATAGAAAAGGAATGGATCAGGATTGCTTCATTTCTGGATCCAGTAGGTGAGGATTACCCTCTTTGTGGTACATATATGTATATTTCTTGTGTCCCAGTGTTTTAGTTGTGTTCTTGTGTTGGTGTGTGCCATTATTTTAGTTTTCATATGTTGATGTGTTCCTGTGTAATTGTGTTATAGGTTGTGATCCTGTGTTTGTGTTGTATCCCTGTTGTTGTGTTCCTGTGTTAGTGTTCCTGTTAGTGTTCATGCATTGTGTTCATGTGTTTTTTGTTCCTCTGTGTTCCTGTGTTGTGGTTGTTTGTACGTTATAGTTGTGTTCATTTGTTTGTGTGTTGTGGTTGTGTTCATGTGTTGTGGTTTTTCGTGGTTGTGTATTGTAGTTTGTTTCTTGTATTCATGTGGATTAACATTCTCAGTTGTGTATAAGTTAGGAGAGAGTAAGTTTTCACTTCTAGTCCACTGAGATAGGTGGACAATCTTCAGTGTGGATCATGAGACATGTTAGTATCTAATGTGAGAAGTTACTTAAGATGTGTACTGTTGACACCTTTATCATTATCATTCTGTTTCTTTCATTAATGATTATGGAACTATTTGTGCTGATTGCTACAGCCACCTTTTCTAACACTGTTAACTGCCTCTAACATGTTCACCTAATTATCTTTGATCCTCTGCCTCCTGTGTCCATCACTGTAATATTATCCCACTAATCAGTTGTTGGGTTATTTCTGTTTTATGTAACTACAGGACTCTAAGATCCTTGTGACCCTGGCTGTGGGTCAGCCAGTGCTGGGTCACTTTACTGTGGTAGGATTTGTGACCCTCTGATGTGGTCACCTTACTGTGGTAGAATTTGTGACCCTCTGATGTGGTCACCTTACTGTGGTAGTATTTGTGACCCTCTGATGTGGTCACTTTACTGTGGTGGCAAGGTTTGTACCTACTGATGTTAGATCATCTTACCATGATGGGAGGCTTTGTACCTATTGATGTTAGATCACCCTCATGGTGGCAGGTTTGATCCCTGACACCCATGTTTCAACATAAGTACTAGAGGAACTTGCTCCTTTGTCCAAAATGAAGAGTGTCTTGTCACCTTTAACTAGGACTGAAGTATGCATATTGACTTACGGCATAACATAGTATAATAAGTGTTTTAAATACGTTGAGTCTGACACCATTTTTTATATAGGCTCAGCAGTGTTGTTAGAGTAATCTTGGTAGTAGCATATTGTACTGGTGTTAATAACTACAGTACACTCTTAAGATAACCTGTATTCACACTTCCTTTATTACAGAATTTGTGAATTATGATCCTGATGAAGTTAGTAAAATTCCTGATCGGCTGGAGGACAAGGCACGCAAGTTGACTGAGGAGAGACTTGCACTGATACACAGCATGAGACAGACTGACTACTTGTTCCAGCAGGTGAGTCACTGTTCTCTTGTAACACATCTATAACATTATCATCAACTTTTGGTATTTTAGCCTTTGTCAACTATAGCAGAACTATCCAGGTAAAGAAAGGGAAAGATTCTTGTACTGATGGCCAGTTCTTGTCTTGATTGATGGTCATACTGCTGGAGGCTGGTCATATGTTCTTTGATTTATTCTCAGGCTTTTCTTTACTTTTTCCTAATTATCTTTCCATTTCTTGCAAGATTGCTTCACTCTAAGCTAGTGCACATGCTTGCTACACATCTTTGTCTCCATGTACAAGGAAAAAGTGAGTTACATCTATGTTAGCCATGGAGAGAGAAAGAGAGCCATGACTATGGATATCCAGTAAGTCCAAGGTCTGGTGAGAGAAAAAGAGCAAGGAAGGTTAGACATAACTGATCTAGGCTAAGGTTACTGGATCATCCACCTGGAGGCAGGTCTAGCTCAGGGCAGGGTAGGTCATCCACCAGGAGGCAGGTTAGCTCAGGACAGGGCAGGTCATCCACCAGGAGGCAGGTCTAGCTTAGGGCAGGGTAGGTCATCCACCAGGAGGCAGGTTAGCTCAGGACAGGGCAGGTCATCCACCAGGAGGTGGATCTAGCTCAGGGTGGGGCTTACGAACCTTGAGTACCCATGTAATGGAGGACTTAAGAGTATGTAGTGACTCCCTGAGGGACTCGAGGTGACTTCCTTCCATAGGATGAGTATGTGATGATTACTGTCCTCAGGATGTGTATGTGGTAATTACCACCCCCACACACTGGAAAATTTTGCATTCTCTCTTGTTATTAGTTAAACAGTATCACCTATTGTATTAACTAGCACATGAGTAAATAGGTTTACCAAGGCTTATTGCTTGGGTATTGTTGAAGATGGGTTGGGCAAATATTCTGTTAGTTGGATGGATTGTGAAAGACATGCCTAGTATGGGCCAACAGGCCTGCTGCAGTGTTCCTCCTTTCTTTATATTGTAAAATAGAAATATTGCCGTGATGTGTGCTTAAAATAATCGTAGTATGGGAAAGAACCATCAATTTAGTCTTCTCAAGTTATGATAGATTCCAGCATGGCATATTTTTATTCACTGATGAAAAGTGTTGACATAATGAGGAACATTTTTTCCCATTCAATCTTATAACAGAGATGATTGATTGGATTCTCATGTCAGGCTGTTAGATTAATATTATTTGATGTGTTATGAAATATGTCAGTGCAATATTCATTATTCTTTAATTCTTGTAATTTTATGTGCCTCCAGTAGTGACAACATTATACGGTACTATTGGCTTCCTCCTCACAGGGGGGTAGTGTTATCTGGGATGTAATAGCAGAACTGCTATATTCTGAACTGCCAGTTCACTGGTCGAGAGGACATGCCACTGGGTGTGTGATGAACCTTGAATAAATTGTAACATACATGATGTACACCACAACCACCAACCATCACCACTCACCACCACCAACTATCACTCGCCACCACCCACTATCACCACCACAAGTAACTCCCCCACCTACCACAAATTACCACCACCAGCAACTCCCCACCCATCACCCAACACATCAACCCTAGCACTGCAACAGTCACCAGTGAGGAACATTGAAGTCCAAGAGAGCAGACTAGGACATCCTGTATTGCCCATGAGCCATCAAATGATGTCAATGATCACATGTTTCACTGATATCATATGCGACTTGATAGACTGAGATGAAAAGACCCTTGTGAATATATGCATGGACAAAACAGTCCATTCATTTCTCAGATTTACCTGATCACCCTACACAGTGGCCAGAGACAGTGATGGCAGTGGAACGCACAGGAACTACAGCAAGACCATGATCGTGGCTACATAATACTGAATTAGATTAACATCTTAGAGATCCTCTGATGGGTCATATTAAGATTAAGACCAATGTTGTGATGCTGTTCCTGATGAATCAGTCAATCAAGTTCTTAGTATTAGGATTGAAAAAGCCACTCGAGGCAAAATGTTTCCTCTTCTAAATGTCCTAATGGGTCTTTAAACCCCCATAACAATCAGTATGGGGTGACTACCACACATGGGTGTGGGTTGACTTCCTCTCATAGGATGGGTATGGAGTGACTACCAACATCAGAATGGGTATGTGTTGCTAATGAAAATTATAAAGTTAATGGGGCACAAAAAAATCTCTCAAAGGTACCCAAGTGTTGCAGATGTATCTTATCTATCAGCTTGTCAGTATTATTTACCCGTGATCTATTTTCTGTAACTCGTGACATAAAATTAATTTTGCATTATTGTTGACAATACTGAAGATGTGTGTTTTATAAGAGTGTTGTGCAGTGGCTGCAGTCTGATGTGTGTTGTTTTATAAGAGATGTTGTACTGTGGATGCACTCTGAGGCATGAGTATACCTGGAGAGGGTTTCGGGGGTCAATGCCCCCATGACCTAGTCTGAAACCAGGCCTTGTGGTGGATCAGGGTCTGATCAACCAGGCTGTTACTGCAGGCCACATGCAAACTGACATACAAGCCACAGCCTGGCTGGTCAGGTACTGACTTTAGGTGTCTGTCCAGCGCTGTCTTGAAGAGAGCCAGGGGTCTATTGGTAATCTCCCTTATGTATACTGGGAGGCAGTTGAACAGTCTTGGGCTCCTGACACTTATTTTATTGTCTGTGTGCTCGTGGCACCCCTGCTTTTCATTAGGGGAATGTTACATCTCCTGCCTAGTCTTTTGCTTGCATAGGGAGTGATTTTCGTGTGCAAGTTTGGTACCAATCCTTCTAGGACTTTTCCAAGTGTACATTATCATGTATCTTTCTCGCCTGCATTCCAGGGAATACAAATAAACCATTACCAGTAATTTAGGTGCTTTATCGTACTTATGTGTGCCGTGAAAGTTCTTTGTATACTCTTCAGGTCAGCAATTTTGCCTGTCTTGAAAGGGGCAATCAATGTACAGCAGTATTCCAGTCTAGAGAGAACAAGCAATTTGGAGAGAATCATCATGGACTTGGCATCCCTAGTTTTGAAGGTTCTCGTTATCCATCCTATTATTTTTCTAGCAGATGCGGTAGATACATTGTTGTGGTCTTTGAAGGTGAGATCCTCTGACATTATTGCTCCCAGGTTCTTCATATTACTTTCTTGCTCTATTGTATGGTTAGAATTTGTTGTATACCCTGATACAGTTTTAATTTCCTCAAGTTTTCCATATCTGAGTAGTTGAAATTTCCCTTCATTGAACTTCATATTGTTTTGAGTGGCCCATTTGAAGATTTGGTTGACATCTGCTTGGACTCTTGCGGTGTCTTTGATGAAGGACACTGTCATGGCAGTTCGGGTTTCATGTGCAAAGGAAGGCACAGAGCTATGGCTTACATCTCTGTCAGATATGAGGATGAGAAATAGGATGGGAGCAAGTACTGTGTCTTGTGGAACAGAGCTTGTCACAGTCGCTGCCTCAGACTTTACTGTCTGAATTCTATCTGAATTCTATTTGCCAAATTATAGCTACATCTACCAACTTTTCCTGTTATTCCTTTATCATGCATTTTGTGCACAATTACACCATGGTTGCACTTGTCAAAGGCTTTTGCAAAGTCTGTGTATACTACATCTACATTTTGTTGATCCTCTGTAGCATCCAGGACTTTGCCATAGTGGTCCAGTAGCTAGGACAGGCAGGAGTGACCTGCTCTAAACCTATGCAAAGAAATAAAATCCTTAATCCTTAACTGATCACATTTTGCTGCTCAGGAGCCCTGTGCACATACAGTGGAACCTTGGTTTTCAATGAATTCAGTTTTCAACTACTTTTTTTGTCAAAATTTTGTCCGTTTTCATTCATCACCTCAGTTTTTGTCGAGTTGACAGTGGTCCACCGTACCAAATGTGTCCGCCCATGCCCACACAAAGCATCCCTTGCGTTCTGAGTCAGTCTGGCTTTGTTTCTCGTTGGTAGAGGGTGGTAGTGATGGTGGTAGAGATAACCTCTCCTACCTCTCCCCTTCTCACTGTCTTCCATATGCCAATGAATCTTCAGTAAAAGTGATGTTAAATGTTCATTTATCAGTTTCATTAGTCCTTTATATTTCATTGTTTTCTGTATGTAAAATTAGTTATTCTTTATAAAATGTATTTTTTGTTAATACTTTTGGGTGTCTGGAATGGATTAATTGGATTTACATCATTTCTTATGGGAAATATTGCTTCAGTTATCATTGAATTCGGTTTTTATCAGACTTTCTGGAATGAATTAATGACGAAAACAGAGGTTCCACTGTATGTCGGGTTGACTTGTTCTCACGTATGTTTTTCTTATTGAATTTGAATTTTGTGAAGACACCCTTAAGACTGATCACATTTTGCTGGTCAAGAGCCCTGTGCTCACGTTTGTACCTCAGAAATGTTGTTATCCGAGTGAATTGTCTTTGATGTGGTTATATCACGTATCAAATCATCATTGTTAGTGAAGATGAGGCATGTTGTGTTGTCTTTGCACTTATAGTCAGTTATTGAATGAATGATAAATATTTAATTTTCTGGGTCACTTTCCAGGATATGGTTAATATATATTTTGTTACAGGTGTACTGTCTGCTGTTGAAGTACAGCAAGATTCTGCAGTGTCTGGTGGAAAAGCAACGCTTGTCTTGCTACCCAGCACAGCACCTCTTAAGTGGCATCAATATGCACAATGTTCAGCTGATGAAACTCAAGTAGGTTCATGTTCTGTCACTGTCAGTAATATATATAAACAGGCAGGTTATCTAAGTAGATGAGTGTATAGGGTTATGAGAAGGTAACAACACCTGAAGATTTTTGTCTTTGTCTTCATTCTAAATAATAGTCAACAAAAATTTTTTTTAATAACTTAAATGTAAAAATGCTATATATAATATTCTAAACTTTCTCAAATTTTGTAGTATTTTGCTTAAGAAAAATGTATTACTGCATGTTTAAGTATTTAAATTCTTTTTCATTCATGCACAAAACTGCCTCCCCTCCCCCCATATCTTTCTCTCTCTCCTAGTTTTGGACTAGTAGCTTGAAATAGGGCTCAAAATGGCAAAAAGTGTATAATTTTTTTTCTTTCACTGAGGAAGTGTAAGATTTTTCCCTGTGTCCCCGCCTAGTCTGTTTTATGGGTTTTTTACTTGGTCTGCTTTAACCCCTTGAGGGTCAGTGCCGTAGTTCGACGGTTTTGAACTCTGGGTCAGTGCCGTAGAACTGCGTCATGTGCTCAGCTCGCGCAAATAAGCTGTAAGGGGGAAAATTTTGGCCTAGATATGGAAGAATGGGTCTGTTTGGTGAGTGAGCTATACAATATGTATATAAAAAAAAAGTCCTGCCCCATACAGTGCATGATGGGAAAAACCTGTTGCTGGGTTTTTTATTTAAAATAGTGTTTTATTCTCAGTTTCTTGGTATCAATTGATAGAACGGAAGATATGTTACTGAAATAGAGATGATTTTTATCAGAAGTAGCTTGAAATTGAGCTTAAGCTCAATTAATGGAAATATTAAATTTTTGATAAATTTTTCAGAGTAAACAAATCGCATCACTTGTCCAATACACGTCCAACTAGTCAGTCTAATATGCATTCACAAATGTGCTGACATTATTTATACAATTATTAATGTAATGCATAACAGTAAATCTTTTATTTTTTTTTTTATTTTTTTTATTATCACACTGGCCGATTCCCACCAAGGCAGGGTGGCCCGAAAAAGAAAAACTTTCACCATCATTCACTCCATCACTGTCTTGCCAGAAGGGTGCTTTACACTACAGTTTTTAAGCTGCAACATTAACACCCCTCCTTCAGAGTGCAGGCACTGTACTTCCCATCTCCAGGACTCAAGTCCGGCCTGCCGGTTTCCCTGAACCCCTTCATAAATGTTACTTTGCTCACACTCCAACAGCACGTCAAGTATTAAAAACCATTCGTCTCCATTCACTCCTATCAAACACGCTCATGCACGCCTGCTGGAAGTCCAAGCCTCTCGCACACAAAACCTCCTTTACCCCCTCCCTCCAACCTTTCCTAGGCCGACCCCTACCCCGCCTTCCTTCCACTACAGACGGATACGCTCTTGAAGTCATTCTGTTTCGCTCCATTCTCTCTACATGTCCGAACCACCTCAACAACCCTTCCTCAGCCCTCTGGACAACAGTTTTGGTAATCCCGCACCTCCTCCTAACTTCAAAACTACGAATTCTCTGCATTATATTCACACCACACATTGCCCTCAGACATGACATCTCCACTGCCTCCAGCCTTCTCCTCGCTGCAACATTCATCACCCATGCTTCACACCCATATAAGAGCGTTGGTAAAACTATACTCTCATACATTCCCCTCTTTGCCTCCAAGGACAAAGTTCTTTGTCTCCACAGACTCCTAAGTGCACCACTCACCCTTTTCCCCTCATCAATTCTATGATTCACCTCATCTTTCATAGACCCATCCGCTGACACATCCACTCCCAAATATCTGAATACATTCACCTCCTCCATACTCTATCCCTCCAATCTGATATCCAATCTTTCATTACCTAATCTTTTTGTTATCCTCATAACCTTACTCTTTCCTGTATTCACTTTTAATTTTCTTCTTTTGCACACCCTACCAAATTCATCCACCAATCTCTGCAACTTCTCTTCAGAATCTCCCAAGAGCACAGTGTCATCAGCAAAGAGCAACTGTGACAACTCCCACTTTATGTGTGATTCTTTATCTTTTAACTCCACGCCTCTTGTCAAGACCCTCGCATTTACTTCTCTTACAATCCCATCTATAAATATATTAAACAACCACGGTGACATCACACATCCTTGTCTAAGGCCTACTTTTACTGGGAAATAATTTCCCTCTTTCCTACATACTCTAACTTGAGCCTCACTATCCTCGTAAAAACTCTTCACTGCTTTCAGTAACCTACCTCCTACACCATACACCTGCAACATCTGCCACATTGCCCCCCTATCCACCCTGTCATATGCCTTTTCCAAATCCATAAATGCTACAAAGACCTCTTTAGCCTTATCTAAATACTGTTCACTTATATGTTTCACTGTAAACACCTGGTCCACACACCCCCTACCTTTCCTAAAGCCTCCTTGTTCATCTGCTATCCTATTCTCAGTCTTACTTTTAATTCTTTCAATAATAACTCTACCATACACTTTACCATGTATACTCAACAGACTTATCCCCCTATAATTTTTGCACTCTCTTTTGTCCCCTTTGCCTTTATACAAAGGAACTATGCATGCTCTCTGCCAATCCCTAGGTACCTTACCCTCTTCCATACATTTATTAAATAATTGCACCAACCACTCCAAAACTATATCCCCACCTGCTTTTAACATTTCTATCTTTATCCCATCAATCCCGGCTGCCTTACCCCCTTTCATTTTACCTACTGCCTCATGAACTTCCCCCACACTCACAACTGGCTCTTCCTCACTCCTACAAGATGTTATTCCTCCTCCAGGTCTCCAGGTAAACTCCTTGCCCTATACACGAAATCACAGCTTCCCTATCTTCATCAACATTTAACAATTCCTCAAAATATTCCCTCCATCTTGCCAATACCTTTAACTCTCCATTTAATAACTCTCCTCTCCTATTTTTAACTGACAAATCCATTTGTTCTCTAGGCTTCCTTAACTTGTTAATCTCACTCTTATTTTCTTATTTATATGAATGAATATTCTTTGTGAATAAAAATTCAAAATGGAAAGAAAGTGTGATATAAAAGAGGTCCGGGAACATGAGTAATGAACAGAGGAAATGTTATTTTAGTGCCAGGAATACCTGCTTTGTTTATTCTGGACCCTATTTTGAAATCAGCACATTTTGAAATTTGTGTGAAATTGGCCTTACCTATTTCTGATCACTTCATTGGGTAGTTGAAATAGTTGATTGGGCAGTTTCTTGTGTTCATTTGACAAACTGGAAGGCATACTAGTTAAATTGTTAATAATTTAGTCTGCTGGAATAAAGTAATTGGCCTAAAATAGGATTCAATGTGGGCAAAATCATCGATGCATAAATATCACTGACATCAAAATTTGTGAAAGCATGATTTCATCAATTTTCCATCAAATTTCATACTTCTTGTTTTATTACCTTCAGAAAGATTCTCTACCATTTCAAAGAAAATTTTTTTTTTTTTTTTTTTTTTGAAAATTATTGGACCCTATGGACACTTTCCAGATTGGGGGTGTGGACCCTCAAGGGGTTAATTATAGGGATGGCCTAAACCATGACCAATCATTCTTCATTATATTTTATTATCTGAGAAATAGGATAAAACTTTGATTTTTTGTGTGCGATGATGGATTCAAAATGGTGAGAAAGTGTTATATAGAAGTGGCCAGGAGATGTGATTAATAAACAGAGGAAAGGTTACTTAGTGACTGGATCGCCTACTTTGGACTCTGCAAATTGAAATTTGTGTAACTTTGGGCAAATTATCGACTTCTGTAGAACAGAAGGCATTCTACTGAAATAGCTAGGAATTTGGTTAAATTGAGCAATGGAACTAGCTTAACATATGAATCAGTGGTCAAAATCACCATTGCATAAATTGCTCCCGGACTGCCAACTTTGCACATGTGTAATTCTGTAAGTTTTTCATAAAACTTTGCATTTGTGGTGTCATTACATTCAGAAATACATTCTCCACCATTTCAGATTTTTTTTCACTGGTCACAACAATGAAAGTGTTAAACAACTCTCATGGTACTGTGTGCCCTTGTCTTATGCTTACTTTTATTGGAAAATAATCCCTCTCCCACATAGTTTAACCTAAGCCTCTTTCTCAACTGTTTACTGCTTTTAGTTACCTACTACCCATCTATTCCATACATTTAAATCTGCTTTAAAGCTACTCTATCCCCCTATCATATGCCTTTTCTAGATCCATACATTCAACAAACAGTTGCTAAGTATTAATAATGAAGCAAGTCACTGTGAAATAGGTCTGAATGATGCAGATCAGAGGATCATTTGAACTATAAGTTGCACACTCCTAGCAAGACAGCTTTGAATAAATGACTGTCAGTTTTTCCATTGTTGGATCACCTTCCCTGGTAGAAGACAACTAGAGTGGTTAAAAAAAAATAGTGTATTGGCAATGTAGCCTTTAACTCTTACTGTCCAAACATAGATCCAAGTTCACATGTGTAGCACTCTGACCTTTATTTTCTTCATTTGAAAGCATGAGGCCTGGTCACAGACCAGGCCGCGGGGGCGTTGACCCCCGGAACTCCAGGTATGGAACAAAAAAAGTAGACCTACGTTTGGAGCGCTACGCACATGAACACTGATCTGTGTATGGACAGTTTAAGGGTTAAAACCTGTGATTTCTTCTATAATAAAGTAGAGAAGTAGAATATTCAAACAGCCTCAAGGAGAAATCCTGGTATATTTCCTTAAAACTTTATTTACTGAGGCTAGGTCTCTATATTTGCTCTGTAGAGTATAACCTAGATAATATAATGTGTTGTAGATGAATGGTTCAGAGAACCGACATGTTGTTGAATTAGACACATGTGCAACTCTTGGGTATCTTTATTGAGGAAATGTTTTGCCACACAGTGGCTTCATCAGTCCATACAAAGGAGAAACTTGAAGAACAGGAGGAGAATGAGGTAATCAGTCCCTCAGCCTTGAGTCGATGTGGTCAGTCCATCAATCTTGAATAGAATATGGCATATGAGCGGAGAAGCAGCTTATAAACCGTAGACAGGTGAGGGGCAGCAGTCATAGGTGGTGTCACATTTGTCCAATGTGGAAGTAGGTCGTGCCCAAGGGTTGGGATCTTAATACTTGGGAATTCTTCACTTGCCTAACCCTTGGGCACGACCTACTTCTGCCACCACCTACGACTGCTGCCCCTCACCTGTCTACGGTTTACAAGCTGCTTCTCCGCTCATATGCCGTATTCTATTCAAGATTGATGGACTGACCACATCGACTCAAGGCTGAGGGACTGATTACCTCATTCTCCTCCTGTTCTTCAAGTTTCTCCTTTGTATTGACTGATGAAGCCACTGTGTGGTGAAATGTTTCCTCAATAAAGATACCCAAGAGTTGCACATGTGTCTAATTCAACAACATGCTGGTTCTCTGAACCATTCATCTACAATCCTGTCAGACACTGCAACTTCTTGGGATCTTAATACTTGGGAATTCTTCACTTGCCTAACCCTTGGGCACGACCTACTTCCACATTGGACAAATGTGACACCACCTACGACTGCTGCCCCTCACCTGTCTACGGTTTATAAGCTGCTTCTCCGCTCATATGCCGTATTCTATTCAAGATTGATGGACTGACCACATCGACTTAAGGCTGAGGGACGGATTACCTCATTCTCCTCCTGTTCTTCAAGTTTCTCCTTTGTATGGACTGATGAAGCCACTGTGTGGCGAAACGTTTCCTCAATAAAGATACCCAAGAGTTGCACATGTGTCTAATTCAACAATATAATGTGTAAATCTTTGTAGAATTTATGAACAATAATAATGTGGCACATAAATCTCAATAAAATATATAAACATTTACAATATGATGTGGCAATGTTATACATTGCCACAGTACACCTGTGGCAATGTGTGGTGTGAATATAATGCAGAAAATTTATAGTTTGGAAATTAGGAGAAGGTATGGGATTACCAAAATTATTATCCAGAGGCTGAGGAGGGGTTGTTGAGGTGGTTCAGACATGTAGAGAGAATGGAACAAAACAGATTGACTTCGAGTGTATAAATCTGTAGTGGAGGGAAGGTGAGGTAGGGATCGGCCTAGGAAGGGTTGGAGGGAAGGGGTAAAGGAGGTTTTGTGTGCGAGGGGCTTGGACTTCGAGCAAGCATGCGTGAGCATATTTCATAGGAGTGAATGGAGACAAATGGTTCTTAATACTTGATGTGCTGTTGGAGTGTGAGCAAAGTAACATTTATGAAGGGATTCAGGGAAACCGGCAGGCCGAAGATGGGAAGTACAGTGTCTACACTCTGAAGGAGGGGTGTTAATGTTGCAGTTTTATAACTGTAGTGTTAAGCACGCCTCTGTCAAGACAGTGATGGAGTGAATGATTGATGAATGTTTTTCTTTTTTGGGCCACCCTGCCTTGGTGGGAATTGGCCAATGTGTTAATAAAAAAATAAAAAAAAAATTACAATATGATGTGTATATCTCCATAATAGTGTATAATCAATGAATATTTTCCAGGTGTATGCAATTAGAGATAATGGTTGACACCTACAACAGCCAGTCAGTTCCAGCACTGAAGCTTATTCAGGCTCATCTGGAGGACCGTAAAGAAAGAGCTCAAAAGACCTTGGCCCTTCTTCAGCATAAATTAAGCAGCTACAGTGGACTCGACTCGAGGTACCAGGAATTGTTAGAAGAATACTCAAAACTACAGCAAGACATAAACTTCACTAAAAAATCAATGGAAGAGTGCTCTCATTAAGGTACTGAAGAAAAAGGAAGCCCTATTGACTTTCTCAATTATGTGAGAGAATTTAGTGACTAGTGTATCATAAATGTGAATGTCATGTACAGTAACAAATTGAGTCTGGACACCTACACTTGGGCTTCTTGCTTGTATTATATAATGGCATAAAAAGAATTTTGTATTTATTTCTTAAAATATTACAACTATAATTGTAACAAAATAATGTCTGTTCTAAATAACGTGAAAATAAAAATATATTGCATTTGTGTTTTCAAACTTTTGAGGTAGAAAATTTCTTGATTGATAGAGAAAAATCTTTTTCTAATAAACTCATTTTCCATGTATACAGTAGGGCCCCACTTACATGGCAGGTTAGGTTCCAGGCTGCCACTGTAAAGTGGGTGGCCCTTTTTTTCCACTTGTAAATGCATATAACAAGTTTACACTATTATATATTAAGTTAGCAATAGAACTAGGCATCAAAAAACAATAAAAAAGTAAAATACACATATAGTATACTCATTACTTACATTTAAAATGTGTAGTCTTAATGTAGGGTGAGAGGTGAGTATTTATCGTAGAAAATCAGGTGTGGTAGCTCCCACACCTACATGAAATATACTACTTAAATTTAGGGTACCCAGAGCAATTAACATGGGTGAGTTTATGAAGGATGAGGTTAGCCATACAATTGATGAAGGAAAAAAGGTGAGTGGTGTGTTGAGGTATATGTGAAGACAAAAAACATTATCCATGGAGGCAAAGAAGGGACTGTACAATAGTATAGTGGTACCAACACTCTTATATGGGTGTGAAGCATGGGTTGGAAATGCTGCAGCAAGGAGGAGGCTGGAGGTGATGTCATGTCTAAGGGCAATGTGTGGTGTTAATATGCAGAGAATTCAAAGTGTGGAAATTAGGAGGTGGTGTGGTCATTTAGAGAATGGAAAAAAGTAGAATGATTTGGAGAGTGTATAAATCTGTAGGGGAAGGAAGTTGGGATAGGGGTCGTCCTCAAAAAGATTGGAGGGAGAGGGTAAAGGAGGTTTTGTGGGCAAGGGGCTTGGACTTCCAGCCAGCGTGCATGAGCATGTTAGATAGGAATGAATGGGGACGATTGGTTTTTGGGAACTGATGAGCTGTTGGAGTGTGAGCAGGGTAATATTTTGTGAAGGGATTCACGGAAACCGGTTAGCTGGACTTCAGTCCTGGAAGTGGGAAATACAATGCCTGCACTTTAACCCTTTCAGGGTCCGTCCCGTAGATCTACGGCTTTACGTTCAGGGTCCAAACCGTAGATCTACGCCATGAGCTCAGCTCACTCTGATAAACTGTGAGTGGTACATTTGGGCCTAGATATGAGAGAATACATCTATGTGGTATGTGTGCACCACATAAAACAGATCCTGCAGCACACTGTGTATAATGAGAAAAAAAAAATGAAATCATGATTTTTCGATTAAAACAGCAACTTTGCAGTGTTTTTTCGTATGTTTTTTATAGTTGTATTTGCGATTTCTTGGTCTCATTTGATAGAATGGAAGACATATTACAGAAATAGAGATGATTTTGATTGGTTAGCACTGGAAATGGCTTGAAACTGAGCTCAAAGTAGCAGAAATGTTAAATTTTTGCCGATATTCAAGAGTAAACAAACGACCTCACACGTCTAATACACGTCAGCTGGTGGGTCTAATATACATTCACAAATATGGTGATGATATTTATACAATTATTACAGTATTGCATAACAGTAAATCTTCTATTTTTTGGTGTGAATAAAAATTCATTATGTGAATAAAAAATCAAAATGGAATTTATTTGTAAAGCCTCAAAACATAACTAATGAACAGAGGAAATGTTAGTTTAGTGCCAGGAATGCCTACATTGTTCATTCTGGACCCTATTTTGAAATTGGAATATTTTGAACTTTGTGTTAAATTGGCCAAATTACCAATTTCCAATCACTTTATTTTGTAGTTGAAACAGTTGACTTGGCGATTTCTTGTGCTCAATCGATAGAATAGAAGTAATACTAGTGAAATACCTAAGAATTTGGTTGATTGGAATAATGTAATTGGCCTAAAATGGGAGTCAAAGTCGGCAAAATCGCCGATTCGTAAATATCGCTGACACATCAAAATTCGCGAGAGCATAATTTCGTCAATTTTCCACCAAATTTCGTACTTTTTGTTTTATTACCTTCACAAAAAGATTCTCTACGATTTCATAAGAAAAAATAACAAATTTTTTTTTTGAAAATTCTTGGACACTGGTGCGTGACTCCAGATTTGGGCCTTGGACCCTGAAAGGGTTAAAGGAAGGGTTTCGGGTATTGGCAGTTTGGAGGGACATCTAAACTGTTGTATCTGAGCGCCTCTGCAAAGACAGTAATTATGTACGAGTGATGGTGAAAGTGTTCAATGATTATGAAAGTTTTTTTTTTTTTGGGGGGGGGGGTCACCATGCCTTGGTGGGAAACTGCTGTTAAAAAAAAAAAAATGTTACATTAACATACCTTGTTCACTGAGTTTAATCATTTCTAACAGCTACCCTTAGATGCCATCGTAAACAAGAGACACCAAGAGCGTAAACAAATGTGAATGCATATTAATACCTGTCCCATTCTGGTTCATTCACATTTCATACTACATACTTTTGTGAAGATTTTACCACAGTATGAACAACTTGAGCGTATAAATATGTAGGGGAAGGAAGGCGGGGTAGGGGTCGTCCTCGAAAAGGTTGGAGGGAGGGGGTAAAGGAGGTTTTGTGGGCGAGGGGGTTGGACTTCCAGCAAGCGTGCATGACCGTGTTAGATAGGAGTGAATGGAGACGAATAGTATTTGGGACCGGACGAGCTGTTGGAGTGTGAACATGGGAATATTTAGAGAAGGGATTCAAGGAAACCATTTATTTTATATAGCCAGACTTGAGTCCTGGAAATGGGAAGTACAATGCCTGCACTTTAAACAAGGGGTTTTGGGATATTGGCAGTTTGGAGGGATATGTTGTGCATCTTTATACGTATATACTTCTAAACTGTTGTATTCTGAGCACCTCTGCAAAAACATTGATTATGTGTGAGTGAGGTGAAAGTGTTGAATGATGATGAAAGTATTTTCTTTTTGGGGATTTTCTTTCTTTTTGGGTCACCCTGCCTTGGTGGGAGACGGCCGACTTGTTAAAAAAAATATATATATATATATATTTCTTTCAACGTACCAGCCGTATCCCACCGAGGCGGGGTGGCCAAAAAGGAAAAACGAAAGTTTTGCCTTTTAAATTTAGTAATATATACTAGCCCCTTGCTCCCGGCATTTTAGTTGCCTCTTATGACACACATGGCTTATGAAGGAAGAATTCTGTTCCGCTTCCCCATGGAAATAAGAGGAAATAAACAAGAACAAGAACTAGAAAGAAAATAGAAGAAAACCCAGAGATGTGTGTATATATATGCTTGTACATGTATGTGTAGTGTGACCTAAGTGTAAGTAGAAGTAGCAAGACACCTGAAATCTTGCATGTTTATGAGACAGACAAAAGACACCAGCAATCCTACCATCATGTAAAACAATTAC
Source organism: Cherax quadricarinatus (assembly GCF_026875155.1). NCBI lineage: Eukaryota > Metazoa > Arthropoda > Malacostraca > Decapoda > Parastacidae > Cherax > Cherax quadricarinatus. The sequence goes on along the minus strand of NC_069461.1, from coordinate 31,504,411 downwards.
AGGCTTTTGTTTTACACTCACTTGGCAGGACGGTAGTACCTCCCTGGGTGACTGCTGTCTACCAACCTACTACCTAAATATATATATATCTCCATGGGGAAGTGGAACAGAATTCTTCCTCTGTATGTGTGTGTATTTATATATATTTTTTTTTCAACAAGTCGGCCGTCTCCCACCGAGGCAGGGTGACCCAAAAAAGAAAGAAAATCCCCAAAAAGAAAATACTTTCATCATCATTCAACACTTTCACCACACTCGCACATTATCACTGTTTTTGCAGAGGTGCTCAGAATACAACAGTCTAGAAGCATACACATTTAAAGATACACAACATATCCCTCCAAACTGCCAATATCCCAAACCCCTCCTTTAAAGTGCAGGCATTGTACTTCCCATTTCCAGGACTCAAGTCCGACTATATGAAAATAACCGGTTTCCCTGAATCCCTTCACTAAATATTACCCTGCTCACACTCCAACAGATCGTCAGGTCCCAAGTACCATTCGTCTCCATTCACTCCTATCTAACACGCTCACGCACGCTTGCTGGAAGTCCAAGCCCCTTGCCCACAAAACCTCCTTTACCCCCTCTCCCCAAAACCCTTTCGAGGACGACCCCTACCCTGCCTTCCTTCCCCTATAGATTTATATGCTTTCCATGTCATTCTACTTTGATCCATTCTAAATGACCATACCACCTCAACAACCCCTCTTCTGCCCTCTGACTAATGCTTTTATTAACTCCACACCTTCTCCTAATTTCCACACTCCGAATTTTCTGCATAATATTTACACCACACATTGCCCTTAGACAGGACGTCTCCACTGCCTCCAACCGTCTCCTCACTGCTGCATTTACCACCCAAGCTTCACATCCATATAAGAGTGTTGGTACTACTATACTTTCATACATTCCCTTCTTTGCCTCCATAGATAACGTTTTTTGACTCCACATATACCTCAACGCACCACTCACCTTTTTTCCCTCATCAATTCTATGATTAACCTCATCCTTCATAAATCCATCCGCCGACACGTCAACTCCCAAGTATCTGAAAACATTTACTTCTTCCATACTCCTCCCCAATTTGATATCCAATTTTTCTTTATCTAAATCATTTGATACCCTCATCACCTTACTCTTTTCTATGTTCACTTCAACTTTCTCCCTTTTTACACACATTCTCAAACTCATCCACTAACCTTTGCAATTTTTCTTTAGAATCTCCCATAAGCACAGTATCATCAGCAAAAAGTAACTGTGTCAATTCCCATTTTGAATTTGATTCCCCATAATTTAATCCCACCTTTCTACCGAACACCCTAGCATTTACTTCTTTTACAACCCCATCTATAAATATATTAAACAACCATGGTGACTTTACACATCCCTGTCTAAGACCTACTTTTACCGGGAAGTATTCTCCCTCTCTTCTACACACCCTAACCTTAGCATCACTATCCTCATAAAAACTCTTTACAGCATTTAGTAACTTACCACCTATTCCATATACTTGCAACATCTGCCACATTGCTCCTCTATCCACTCTATCATATGCCTTTTCTAAATCCATAAATGCAATAAAAACTTCCCTACCTTTATCTAAATACTGTTCACATATATGCTTCAATGTAAACACTTGATCTACACATCCCCTACCCACTCTGAAGCCTCCCTGCTCATCCGCAATCCTACATTCTGTCTTACCTCTAATTCTTTCAATTATATCCCTACCGTATACTTTTCCTGGTATACTCAGTAAACTTATTCCTCTATAATTTTTACAATCTCTTTTGTCCCCTTTCCCTTTATATAAAGGGACTATACATGCTCTCCGCCAATCCCTAGGTACCTTCCCCTATTTCATACATTTATTAAACAAAAGTACCAACCACTCCAACACTATATCCCCCCCTGCTTTTAACATTTCTGTCATGATCCCATCAGTTCCAGCTGCTTTACCCCCTTTCATTCTACGTAATGCCTCGCGTACCTCCCCACGCTTACATTCTGCTCTTCTTCACTCCTAAAAGATGGTATACCTCCCTGGCCAGTGCATGAAATTACCGCCTCCCTTTCTTCCTTAACATTTAAAAGTTCCTCAAAATATTCTCGCCATCTACCTAATACCTCCATCTCCCCATCTACTAACTCCCCTACTCTGTTTTTAACTGACAAATCCATACTTTCCCTAGGCTTTCTTAACTTGTTTAACTCGCTCCAAATTTTTTTCTTATTTTCATTAAAATTTCTTGACAGTGCCTCTCCCACTCTTTCATCTGCTCTCCTTTTGCACTCTCTCACCACTCTCTTTACCTTTCTTTTACTCTCCATATACTCCCCCCCCTCTCTCCCCCCCCCCTCCCCCCCCCCCTCTCTCCCCCCCCCCTCCCCTCCCCCCCCCCCCCTCTCTCTCTCTCTCTCTCTCTCTCTCTCTCTCTCTCTCTCTCTCTCTCTCTCTCTCTCTCTCTCTCTCTCTCTCTCTCTCTCTCTCTCTCTCTCTCTCTCTCTCTCTCTCTCTCTCTCTCTCTCTCTCTCTCTCTCTCTCATATATATATATTATATATATATATATATATAATATATCTTTTCTTTCTTTCAACACACCGGCCGCATCCCACCGAGGGGGGGTGGCCCAAAAGGAAAAACAAGTTTCTCCTTTTACATTTAGTAATATATACAGGAGAAGAGGTTACTAGCCCCTTGCTCCCGCATTTTAGTTGCCTCTTACAACACGCATGGTTTTACGGAGGAAGAATTCTGTTCCACCTTCCCCATGGAGATAAGAGGAAATAAACAAGAATAGGAACTAGAAAGAAAATAGAAGAAAACCCAGAGGGTGTGTATATATGTGCTTGTACATGTATGTGTAGTGTGACCTAAGTGTAAGTAGAAATAGCAAGACGTACCTGAAATCTTGCATGTTTATGAGACAGAAAAAAAGGACACCACAATCCTACCATCATGTAAAACAATTACAGGCTTTCGTTTACATTCACTTGGCAGACGGTAGTACCTCCCTGGGCGGTTGCTGTCTACCAACCTACTACCTATATATATATATATATAGATATATATAGATAATATAATATAATATATATATATATATATATATATATATATGTATGTATGTATGTATGTATGTATGTTGTGTGTGGTGTAAATATTATGCAGAAAATTCGGAGTGTGGAAATTAGGAGAAGGTGTGGAGTTAATAAAAGCATTAGTCAGAGAGGGCAGAAGAGGGGTTGTTGAGGTGGTTTGGTCATTTAGAGAGAATGGATCAAAGTAGAATGACATGGAAAGCATATAAATCTATAGGAGAAGGAAAGAGGGGTAGGGGTCGTCCTCAATAGGGTTGGAAAGAGGGGGTAAAGGAGGTTTTGTGGGTGAGGGGCTTGGATTTCCAGTAAGCGTGCATGAGCATGTTAGATAGGAGTGAATGGAGACGAATGATACTTGGGACCTGACGATCTGTTGTTGTGTGAGCAGGGTAATATTTAGTGAAGGGATTCAGGGAAACCGGTTATTTTCATATAGTCGGACTTGAGTCCTGGAAATGGGAAGTACAATGCCTGCACTTTAAAGGAGGGGTTTGGGATATTAGCAGTTTGGAGGGATATGTTGTGTATCTTTATATGTGTATGCTTCTAAACTGGTGTATTCTGAGCACCTCTGCAAAAACAGTGATAATGTGTGAGTGTGGTGAAAGTGTTGAATGATGATGAAAGTATTTTCTTTTTGGGGATTTTCTTTCTTTTTTGGGTCACCCTGCCTCGGTGGGAGACGGCCGACTTGTTGAAAAAAAAAAAATATATATATATATATATACTATATATAAAATGTAAGAGAAACACATTAAAGACGGTTCTGAAATTTTTGTAATTAATATTGATCACACCTTAACATAGATATGACTTGAGGGTCTCATTTGTTTCATTAGTCTTGTGTTTACAAGGTCACTGGCAGTGTTCTTTTGTGAGGTCACAGGTGGTGGGCTTGTTTGAGTGACGTCACCCGGTTGATTTCCGGTATGGAATATTAGTTCTGTGGGGTCTTACGGTCTGTCTTCAGTTTGGCAGTCCACTCCTTGACAACTGCCCTGGTGAGTATTTGGTCTCCTTTCTTAACATAAATGTGGTCTGTCAGTGAGGCCACCAGGATGTATCCCATCTTCTCCATGTGTGAGTGACTGAACGTACCTTCCTCATCCTCAGCTACTATGACCCTGACGGAGACGCTGCTGGTGTTGAAGAAGGAGTCCAGGATGAGTGCCTCTGTGCCTTGAACGTCCAATGAGAGGAGGTCAACAGTAGAGACGTTCAGGGCCAACAGGTAGGAGAGCAGAGGGAAGCACTGAACAGACGAAAAGCTTTTCTCCATCGTTTTCTCAGTGTGAAGTTTGTTTGGGTAACTCTGCCGCAGTTCATGACTGTGACCGCGGAACGACCACCAGTAAGCCTTATCAAACGAGTTCCTCTCCAACACGTAATGGGAAACTATGATGGTTTTCTTTGGGTATGGCTCAGAGGAAAGGCAAGTGTTCGAGCTCCAAGCTTTACGGTGCTTGAAGCTGAGAGCTTTGTAGCTTTCCTTGTCTGGTTCCACCAGAAGACCTGTCCATTCCAAGGAAGTCTCCAGCCAAAGTGTATTTGAGAGATAAACACCGTTCAGCGCCCCGGCCTCCACAAAGAACCCTCCACGCTGGTCACCAAACATTTCTTGTAGATGCCTGTGTATCCAAGGCCACGTGAAATCTTGTTTGCCTATCTGATCTGAAGACTGTTGGAGAAATTGTAAGGTAAGAGAGAGGGAGGGACTAAGAAGTCTCTCCTAAGGACTTCCAGCAGGTGTGGGTCCCTGGCTGATACAGGACCTGATAACCTGTACCATAAGTCTCTCTCCATCCTTGACCCAACCTGAAAAAAGGAAAGTAAAATTGTTGTCAATGTTCATTATTACTAGACTTCATGCGAAGTTATATTTTAAGTTAACTCTTAGTGCTGAATGGCCTGCTGGGTTTAGCTCTCTGCGATATTTCTTAATGTTAAGTGCTAAACCCATGTGGGCCATCCAGAGCAAGACAAACGTGGTGAAGGCTTGATCCTCTGTCTACTGAGAGCAAGACAGATGCGCTTTCTATTTGTACTCGTCTAGATAGTTTAGCGTTTTGTTTAAAGTTTAATAATAAATGTTAATTTTATCTACAGTTTAAATTTGCAAATTTCATACACAATTACTTTCACTAGCAGGTATGACTTGATGCCATTATTATGCTACTTAGTGAGCATTAAAACCTTATGGATCATACGGTTACTATAGAATAAGAAATAAAAAATATATAAAATAAGTACTTCAAAGTGGACTCCACCGGTATAGTTCTCTTACTCTTTAGTTGTTCCTGAAGAAAAATCTTTAAGGGGTTGCCTGATTTTTTGCCTTACAAATTGGCCTGGTCATGGACTGGGCCGCAGGGGCGTTGACCCCTGGAATACCCTCCAGGTATACTCCAGGTAACTTTTCGTTCTTATTTCCCTCATAACACGAGAAGTCCTTATCTGATCAGTTTCAAAGTTCCAGCACTAGGTGGTAGGGAAAAGCTCCCTATCTTGAAATAGTATAAAACACAGACAAGTTGATAAGTAAGTCACATGTACAGCAGTTGGGTGTCTTTAGTGTTGAAATGTTTTGCCTACACAGTAGGCTTCTTCAGTCAAATACAGAGGCAGCAGGTGTAGTAGTGAAATAAAGATGATGTAATTAGTCCATCAACCTTGGAGAAAAAGTATTTGAGATGGTCAGTCCCTCAGCCTGGAGAAGAGTTCAGCTTCACGGAACTGAAGGACTGACCACCTAGAATACTATTTCCCCAAGGTTGATGGACTGATTACATCATCTTCATTTCACTACTACACCTGCTGCTTTTGTATTTGACTGAAGAAGCCTACTGTGTAGGCAAAACGTTTCAACACTAAAGACACCCAACTGTTGCACATGGGTCTTACCTATCAAGTTCTCTGTGACCAAAGTTACTGAACCCATCCCCAGCATCCTGGAATGGCTCTGATAACTTCCAAAAGCCTTAGTGTCACAGCTAAATTGTTAAAAAAAAATTACTTCTTAATTTGACTACACTGGAGAAAGTTAAGTGTCTAGGTGAACCACTTCCATTTTTTATGTGTGAAATAGTGTGAAATTTTAATCAATGGAAATAACTCACTCTGATTTTCTTTGGGTTATCTTGGTGGATAAATTAAATATGCTACTGTATATGACAACATGTGCACCTGTATTTATGCCTACCTGTACCTAAATAAACTTACATTATATATATTTGAGTCTAACTCTTCAGAACAATTTTAACATTTAATAACTGATGGCTCTTATGACCAGGATATTAGTAAGTTAGTTTGTGTACCACATACTCATGGTGTGGATGATAATTGCCACAAACCCACAGCCACACCCAATGCCACAACTACAACCACAAAAAAAAAATATCCTAGCAAACAGAAATCAAATATGTGCAAATTCTGTCCTAGGCTGGAATGTTCCTGCACACTAACGGTCCCTCTCCAAGCAGGAGAAATTGCAAACCTGGAGAATATATAGAGAACTTTCACTACATGTATAAGTATGATAAAGCACCTAAATTACTGGGAATGGTTGAAATTCCTTGATTTGTACTCCTGGAACTCAGGCGAGAAAGATGCATGATAATATACACTTGGAAAATCTAGAGGAACTAGTCTCAAATTTGCACACGAAAATCACTCCCTATGAAAGCAAAAGACTGGGCAGGAGAAGCAGCATCCCCTCCCAATGGAAAGTAAGGGTGCCACGAGTACACTAAGAGACGATACAATAAGTGTCAGGGGCCCAAGACTGTTCAACTGTCTCTCAGCATACATAAGGGGGGATTACAAATAGACCCCTGGCTGTCTTCAAGAAGGCACTGGACAGGCACCTAAAGTCAGTACCTGACCGTTGGTTTGGGTGCGGCCAACAGTAACAGCCTAGTTCATCATGCCCTGATCCACCATCAGGCCTGGTTATGGACTGGGCCGTGGGGGTGTTGTCCCCAGAACACCCTCCAAGTAAACTCCGGATATGTATGGTGGTCACCACATGCCCACAGTGTGTGTGGTGGCTACCACATACCCATGGTGTGGGTGGTAGACAACACACATATGGGTCAGAGGTAACTATCGCCCACACCATGGGTCAAGGGTGCATAATACAGCTATTGAACTCTGAGATATCAAGAGGAAGCCGCTTCAGTTTGGCTTCAATGCTGGTGTTTCTTAGAGGAAGGCATTAAACAGTTTAGAGTTATGTTTGCCCTGTCTTGCAGTTTCTGTTGAAGATATTGTGATATTATTTATCCATGTGATAACTTGTTAGTGCATCTTCTGGTTTGCTTTAAATCTTCAATACTAATATTTAACTGCATTGGAAACTTGTGCCGCACTCTGCACTATTCTTATTGTCTGTATGGAGGTACAGGGGCTGGGGTTATGCAATACCGGGATATCTTACATCTACTTTAACACACCGGTGACCCAAGAAAAGAGGAAACTCATTCACCATCATTCACTCAATTGCTTTTTGCTACAAATAGGTAATTAATAAGAAAAAATTATATAGAGATAATGACTCACCTGTAAGGGTCTTCCATTACTGAAGAACATATAGAACATACTGCTAACCAGGACAAGAACAACCATAAGCAGTATAATGGATCTCATAACACACTGCATCCTTCAGTCATATAATATTCTCAGTGTCCAGCTTCCATTAAAGTTTTATGAGTTCTTGTTAGAGTTCACTTTAATTATTTCACATAAATGACGTGATAGCTCATTTAAAATATTTGAAAGTTCACTTTAATAAGTTCTTAGCTTCATTAGATTCGTTGACAGTTCACTTTAATTCTTAGATAATTGACTGTCAACCTCTGCAACCAAATCATCTGTAGAATAAATAAAATAGCCTTTATTTGTAGATTATAAAACAAAATATAAAATTCCAATCACACAATAGAGCGAAAAACTAATGTAAAAGACCTGGGAGTGGTAATGTCTTAGAATCTCACTTTCAAAGATCACAACAATGTGTCTACCATATCTGCTAAGAAAATGATATACGTATTGGATAATGATGAGAACCATCAAAACTAGGGATACCAAGCCCATAATGATTCTCTTCAAATAGTTTGTTCTTTCTAGGCTGGAATATTGCTGTACACTAACGACCCCTTTCAAGGCAGGTGAAATTGCAGACCTGGAGAATATACCAAGAACTTTCACTGCATGTATAAGTACCTTAAATTGGAAACAGCTGAAGACCCTTGACCAGTACTCCTTGGAACACAAGCAAGATAATATGATAACATACACTTGGAAAATCCTAGAGGGACTAATCCCAAATCTACACAAGAAAGCAAAAGACTCAGCAGGCTGTGCAACATTCCCCCAATAAAAAGCAGTGGCATCATGAGTATGCTAGGAGACAACACAATAAGTGTCAGGGGCCCAAGACTGTTCAGCTGCCTCCCAGCATACATAAGGGGTATTACCAATAGACTCCTGGTTGTCTTCAAGAGGGAGTTGGACAGACACCTAAAGTCAGTGCTTCACCAGTCGGGCTGTAGTTCATACATAAGTCTGCATTTGGCCAGCAGTAACAGCCTGGTTGATCAGGCCCTAATCCACCACGAGTCTTGGTCATGGACCGGGCAGAGGGGGCGTTGACCCGCGGAATACCCTTAAAGTATAATCCAGGTACCTTTATTAAATATGAAACTAAACCCATGTTGGCCATTCTATTCAAATTCAAATTCAAAGTTTATTCTCTATAAGTATTACAATGCTGAGTTTACAGAATTTGGTTATTGTGTGGTTTACATGTAGTAAAATAATAATTACAGAGTGTACCACTAGAACACCTAGCATGGCTAGGCATTTCGGGCAGACTTAGATTAAACCTTAAGTTTAAAATATTACAAAATTATGAGGTAAGTTGGTATTATGGCTAAGTGACTAAATACTAGTTTGTGAGTTCAGAAATGTGAATGCTTTTGTTTTGGCACTATACATAGTTTCAGTATTGGAGTATCACAGGCCAACTTATGACTAGTTAAGATTCATTATTTTGAGATTGAGATTGATATTTCTGTTTATGGTCAAATGGGTGAGTGAGTGTAAGTGTTAACCACCAGGTGGTATTCGTGTAATTAGTTGACAAGGTGTATCAGGGAGATAAGATGTTTTCTGATGGTAGTTTTGAAGGTGATGAATGTGTCTGCAGTTTTAGAATTTTCAGGTACGGTGTTCCAGATTTTAGGGCCTTTGACATACACTGAATTTTTGTAAAGGTTTAGTCGGACACGGGGAATGTCATAGTTTGTGTCTGGTGTTGTGCCTGTGGGTTCTGTCACAACTATCAAGAAAGCATTTTAGGTCAAGGTTAATATTGGAATTTAAGGTCCTGTAGATGTAGATTGCACAGTAGTAAGTGTGGATGTACTGAACAGGGAGTAAGTTTAGATCTATGAAGAGTGGGGGGAGGGAGGGGTGTTGCCAGGGATGGGATTTAGTGGTTATTCTTACTGCGGCTTTTTGTTGGGTTATTATTGGCTTTAGGTGTGTTGCTGCAGTTGAACCCCAAGCACAGATAGCATAGGTGAGGTATGGATATATAAGTGAATGGTATAGTGTGAGAAGGGCAGTTTGCGGCACGTAGTATCATATCTTGGAGAGGATCCCAACCGTTTTGGATACTTTTTTGGTTATGTGTTGGATATGGGTGCTGAAGTTCAGGTTGTTGTCAAGGTATAGGCCTAGGAATTTGCCCTCATTATGCCTGGCAATTAGAGTGTTGTCGATCTTAATGTTAATTTGTGCATCTCCTGCTCTGCTACCAAACATAATGTAGTAGGTTTTGTCAGTGTTAAGCGTAAGTTTATTGGCTGTCATCCAAGTCGATATTTTGATCATCTCATTAACAATGGTGTTGAGGGTGGCCAGATTAGGGTGAGAGATGACATAAGTCATGTCGTCAGCAAAGAGAATGGGGTTCAGGTGTTGAGATACGTTTGGAAGATCATTGATGTATATGAGGAAGAGGCAGGGGCCCAAAGGACACTTCCCTGCGGACTCCAGTATCAAGTGGCAGTGTTTGTTGATGCGTGTCTTTAATGGTAAACAAAACTGATACCTATTAGAAAGGGTTTAAGATTTGAAATATGCAAGCGCATGGCCTTTATACCATAAAGGTCAAGTTTGGGAGTAGGATGCCGTGGTCTACTGTGTCAAAAGCTTTTTTAGGTCAAAAAAATTCCTAGTGGATATTCCTTATTTTCCAATGCTGTGTAAAGCAGATCTAGCATTTTTATGATTGCATTTATTAGTGCTTTTATTTTTCCTGAATCCAAATTGGCAGGGGTTGAGTATGTTTTGTGCCATTAAAAATGAATATGTCTCCTGTGCACGAGTTTCTCAAAGATTTTGGATAGCAATGGTAAGTTTGGTATTGGCCTATAGTTGTTTAAATTTGTAGGGTCACCACCTTTATGTATTGGTGTAACCCTTGCCGTCTTGAGTAGTTTCGGGAGGTGCTAGTTTCTAGTGACTTGTTAAAAAGTAATGAGATAGCATGCGAGGGGGACATGGGCCACTCTCTTGTACAATAATGGTGGGACATGAGACAGATTCCCTGAGTTATTTTTAAGTGACTTTATAATCTCGGTGGGCTTCCGTGGGCTCAGTTGGAGCAAGAAGAAGGAATTTGGGAAATTCCCATCTAGGTAGTCCCCGGCATGGGCATTGGTTTCGTGGGATTTTTTGGCGAGATTAGAACCTATGGTTGAGAAGAAGTCGTTTATCTTGTTAGCTGTGTCAGTGGGATGTAGTGGTGTTTCATTAGGTTTTAGTTAGGACAATATTCTTGGTTTTTTTTTCGTTTGTGGGTCCCTAGAGTTGAGAGAGTGTTTTCCAGGTCTTTTTTATATCTCCTCTTGTGTCAGTGAATCTACTGGAGTAGTATAGTTGTTTGGCTTTCTTTATTACTTTGGTGAGGACTGATGAATAGTGTTTAAGAATATCTTTGTGTATTAAGCCCTGTCTATATTGCTTTTCATATTGGTGTTTCTTATCAATGGATTTCAGAATGGTGCTGGTTAGCCATGGGCAACCAAGCCGTTTGTTTGTGATCTGTTTCGTTTTTATAGGACAATGTTTGTTGTATAGTCTAAGTAATTTGTTAAGAAAAATGTCTGTCCAGTCATCAGTACCATTGGCCTTGGAGAATTCTGTAGGCCAGTCAACAGTCTCTAGGTCAGCTCTGAACTTCCTTATTGAGGCCTCATCATGGAGTCTAAATGAAACTTTGTTGTATTCAAGTGGT
>NC_069461.1:31475505-31488005 GCF_026875155.1 Cherax quadricarinatus | reverse complement strand
AGTACACCTGGAGTATACCTGGAGTATACCTGGAGTATACCTGGAGTACACCTGGAGTATACCTGGAGTATACCTGGATACACCTGGAGTATACCTGGAGTATACCTGGTATACCTGGAGTACACCTGGGGTATACCTGGATAAAACCTGGAGTATACCTGGAGTATACCTGGAGTACACCTGGAGTATACCTGGAGTACACCTGGAGACACCTGGATATACCTGGAGTAACCTGGGGTATACCTGGAGTACACCCGGAGTATACCTGGAGTATACCTTTAGTTTTACCTGGAGTATACCTGGAGTAAAACCTGGAGTAAAACCCGGAGTATACCTGGGGGTATACCTGGAGTACACCTGGAGTATACCTGGAGTATACCTGGAGTACACCTGGAGTATACCTGGAGTATACCTGGAGTATACCTGGAGTATACCTGGAGTACACCTGGAGTATACCCCGGAGTACACCTGGAGTATACCTGGAGTATACCTGGAGTATACCTGGAGTATACCTGGAGTACACCTGGAGTATACCTGGAGTATACCTGGAGTACACCTGGAGTATACCTGGAGTATACCTGGAGTATACCTGGAGTATCACCTGGAGTATACCTGGAGTATACCTGGAGTATACCTGGAGTACACCTGGATATACCTGGAGTAAAACCTGGATACACCTGGAGTACAAACCCGGAGTATACCTGGGGTATACCTGGAGTAAAACCTGGAGTATACCTGGAGTACACCTGGAGTATACCTGGAGTACACCTGGAGTATACCTGGAGTACACCTGGATTATACCTGGAGTATACCTGGAGTTGGTTTCGGGGATCAACGCCCCCGCGGTCCGGTCTGTGACCAGGCTTCCTGGTGGATCAGGGCTCACGAAACTAACACAATATATTATGATACAGTATAATCTTTATTTCTACCAGTACATGTTACAACTGACATCACTTACCTGCTTACTACTAGCTGAACACTGACATCACTTACCTGCTTAGTACTAGCTGAACACTGACATCACTTACCTGCTTACTACTAGCTGAACACTGACATCACTTACCTGCTTACTACTAGCTGAACACTGACATCACTTACCTGCTTACTACTAGCTGAACACTGACATCACTTACCTGCTTAGTACTAGCTGAACACTGACATCACTTACCTGTTAGTACTAGCTGAACCACTGACATCACTTACCTGCTTAGTACTAGCTGAACACTGACATCACTTACCTGCTTACTACTAGCTGAACACTGACATCACTTACCTGCTTACTACTAGCTGAACACTGACATCACTTACCTGCTTACTACTAGCTGAACACAGTCATCACAGACTTAGCGTACTCTTAGATGGTAATATACACATGTAACTATAAAAGACAATTGCAATCATCCAAAATTTGTGTAAAATTATACTTATGGAAAATTACATTTATCTGAATGTAACCTTTACTTGAATTATATAACATGAGTTATGTCACTGGGGAGCTCCCTAAATCATGGACCAATAGCCTCATTATTCCCATTCCGAAGCCCAATCAACAAAACTCATTTCGCCCAATATCCCTTACTAGCTGCTTGTGTAAAACATTCGAAAGGATGATTCTTAATCGTCTTATGCACAGAATTAAGGAATTCTTGGTCTCCTGTTGCATGCCTTCATTCATGGAAGAGGAGTGTGCTCATTTGCATAACCCCTTTCTCACTCTGCACACTGACAGTCATAGCACTACGTTCCTTTGACCTTAAATCCGCTTTTGAGGTAGCCAACCGACATGTAATCATTAGTGAACTTGCCAGAATTGGTTGTTGGTGGATGGCTTCTCCGCTGGATTTAACGGCTACTGTCCAACAGAAAGTCGTCTGTGTTGTTCCAGGGGACATAGTGTAACTAAAGTTTTTGAATTAGGACCCCACCAGGGAGGTGTGCTTAGTCCACCCTTTTCAACATTTTGGATTAATGCCTTACTTAATGCCAGCCTATAGCAGCACCATCTTTATATGTTTAGTTTTGCTGATGACATTATGATTCACACCACCGGATTCTCCAACACCCAAACATTCTTAATCATGTACTAGCATCGTGTCAGGACCTGGGTTAATAATCTCAGGGGATAATACAAAATACTCAACAGGCGTCCTCCGCAGAGAGCACCAGTTCGTCAGATCAGTTGCATGAATGGGTCTCTTCTAGAATATGTAAGCAGATCAGTATCTAGGCTTTGAGGTTCATCTGCTTGACCTGTTGTAACGAGACTTGTCGTCAATACAAAAGAAAGGGTGAGAGACTTGAGTTGTGGCGGGGTTTCACCCCAGGTATGTTATGTGTAATGTTAAAATTGTGGAAAATGATGTATCTTGCTTATATTTGATCATTGGTTGATTTATGATGCGGACTCACTACTTGTCTCGTGTCTGACTGGAGCTTGGAGGGCTGGAAAAACTGCAAACGAAGAAGAGGATCATCCTAGGATTGCCCTCGTACTGCCAAAATTTTAAATATGGGAATGAACTTAATATTCCAAGCATTAGAGATGTAGTTACTGAAAGAAATATCCTTTATTGTTTTGGGTCAATATGCTTAGGCTAGCCCAGTCAATCCCTGCCACAGAAGCCCGCAAACTTTCCTCAGCCACTGGTGAACATCCTTCCCACCCCCCCCCCTCCAGATGGTCGACCCAAAAAACTGGAACCGACCTCGCATGAAAACCAGCTACATGATCTATATCAAGTTAGACAACAGAGGACATTTCCTGCTCCATGGGATATTACCCATTCCCTAACTACCTTCCTCCATTTCCCCTTTGTAACTTTGACTACCGCCACAGGATGGGTATGGGTGCATAAAGATTATTAAACTAAAGTGTGTGTGTGTGTGTGTGTGTGCGTTGTGTGTGTGTGTGTGTGTGTGTGTGTGTGCTGTGTGTGTGTGTGTGTGGTGTGTGTGATGTGGGTGTGTGTGATCAACAATCAATAATTTGGCACCTAGAACTCATTCAATTGTGACGGAGTATGTGGAAGTGTGAATTGCTCTATTCTCTAAATTGTTCATGATTGTAGCCAAAGTATAAACGTAAGTAACCATTCTACAGAATTCATTACCTTTGTAACTTGTTGAGCTCATTACTTTGTAACCTAGTTCAGCTATCAAAAACTTTGGGGGGGCCCAGTCCCTGGGGAACCCATCTAGTACCTCTGTAATCTGTAAATACCTTTGTAATTGTCATGATTTTGACCAGGGACTTACCTGGGTTCTTCCTTTGTAAATTTGTGAGTTCATTACCTTTGTAAAATGTGAGTTTCATTACCTTTGTCAATTGTGAGTTCATTCCTTTGTAATTGTGAGTTCATTTACTCTGTAACTTGCTCGGCTATCAAAACTTTGGAGGTCCAGTCCCAGGACAATTATGTACCTCTGTATCTGTTGACTACCGCCCAACAGGAGGGTATGGGGTGCATAAATAAACAATTAAACTAACTAAATAACCCCAATAATCTTCTTAAATCTCAACCAAAGCTTCGTCTGAAGCCAAACATGATGCCTTAAGCTGTATTGATAACTTAGTCCACAGAACAATCTGTCACAATTATGTTACGTTGATGGTTCTGTTCACAGGCCACTGGTGCAGCTTGTTAGTGCTGATGTTGTCACACAGAGTGATGCTTCGTCATAAAGAAAATTGGAGCACGCATTTCAATTACTGGGCCCTCTAACCTTCAAACGAACTGATTGCCATACTCCTTGACTCAAATGTGTCCATGTATCTAAGGTTGACACTTTAATTGTAACTGTTCTCTCTGTCATCCATAAATGCTCTCAACTCATGAGTATAAATTGTGGCATGCTTGTGTCAGAAGCCAGACACAGGTATGGTAAGATTGTGGACAGGGGAGTCAGCGCGTGCACATGCTGTGGATTCATCTCACTTTGTCTTCAGATGCATGATAGAACTGATAAATTGGCTAAGCTGTTTGTTTCAAAGAGGGGGTAGATTTACTATCTTGGGTTGTCAGTTAGCAGTTTGAGAACAATAATTCGGAAAAAGGAACTTCAATGAAACTTTATTGACTTAGACTTAGGAGATGACACAGTCAGTCCATCTACATCATTCCATCATGCAGGAGGAGCCACATGTCTATGGTGCATCAAACAAGATGAGCAGACTCTTGGATGTCACTACTGCCCGGCTCCGGCTGGGTTACAAGTATCTTTGGCAGGTTAAATCACCACCACCAGATGTGACCAAAACGAAATGTAAACTTTGCCAGATGGAACTATTGTTCACACAATTGGCGTCATTATGTACGGGAGTGATTACCTGGAGTTTTACCTGGAGAGAGTTTCGGGGGTCAACGCCCCCGCGGCCCGGTCTGTGACCAGGCCTCCTGGTGGATCAGCGCCTGATCAACCAGGCTGTTGCTGCTGGCTGCACGCAAACCAACGTACGAGCCACAGCCCGGTGATCAGGAACTGAATTTAGGTTGCTTGTTCCAGTGCAGCTTGTGAGACTGCCAGGGGTCTGTTGGTAATCCCCCTTATGTGTTGCTGGGGGCAGTTTTGAACAGTTCGGGCCTGAACACTTATTGTTAAATGGTCTCTTAACGTGCTTAGTGTCACCCCTGCTTTTCATTGGGGGGATGGTGCATCGTCTGCAAGTCTTTTGCTTTCGTAGTGAGTGATTTTCGTGTGAAGTTCGGTCTAGTCCCTCTAGGATTTTCCAGGTTGTATATAATCATGTATCTCCCTTCTGCGTTCCAGGGAATACAGGTTTTAGTAGAAACCTCAAGCGTCCCAGTAATTGAGGTAGTTTTATCTCCGTTTATGCGCGCCGTGAAAGTTCTCTGTACTTTTCTAGGTCGCAATTTTCACCTGCCTTGAAAGGTGCTGTTAGAGTGCAGCAATTTCCAGCCTAGATTAGAACAGTGACCTGAAGAGTGTCATCATGGGCTTTGGCCTCCCTAGTTTATGAAGGTTCTCTTTATCCTCCTGTCAGTTTTCTAGCAGATGCGATTGATACAAGTTATGGTCCTTCGAAGGTGAGATCTCCGAACATAAGCACTCCCAGTCTTTGACGTTGGTGTTTCGCTCTGTTTTGTGGCCTGATTTGTTTTGTACTCTGATGAGATTTAATTTCCTCATGTTTCCATATCTGAGTAATTGGAAATTTCTCATCTGTTGAACTTCATATTGTTTTCTGCTGCCCACTGAAAGATTTGGTTGATGTCCGCATGGAGCCTTGAAGTGTCTGCAAAGGGAAGACACTGTTCATGCAGATTGTGGTGTCATCTGCAAAAGGAGACACGGTTGCTTGTGGGCTGACATCTTGTCTATGTCGATATGAGGATGAGGAACAGATGGGAGCTAGTACTGTGCCTTGTGGAATAGAGCTTTTCACGTTAGCTGCCTCGGATTTACTCTGTTGACGACTACTTCTGTGTTTGTTAGTGGGTAAAATTATAGATCATCGACCGACTTTTCCTGTTATTCCTTTTAGCGCGCATTTTGTGCGATATTACGCCATGGTCACACTGGACGAAGGCTTTTGCAAAGTCTGTATATATTACACTGATTTTTTTGTCTTCTAGTGCATTTTAGGACCTTGTCGTAGTGATCAGTAGTTGAGACAGACAGGAGCGTCCTTGTTCTAAACCCATGTTGCCCGGGGTTGTGTAACTGATGGGTTTCTATGGTTGGTTGGTGATCTTGCTTCTTAGGACCCTTTCAAAGATTTTGATTGATATGGGAGTTAGTGCTATTGGTCTGTTGTTCTTTTGCTGTTGCTTTAACTGCCCCCTTTGTGGAGTGGGGCTTTGTCTGTTGTTTTTAGTAACTGAGGGACGACCCCCGTGTCCATGCTCCCTCTCCAATAGGATGGAAAAGGCTCGGTGATAGGGGTTCTTGCAGATCTGATGAACACAGAGGTTCATGAGTCTGGCCTGGGGCAGAGTGCATGGGAATAATGTCATTTATCGCCTGGTTCAAAGTCATTTGGCGTTCAGGATAACATCGGATAGCTTGTGTTAATCTAATATTGTGGCTCTCTCATAAAATAAAATCATTTTGATCTTCGACTCTCAGTCTGGTTAGCAGTGGCTTGCTAAAAAACTGGAGTTCATATTGGGACTTGAGTAGCTCACTCATTTCCTTGTTGTCATCTGTGTAGGACATCTTGTTTAAGTAGGGGCCCAATACTGAGATTGTTCTCGATTTTGATATGGCATAGGAGAAGGGAAATACTTTGGGTTTCTTTCGATTTCATGTATGGGCTTATTAATTCTTCCGCGATTCCTGACTCCTAAAGGATTCTTTTAGCTTAAGTTCGATGCTTGCCTATTTCTCTGTCAGGTCTCCCTGCGCATTTCAGATATATTGACCTCTTTTAGCCGCTCTGTTATTCTTGTCCGTCGCTGTAAAGGGAGCGCTGTTCTTATTATTTACATCTATCCTCTGTTTCTTAGAGGAAATGAGCCTTGTGCATACTCGAGTGCCCACCGAGTTAATTTGGTTCTAGGCATAAGTTTGGGTCTGTGTTGCTTAGTATATTCTTCCCCAGCTTATATCGGTTAGGACGTGGTTTTACTGGTCCACTTTATGTTTTTGTTATTGAGGTGGAATTTGGTGGATTGCTTCCGCGTGACTAGTTCTCATTTTGTCGGTCTGGAGGCTGTCCACGCATACATGTCTGAACTCAATTATGTTGTGATCTGAGTATATTGTTTTTGGATATGGTGACATTTCTTATCGATCATCATTGTTAGTGAAGATGAGGTCTAGTGTATTCTCCAGTCTAGTAGGCTCTATTATTTTTGCTGGTTTAGATTGAATTGTGCAGAGATTTAAAAGCTCGTGTGGAGTGGTGTGAGTTTTCATCAGTGCTGCCATCTGGTGTTATTACTGCAACAATATTAATTTTGCTATATTCCTCCATTTTAGGTGCCTTAAGTTGAAATCCCCCGGAGCAAGAATGTTGGGTGCAGGAGTGGAAGATTTTCCAGACAGTGGTCAATTTTTACAGCTGTTCCTGGAAATTGCTGGTATGTTGCATCCGGAGCTTGTAGACGTACACAATGACTAGGTTTTGGTATCTCGACCTTTAACTGCTAAAACTTCCACTACGTATTTGAGGCATTAAGCAGTTCTGCAACAAGTGACTCTGCAATGTAAGGCCAACCAAAAATTAATGAATTTAGAACAAGCTCACTCAGAAATGTTCAAGAAATGCTAAAGTATTTTTTCCACAGTTGGTATTTTACAGACCCTTCTGGAGAAATACCTGACTTTTGCTAGCTGTAATAATGCATTACTATGTGTGGGTGTGTGGTGTGTGTACTCACTAGTTTACTCACTAGTTGGGTTGCGGGGGTGATCAGTCCGAGTCTGGCCCCCGCCTCTTTCACTGATCGCTACTAGGTCACTTCCCTGAACCGTGCGCTTTATCATTACTTGCTTATAGCTTTGTATGGATCCTGCACTCCACTCATCTGCTTCCAAACTATTCACTTACTGACTACTCTGTGGGCTGAAGAAATACTTCCATAACATCCTGTGATTCATCTGTGTCTTCAACTTCCAAACTGTCGTCCCTTGTTACTGTGTCCCAATCTCTGGACCATTCCATGTCTTTGGTCCACCTTAGTCTATTCCTTCTCAGTATTTGGTATTATGTCGTTATCATGTCCCCCCTATCTCTCCTGTCCTCCAGTGTGTCAGGTTGATTTCCCTTAACCTCTTCGTAGGACATACCTCTTAGCTTGGGACTAGTCTTGTTGCAAACCTTGGCACTTTCTCTAGTTTCTTTAGTGCTTGGCTAGGTGTGGGTTCCAAATGTGCCGCATACTCCAATTATGGGGCCTACCGTACAGGTTTGTACAGGGTTGAACGATTCCTTAATTAGATGTCGGAATGCTGTTTCTGAGGTTTGCTAGGCGCCCATTGCTGCAGCAGTTATTGATTGATGTGCGCTTCAGATTGTGCCTGGTGTTATACTCCACCCCAAGATCTTTCTCCTTGAGTGAGGTTTGTTAGTCTTTCTGGCCCCATAGACTGTACTCCGTCTGCGGTCTTCTTTTGCACTTCCCATCCTCATGGACTTTGCACTTGGTGGGATTGAAACTCCAGGAGCCAATTGCTGGACAGGTCTGCAGCCTGTCCAGATCCCTTTGTAGTTCTGCAGGTCTTCGATCGAGTGAAATTCTTCTAATCATCTGCACGTCAGTATTGCAAACAGGGACACCTCAGAGTCTATTCCTTCTGTCATGTCGTTCACAAATACCAGAAACAGCTCTGGTCCTAGGACTGAACCCCTGTGGGACCCCTGCTGTCACAGGTGCCCACTCTGAACCCGCCTAGTACCCTGACTCGTGCTGTCTTCCTGACAAGTATTCCATGATCCATTGTAGTGATTCCCGTATCCCTGCTTGTCCTCCAGTTTTGCACCAATCTCTTCGTGTGGAAACTGTGTCAAACGCCTTCTTGACAGGTTCCAAGGAATAGCAATTCAACCCACCCCTTTCTCTCTTGTCTTACTGCTGTCACCATGTCATAGAAACACTCAGTAGGTTTGTGACGGTTTCGTCCCTGAAACCATGTTGGCTACTGTTGATGAGATCATTCCTTTCTAGGTGTTCCACCACTCTTCTGATAATCTTCTCCATGATTTTGCATACTATACATGTCAGTGACACTGGTCTGTAGTTTAATGCTTCATGTCTGCTCTCCTTTTTTAAAGATTGGGACTACATTTGCTGTCTTCCATGCCTCAGGCAACTTCCCTGTTTCGATAGATGTATTGAATATTGTTGTTAGGGGTACACATAGTATCATGTGGGAGTTCGACACGTGGATTAGGTAAGAAATACTCACGTAGGCTGGTAGTACGTATAATTATAGAAATGTGTGTAACGCCCTTGCAGCCGTACCTATCTCCTTGCTCACTCTAGTAACACTGACTGACTGGCCGCCCGTACCTATATGTGAGAGGGTCTTTGAATAATGTCAGGTCAGCTCAATATGAATAGACAGTGACTCAGGCAGAGACGGTTGGTCGTGAGTCAACTGGCACAGTGGTTACTGGTACTGGTTACTACTTACTGAGAGCTCGGCGACGCTAATGTATGTCGTCCCGACATACAACTAATACAAACTAAGGCAGGTTTACGGTAGGGCTTGATTCTATAACAATGTCAAAGTACACAACAATTAAAAACATTATAACATACTAAGTAGAAAACATTGGGAATGGAAGCTTAAGTGACTGAAACGTAATGCAATACAAGGTATACTATTGTCAACTTCTTAAAACTCAAACAAATGAACAACGAACTCAAGTTGAATTACAAGTGATAAAAAAAAATTTTGATCGATCGATCTGTATTCATGTGATCTACGGGATTTATGAGGAAGGAATATATACAAGAAAGCGTGTTTAACAGAGAAAGGCAGATTCGGTTGGCACCACAAAATCTAGACGGTTAACTCTCAGAAACGCGGAAGAGCAACATGAACACAAAAAAAAAATTCTTGAATACTGATAAGTTTTGATACTGTAATTATTCTTCTATACAGGTTATGTAATTTAACCCCAACTCTGCTAGGTGCAGATTGACATATGCAGGAATGGGTTTGTCATCTTGGGAGATCAAACTCTGTAGCATTGGCTAACTCATGCTGTATTTGAGGCAAAATCTGAATTGGGATGTTACAATGATACGTGAGATTACTAATACCTGCGTTGTACGTTAGGGAAAAACGACTTAGGTTGATATCTGCTGAGTATCAGAGGAAGAAGTACAGGATTCAGGATGGATTGTCAGAGTCTGTCCATTAGTCTGGGTTGGAACAATCATTATCATCACATACCAAACTTCATATGATCCAAATGCGATTCTTTATACTGACCAGTCTAATCTCCTAAACTTATACTTATTACAGTGATATGTTAATACTCGATAAGGACCAATAAACTTTGATCAAGCTTTGGCATTGCAAGACGTTTTTTAAAGTTAATCAGCATAACTCTCGAACCATACTTTGATTTTGGATGGCTTGATCGAGTGTTTGCGACTTTGTAAATTCAGCTGTTGATTTATGAAGTGTTTCACGGGATCTTCTAAAAACACTTTCGAGCTAAGCTGGTTACGAGTTGCTATGAACTTCAATCAGGGATGTAATTTGGTTTGGGATTAGATATAACAACTCATAAGGCCAAACGTTTATCTAACACCATACAATTGCATAATGTGGAGTGTCACTATAGAAAACATTGTAAGCAGGAATTTATAGCACACTGCACATCAGGTATAACTCATCCCAAGTTCACTGTTGGATGGATAGTTGGCTCTCAGTCATCAAGTACTTTTTTATTGGTTCGTTTGCTAACCCATTGTTGGCAGGATGATGATGAACAATGATGGATTTAGAGATCTTGTCACAAGGTGCACAAATTTTCAAGGAATTTCATTACAGAATTCCCCTCCATTACTGTTACTAGGGACTTAGGGGTGGTATGCCTGCAGATAATGCGTTCTTTAAACGCTTTAGCTACTGTCTCGGCAGTCTTATCTGCAATAGGAACTAACTCACAATATCTGGTGAAATGGTCTACCATAACACACAGATTTTTTGTTACCTTGGAGGGAACATTGGAAATTAGTTAACAAATCTAGCGCAACTCTTTCCCACGGTTCGCTAGTAGTTGGATATACTTGGATTGGATTAGGACCATTAGCATTGCCTTTATGTTGCATGCAGACACTACATTTCTTAACATACTCAGAAAATATCAGTTGCCATACGAGGCCAAAAGTATTTCAATCTGGCTTGTTTTACTGAACGATCCATACCAGGGTGTGCAAACTGGTACATCGTGAACTAGCTGTTAAGGCTACATTCACTAGTGACTGTGGAATTACTAACTGGTTTATACTCTTTTTAGGAGTACCCAACTCGGCTGTTCGATACAGTAATTCTTGGTTCATGACAAAGTCACTGATGGGTGCTGGTGGCTTCACAGTCAGAATAAGATCTTCCTGGAGCAGGAATCGAATCACACCAGACCACATGGGATCTGTTCGTTGAGCATTTTTTTACATCTTCAGCACTAAATGGAGGGTCTGCAGTTACTATACTAACATGTCGCGATAAGGCATCTGCGACTACATTTGACTTGCCAGGTAAATGCTCAAAGGTGGGATTGAACTCTTGGATAGTCAAGGTCCATCTGGCTAACCTTCCAGTAGGTTGTTTGTTCTGGAATAAGGGTATCAGTGGAGCATGGTCTGTCAAGACATGAACAGAGTACTGATAAATAATGTCTCGGAAGTGCTTTAAAGACCATACTATTGCTAAAGCTTTTTGCTCAGTTACTGTATAATTACGTTCAGCCTTCGTAAGGACTCGGCTAGCAAATGCAACTGCGTTGTACTTGCCATCGGTCTTCTGAGCTAGTACGGCACCTATGCCAATTGAACTAGATCAGTTGTCAGATAGAAGGGCTTAGAAAAATCTGGAAATTTCAAAATTGGAGCAGATGTTAGCTTTTCTTTTAGAGTTTGGAATGCTCTTTCTTGACGGAAGGTCCAAAACAAAAGGAGCATCTTTCTTAAGCAACTCAGTTAGAGGAGCAGCTATGGAAGAAAAATTGGCAATGAAGATCTATAAAAACCTGCTAAGCCCACAAAGGATCTTACGGCATCAGCAGTTTTGGGAGTTGGAAAATTTAGTACTGCAGTTACTTTACTTTGGTCAGTCGTAACCCCTCTAGGAGTGACTACGTGACCAAGAAACTTAATTTCTGATCTGAAAAATTGACATTTAGACAGTTTGATCTTTAAATTGGCTTCTTCAAGCTTACCAAGTACTACATCAAGTCTTTTCAAGTGTGTATCCACGTCTTTAGACATGACGATTACGTCATCTAAGTACACCATAAGTGCATTACCTATGAGACCTCTAAAGATATTAGTCATGAGCCTTGAGAACGTGATAGGGGAAGATCGTAATCCAAACGCCATACGGAGGAAGTGATAATGACCTGTAGGAGTGGAGAATGCAGTTAGCTCTTGGCTGTCCTCGTGAAGAGGGGCTTGCCAAAACCCTTGTAACAAATCTAGGGTTGAAAAGACTTTGTTATCTCCGATATTACGTAAAAGATCACCCAGTACAGGGAGTGGAAAGCGATCTGGAATGGTTTTCGCGTTTAACTTCCTAAAGTCAATCACTGGGCGCCAAGTACCATCCTTCTTAGGTACTAGTATCAAGGGTGCATTCCAAGGGAATTGCTAGGTGCAATAACTCCATCATCAAGCATTTGATTGATCAATTCTTCTGCGACAGCAACTTGTGAATGAGGCATTCTGTACGCAGGTATGTAGATAGGTCTAGTACCAGGTTCAAGTGGAATACGATGGGACAATAAGTTCGTTATTCCCATCTTCTCACCTGGAAACAAGGCTTTTTCGCTTTGTTCAACAACAACAAACCTTGACTTC
>NC_069461.1:31441250-31475005 GCF_026875155.1 Cherax quadricarinatus | reverse complement strand
GGGTTTGATGAGTGGAACAGCTACCTAGTTGGGTTATTGAGGCTGGGACTTAGGGTAGTTTCAAATTTAGGTTGGATAAGTACATGAGTGGGAGGGGTTGGATTTGAGTTGGACTTTCACATCAGAGCTTATTTCTTGGGTGGCATTGAAAATTGGGTTGGGCAAATGTTTTGTTAGTCTTCTCCCTGGTAACACTGTCCTATCCCTAGTAACACTGTCTTCTCCCTGGTAACACTGTCTTCTCCCTGGTAACACTGTCTTCTCCCTGGTAACACTGTCTTCTCCCTGGTAACACTGTCTTCTCCCTGGTAACACTGTCCTCTCCCTGGTAATACTGTCTTCTCCCTGGTAACATTGTCTTCTCCCTAGTAACACTGTCCTCTCCCTGGTAACACTGCCCTCTCCCTGGTAACAGTGTCCTCTCTCTGGTGACACTGTCCTCTCCCTGGCAACACTGTTCTCTCCCTGGTAACACTGTCCTCTCCCTGGTAACACTACACTGTCCTCTCCCTGGTAGCACTACACTGTCCTCTCCCTGGGGGAAAACTACCGTCCTCTCCCTGGTAACACTACACTGTCCTCTTCCTTGTAACACTACACTGTCCTCTCCCTGGTAACACTACACTGTCCTCTCCCTGGTAACACTACACTGTCCTCTCCCTGGTAACACTACACTGTCCTCTCCCTGGTAACACTACACTGTCCTCTCCCTGGTAACACTACACTGTCCTCTCCCTGGTAACACTACACTGTCCTCTTGAAGATTGAGACACTTATGCAGCATATGGGAATCTTTATTCAGGAAACGTTTCGCCACACAGTGGCTTCATCAGTCCAATACAAAGAGGAAGGCGTAAGGAGAGGAGGAGAATGAGGTAATCAGTCCCTCAACCTGGAGTCGATGTGTTCAGTCCATCAATCTCCCTGGTAACACTACACTGTCCTCTCCCTGGTAACACTACACTGTCCTCTCCCTGGTAACACTACACTGTCCTCTCCCTGATAACACTACACTGTCCTCTCCCTGGTAACACTGTCTTCTCCCTGGTAACACTACACTGTCCTCTCCCTGGTAACACTACACTGTCCTCCCTGGTAACACTACACTGTCCTCTTCCTGGTAACACTACACTGTCCTCTCCCTGGTAACACTACACTGTCCTCTCCCTTTTGGTAACACTACACTGTCCTCTCCCTGGTAACACGTCCCCCTTCCTGGTAACACTACACTGTCCTCTCCCTGGTAACACTGTCCTCTCCCTGGTAACCTACAAATGCCTCTCCCTGGTAACACTGTCCTCTCCCTGGGAACACTACACTGTCCCCCTCCCTGGTAACACTGTCCTCTCCCTGGTAACACTACACTGTCCTCTCCCTGGTAACACTGTCCTCTCCCTGGTAACACTACACTGTCCTCTCCCTGGTAACACTGTCCTCTCCCTGGTTTAAAAACTGTCCTCTCCCGGTAACACTACACTGTCCTCTCCCTGGTAACTCTGTCCTCTCCCTGGTAACAATTACACTGTCCTCTCCTGGTAACACTGTTCTCTCCATGGTAACACTACACGTTTCCCCTCCCTTTGGTAACAAATGTCCTTTCCCTGGTAAACTGTTTCCCCTCCCTGGTAACACTGTCCTCTCCCTGGTAACACTACACTGTCCTCTCCCTGGTAACACTGTTCTCTCCCTGGTAACACTGTCCTCTCCCTGGTAACACTGTCCTCTCCCTGGTAACACTGTCCTCTCCCTGGTAACACTGTCCTCTCCCTGGTAACACTGTCCTCTCCCTGGTAACACTGTCCTCACATTAGGGACGTGTTTCCTTAAAACACCTGTTGTCCATCTTCACCCATCAGTATAATGGTTGGTTTAGAAAGACACGTAAGCAAACACTATAACATATTTATTAGAAAACGTTTCGGTCCTGGGACCTTGATCATTTCTAACATACAGAGGTAGAAAGACATTATATATATAGGCGGAGAGTGAGATGTGACGCACGTGACCTGAGGAATGTCATAAGAACATAAGAATGGAGGAACACTGTAGAAGGCCTACTGGCCCATGCGAGGCAGGTCCTTATCAAAACAACCTCTACCTATGATGAGGACGGGTAGACGATGAAATCATGTGACTCCTGTGTTGTTGGGTTGGTGCTGCTTAAGTATCATGTATGCCAATGTTTTTGAAATTTTGTAGTTTCCAGTGTTGCGTTCTATAGTGTCGGTGACGGCGATTAGTGAGCTTCTAGGCACCGTCGGCGTCTGAGGTCTGGTTCGGTGAGAACGAGTTGTGCCTCATTCCAGTTCATCAAATGCCCCGTGGAGTCTCTGTGGAGGACACAGACGTACCTTACATCGTCTCTGTTAGAGGCATTTCGATGCTCATTCAGGCGGACTGCAAGATCTCTGCCTGTCTCACCTACATATTTCTTGGGACAGAACCCACAAGGGATAGTGTAGACGCCTGCTGTAGAAGTTAGAGGTGTGGGGCTGCGTTTCGTAGTGAGGTCTTTGATAGATGATGTGTTTATGGTGGAAACGTTGATGTTACTCATAGCAAGTGCCCGGCGAGTATTCGTGGCAACATCGCCACATGGGAGTACTATGAACTGTTTAGGGGGCTGTTCCATGGGCGGTTTGTTGAGGGTAGCTTGTGCCTTGAGTCTGCAATTTCGGATGAAGAAAGATGGGAACTGAAGACGTGTAAAGGCTTGTGTTATGTAAGTGCATTCTTCTTCTAGAAAACAAGGGCTGGAGATGCGACGAGCTCTCAAGAAGAAGCCAATGAGGACTCCTCTCTTAGTGCGGGTGTCTTGGTGTGAATAGAAGTGTATAAGATCGTCCTTGTTGGTAGGTTTTCTATACACTTTGAAGAGAAGTTTGTCACTGTCGGAAGATCTGCACAGTAGAACGTCGAGGAAAGGAAGTTTGCCATCATTTTCGAGTTCAAGTGTAAACTTTATTGATGGTTCAACTGCATTGATCTTGTTGAGAAGGGCCTGGATATTGAGACGTCTCGGATATAAAACCAATATATCATCAACGTATCTTAGCCAGGTAACGGTGTTGGGAATGAGGGTGCTGAATTTCTGTCTCCAGGTTTTCCATGAAGAGGTTGGCAAGCACAGCACTGAGCGGGCTGCCCATTGCCATCCCAAAGCATTGTTTGTAACAGTTGTCCTGATACTTGAAGAAGTTGAAATTAACACAAAGTTCTACTAGATTGATGAAATCTAGAAGAGGTAAAGGGAGGTCGTGGTTTTCAGTGAGCCTCTGTCTCAGAATGTTGATTGCAGCGTCAGTAGGAACGTTGGTAAAGAGGGCTGTGACATCGAAGGAAGCCATGCTTTTGTTTTTGACATTCAGGTTGGAAATTCGGGAGAGAAGGTCACCTGAGTGTTTGAGGTGGGCTTGACTGATGGTGCCCAGAAGCGTTGAAAGGTATTTGGCAAGGTGGCCGGCTAGTCTGTGTGGTGCGCTCCCTATGCCCGAAGTGATAGGCCGTAGTGGGATGCCAGGTTTGTGTGTCTTAGGAAGGCCATACAGGCGTGCTGGTTTCGGTTGACCTGGTAAAAGTTTAAGTAGTTTCTTGCCTTGTTCTGATTTTCGTAAGATGCTACGAGCCTTTTGAAGGAAAGTCTGGGTACTTTGAAGTAGCACTGATTCCGATACAGGCTGGTATGTGTTGGCATCGTTGAGAAGATTTAAGACTTTATTGTTGTAGTCGACAGTGTTGAGTAACACCACACCACCTCCTTTGTCAGCGGTTGTAATGACGATATCATCGTTGTTGGCCAGGTTCCTGAGTGCTTGGATGTATCTTCTGGGAATGACCGGTCTTGAAGGCTCAGTAGCTGCAGCAGTGATAATTCCTTGAACAAAGCCCTTTTGAAACTCGGAGTCTCCAAAGGTTGGTTCTTGGTTACCATATCCACCAGATTATGTTTCTTGTTGATGCCAGTAGTAAACTTGAGCCCTAGGCTGAGGGCTTCTGTCTCGATGACGGTTAGTGTATAGGAAGATAAGTTATTTATGATTTCTGGTCGTCCCATTTCGCTCCATTTGCTGTGGGAGCACAGGTCTTGTAGTTTTCGTGATAGCTTCAATTTTTGTTGGATGTTGGCAGTGGTAACTTGGCTGAGTATATATTCTGCAGTCCTTCTGTCAGGAGTAGGAAGTGAAGCACGAACCTGAGCGGCACGTAATGAGGCCTCCTTCTGAGCATGTCGCAGTTCATCAGAGCTTTCTCTAAGGTAGGCGTAAACAGCAGGAGAGAAAGGGTGTCTAGATGTGGTCAGTTGTCGAGGAGTGGACCGTGGTACCACCATCTCAGCAAGACAGTCTTCTAGGAAGATGTGTCGGTTCCGAAGACTATTAGCTTTGAGTAGGAGAGAAAGGTATTCTCTGTATGCTATGTCCAGAGTGTGTTGCAGTGTCAGACAAGATGGTATAAACCTTGGTAATAAATACT
This sequence comes from Cherax quadricarinatus, assembly GCF_026875155.1. Classification (NCBI taxonomy): domain Eukaryota; kingdom Metazoa; phylum Arthropoda; class Malacostraca; order Decapoda; family Parastacidae; genus Cherax; species Cherax quadricarinatus. Next base: position 31,470,532 of record NC_069461.1, on the reverse strand, counting down.
GACAAGTTGGTTTAGAAAGACACGTAAGCAAACACTATAATATATTTATTAGAAAACGTTTCGGTCCTGGGACCTTGATCACTTCTAACATACAGAGGTAGAAAGACATTATATATATAGGCGGAGAGTGAGATGTGACGCACGTGACCTGAGGAATGTCATAAGGACATAAGAATGGAAGAACACTGTAGAAGGCCTACTGGCCCATGCGGGGCAGGTCCTTATCAAAACAACCTCTACCTATGATGAGGACGGGTAGACGATGAAATCATGTGACTCCTGTGTTGTTGGGTTGGTGCTGCTTAAGTATCATGTATGCCAATGTTTTTGAAATTTTGTAGTTTCCAGCACTCAGGAACCTGGCCGACAACGATGATATCGTCATTACAACCGCTGACAAAGGAGGTGGTGTGGTGTTACTCAACACTGTCGACTACAACAATAAAGTCTTAAATCTTCTCAACGATGTCAACACATACCAGCCTGTATCGGAATCAGTGCTACTTCAAAGTACCCAGACTTTCCTTCAAAAGGCTCGTAGCATCTTACGAAAATCAGAACAAGGCAAGAAACTACTTAAACTTTTACCAGGTCAACCGAAACCAGCACGCCTGTATGGCCTTCCTAAGACACACAAACCTGGCATCCCACTACGGCTTATCACTTCGGGCATAGGGAGCGCACCACACAGACTAGCCGGCCACCTTGCCAAATACCTTTCAGCGCTTCTGGGCACCATCAGTCAAGCCCACCTCAAACACTCAGGTGACCTTCTCTCCCGAATTTCCAACCTGAATGTCAAAAACAAAAGCATGGCTTCCTTCGATGTCACAGCCCTCTTTACCAACGTTCCTACTGACGCTGCAATCAACATTCTGAGACAGAGTGGAAATAAATGGTATAAAATACCGACACAATGGCAATATAAACACAAATGCAGTATAATGTGATCCTTTATTGACTACGTTTCGCCCACACAGTGGGCTTTTTCAAGTCACAAACAGAACTACCTGGGGTGGAAGGAAAGCGAGTATTTATAGTCCGGCTGAGGTCAGGTGAAGAATGCTGCATCTGATGATGTACCGAGTTGGGTTGTAGAGTCTAAAAACTTGGGTAGCTTGGAAAGGAGACTGGACAAGTTTGTGAGCAGACCTTCTACAGTGTTCTTATGTGGGATAGCGATGAAGAAGTTTCTTGGCAAGTGGTTCAGCTATGTTATAGAAGCCACTATTCTGGTTGAAGTTGTCGGATATAGAAATAAGTGATGATTCCAGGATTCTTCGGTATTGGGTGTTGTCTTCTGTGGCGATAAGTCTTGAGTTTCTGTAGTTTATCAAGTGGTTGTGTGAATTACGGTGTTGTACGCATGCATTCCTTGTGTCGTCAGACCTGCTTGCGTATTGGTGTTCTGAAATACGTGTTTGGAGGTCCCTTGATGTTTCGCCCACGTATAACTTGTTGCAGTCATTACAAGGGATTATGTATACCCCTGCAGAGGATGGAGGCTTGTCCTGCCTACTACTGGTGATGTCCTTGATGGTCGTGGTTGTGGAGGTAGATACTTGGAATGATGTTTTGGCAAAGATGTTGGAAACATGTTTGGCAATGGAGTTGGTGGGAAGGACTATGTATCTCTTCTCGGCAGTGTCTTCTCTGGGTGTGTTGAAGATGTTTAGTGCTCGCCGTCTGCAGTCTCTGATGAAGTGACGAGGATAGTGGAGTTTGGAAAATACCTGTTCAATTATAGTGCATTCTTCCTCAAGGAACTCGTTGCTGCAGATTCTGAGTGCACGACGCCAAAACCAAGGACTATGTATCTCTTCTCGGCAGTGTCTTCTCTGGGTGTGTTGAAGATGTTTAGTGCTCGCCGTCTGCAGTCTCTGATGAAGTGACGAGGATAGTGGAGTTTGGAAAATACCTGTTCAATTATAGTGCATTCTTCCTCAAGGAACTCGTTGCTGCAGATTCTGAGTGCACGACACCAAAACCAAACGTGGTGTAATTATAGGCTTCTTCCTGCGTGCACTCAGAATCTGCAGCAACGAGTTCCTTGAGGAAGAATGCACTATAATTGAACAGGTATTTTCCAAACTCCACTATCCTCGTCACTTCATCAGAGACTGCAGACGGCGAGCACTAAACATCTTCAACACACCCAGAGAAGACACTGCCGAGAAGAGATACATAGTCCTTCCCACCAACTCCATTGCCAAACATGTTTCCAACATCTTTGCCAAAACATCATTCCAAGTATCTACCTCCACAACCACGACCATCAAGGACATCACCAGTAGTAGGCAGGACAAGCCTCCATCCTCTGCAGGGGTATACATAATCCCTTGTAATGACTGCAACAAGTTATACGTGGGCGAAACATCAAGGGACCTCCAAACACGTATTTCAGAACACCAATACGCAAGCAGGTCTGACGACACAAGGAATGCATGCGTACAACACCGTAATTCACACAACCACTTGATAAACTACAGAAACTCAAGACTTATCGCCACAGAAGACAACACCCAATACCGAAGAATCCTGGAATCATCACTTATTTCTATATCCGACAACTTCAACCAGAATAGTGGCTTCTATAACATAGCTGAACCACTTGCCAAGAAACTTCTTCATCGCTATCCCACATAAGAACACTGTAGAAGGTCTGCTCACAAACTTGTCCAGTCTCCTTTCCAAGCTACCCAAGTTTTTAGACTCTACAACCCAACTCGGTACATCATCAGATGCAGCATTCTTCACCTGACCTCAGCCGGACTATAAATACTCGCTTTCCTTCCACCCCAGGTAGTTCTGTTTGTGACTTGAAAAAGCCCACTGTGTGGGCGAAACGTAGTCAATAAAGGATCACATTATACTGCATTTGTGTTTATATTGCCATTCTGAGACAGAGGCTCACTGAAAACCACGACCTCCCTTTACCTCTTCTAGATTTCATCAATCTAGTGGAACTTTGTGTTAATTTCAACTTCTTCAAGTATCAGAACAACTGTTACAAACAATGCTTTGGGATGGCAATGGGCAGCCCGCTCAGTGCTGTGCTTGCCAACCTCTTCATGGAAAACCTGGAGACAGAGAAATTCAGCACCCTCATTCCCAACACCGTTACCTGGCTAAGATACGTTGATGATATATTGGTTTTCTATCCGAGACGTCTCAATATCCAGGCCCTTCTCAACAAGATCAATGCAGGGTAAGACACATGTGCAACATCTGGGTATCTTTATTGTAGACGTTTCGCCATCCAGTGGCTTTATCAATACAAATTCTAGGACATAACTTGAAGACAGTAGAACTATGTACAGAAGATGAGGTAATCAGTCCCTCAAACTAGGAGTAGGTGCGAACAGCACCATAGTCGTGGAGATTCTGAAGCAGAAGAAAGAATCCTGGCGCTTATATAGTAACGTCAGGTGTAGCAGACGAGGGCATATTCACTGGTAGGCGGGATTCCCCAGTGGAAGTAGGTCCTTCCCAAAGAGATGGGTTAGTTGTAGAAGTAGTTGTCGTAGTCGTGAAGGTTATGTACATGTCCTCAGAATTAAGATTCCATGATGTTGCAGTGTCTGACAAGTTGTGTACGAAATGGTATATAATACCATTTCGTACACAAGATCAATGCAGTTGAACCATCAATAAAGTTTACACTTGAACTCGAAAATGGCGGCAAACTTCCTTTCCTCGACGTTCTACTGTGCAGATCTTCCGACAGTGACAAACTTCTCTTCAAAGTGTATAGAAAACCTACCAACAAGGACGATCTTATACACTTCTATTCACACCAAGACACCCGCACTAAGAGAGGAGTCCTCATTGGCTTCTTCTTGAGAGCTCTTCGCATCTCCAGCCCTTGTTTTCTAGAAGAAGAATGCACTTACATAACACAAACCTTTACACGTCTTCAGTTCCCATCTTTCTTCATCCGAAATTGCAGACTCAAGGCACAAGCTATCCTCAACAAACCGCCCATGGAACAGCCCCCTAAACAGTTCATAGTACTCCCATGTGGCGATGTTGCCACGAATACTCGCCGGGCACTTGCTATGAGTAACATCAACGTTTTCACCATAAACACATCATCTATCAAAGACCTCACTACGAAACGCAGCCCCACACCTCTAACTTCTACAGCAGGCGTCTACACTATCCCTTGTGGGTTCTGTCCCAAGAAATATGTAGGTGAGACAGGCAGAGATCTTGCAGTACGCCTGAATGAGCATCGAAATGCCTCTAACAGAGACGATGTAAGGTACGCCTGTGTCCTCCACAGAGACTCCACGGGGCATTTGATGAACTGGAACGAGGCACAACTCGTTCTCACCGAACCAGACCTCAGACGCCGACGGTGCCTAGAAGCCTCACTAATCGCCGTCACCGACACTATAGAACGCAACACTGGAAACTACAAAATTTCAAAAACATTGGCATACATGATACTTAAGCAGCACCAACCCAACAACACAGGAGTCACATGATTTCATCGTCTACCCGTCCTCATCATAGGTAGAGGTTGTTTTGATAAGGACCTGCCTCGCATGGGCCAGTAGGCCTTCTACAGTGTTCCTCCATTCTTATGTTCTTATGACATTCCTCAGGTCACGTGCGTCACATCTCACTCTCCGCCTATATATATAATGTCTTTCTACCTCTGTATGTTAGAAGTGATCAAGGTCCCAGGACCGAAACGTTTTCTAATAAATATGTTATAGTGTTTGCTTACGTGTCTTTCTAAACCAACTTGTCGGTATTTATTACCAAGGTTTATACCAACCGGTATAATGGTTACCTGGGTGTTAGTGGACGGGTGTGGGTCGCATCCTGGGACAAAACTGACCTAATTTGCCCGAAATGCTCAGCATAACAAGGGACTTTCTATATAGTAGTGTGTCATTGATGTCAGCTATGGTCTGTATAAGTTTTATCCTGTACTTGTAGAGATAAAAATTATTATTATTATTATTATTATTATTATTATTATTATTATTATTATAACCAACCCACTTACTTTATTTATGAATTTTGTTTTAATTTTCACCTTAGAATGTACTTTTGTCATTTTTCTGTCAGGAAGTCACGGTATCAATATTTTCTTGATACACCTGTTACCCCTGTTTACCGAACAGTAGTACCTATTTACTAAGATTAGTTGACTGTTGTTTACCTAACAATAGTACCTATTTGCTAAGATTAGTTGACTTGTTTACCTAACAGTAGTACCTATTTGTTAAGATTAGTTGTTTACCTATCAGTAGTACCTATTTGCTAAGATTTGTTGACTTGTTTACCTATCAGTAGTACCTATTTGCTAAGATTTGTTGACTTGTTTGCCTATCAGTAGTACCTATTTGCTAAGATTAGTTGACTTGTTTACCTATCAGTAGTTCCTATTTACGAATGTTAGTTGAGTGTTGTACCAGCAGTGAGTGAGGGGGAGACCAACTGTCAGTGTCAGTATAATACTGTGTGTATCACACTCCCTCAAGTAATTCTCCTCCATATTACTCCATTATCCTAGATTATCTATATGTTAACTTACGTTAAGTTAACCGAAGCTTTCGTTACCTAGAATAACAAGTGGCAAACTTTAAGTCAACCAGAATATTTTCCTAGATTGAGAGGACAGGAGCAAGACACACCAATAATCCATACTGCTTGACTTAGGTTACCCAGGGTCATTAACCCTCTGGGGTTAATTAACTGGGTTAATTAACTCTCCGTGGTTAATAACCCCAGGAAAGACTTCATTTTATAAAGCATCATTTACAATATTGACGTTACTTTCTGTTTTTTTTTCTCTCTGGAGAAGTCAAAGGAAAGTAATTTGTAGAGAGGAATGAGGCAGACTTGTTGATTATGTCAGATGAAAACTGTGGACAAGATGATGAGGGTAAAGAAGGAGCTGAGGTGGTAAATGTGATAATGATGGTACAGGAGTGAGTGAGAGAGAGAGAGTGAGAGAGAGAGAGAGAGAGAGAGAGAAGAGAGAGAGAGAGAGAGAGAGAGAGAGAGAGAGGAGAGAGAGAGAGAGGGAGAGAGAGAGAGAGAGAACGGACACCTACACACATCCTACCTTCATCAAAGGTTAAAGGAAGGCAGGTGGGCAGTAGTGTGATGTAGCAGCCGTCAGAGGTCACGCCACATTAAGGTCATAGATCACCTCACACATACACTGTTACACTATGACTACCATACTACCCACTCCTATGGTAGTTCCATACCACACAAACATTTTATCATAAGTTATTTTATTAATGATTATAATAGTAAAAACAACAATAATAATAATTATAATGAGGATATTTTTCTAATGTAGTGATAGAAGAGAGAGAAAAAAGAGAGCACGAATTGTGTATCAGATCACGAGGGAGTATTAGTGCCAGGATTATAAATATATGGACGTGTGTTTAGTAATAACCTCATACATGCTACACACACACACACACACACACACACACACACACACACACACACACACACACACTTAGGCTGCCCTTGTATCCACATACAGGTGAGTACAGACAAACACCCGCTCACGCAGGCAGGCACACAAGAAGCAGCTTACCATGCACAGTGCTGGCAGATAATAAGATAGAGAATGATGCAGTATCTTGAGGGAACAAAATTCATCTAAGAACCACACCATCGCTTGACTCACAAACCTCATTGAAATGCATGACAGGTTGATGGATACCAGAGAGCGGAGAGGGATGAGCTTCCTGCCTTCTCCCTGACTGCAAGGAAGCTTTCCACCTCTCACACAAATAACTCTTCTCAGACCATGCCAGGATCATGGACAAGATGAAGATTGCGTTGAACTACTGGACCACACCCTGGTACTGGACCACACTGGTACTGGACCTCACCCTGGTACTGAACCTCACCCAGGTACTGGACCTCACCCAGGTACTGGACCTCACCCAGGTACTGGACCTCACCCAGGTACTGGACCACACCCTGGTACTGGACCACACTGGTACTGGACCTCACCCTGGTACTGAACCTCACCCAGGTACTGGACCTCACCCAGGTACTGGACCTCACCCAGGTACTGGACTTCACCCAGGTACTGGACCTCACCCAGATACTGGACCTCACCCAGGTACCTCACCCAGGTACTGAACCTCACCCAGGTACTGGACCTCACCCTGGTACTGGACTTCAGCCAGGTACTGGACCACACCCAGGTATTGGACCTCACCCTGGTACTGGACTTCAGCCAGGTATTGGACCTCACCCAGGTACTGGACTTCACCCAGGTACTGGACCTCACCAGGTACTGGATCTCACCCAGGTACTGGACCTCACCCTGTTACTGGACTTCAGCCAGGTATTGGACCTCACCCAGGTACTGGACCACACCCAGGTACTGGACCTCACCCAGGTACTGGAGTGGGAGGAGGTGGTTGGGGACATAGCTGTGTTGTGTGTATGACCATGATTGTGGCAGCAAGCATGGAGTAATGCCTAGTGAGAGCTCAACACCATACTACACCAGTCAACACCACACCTGTCAAAACTGAACTGCACCTGTCTACACTACACAACACCACACCTGTCAAAACTGAGCCACACCTGTCTACACTACACAACAACACACCTGTCTTCACTACACAACACCACACCTGTCTTCACTACACAACACCACATCTGTCAGAACTGAAGCACGCCTGTCTACACTACACAACACCACACCTGTCAAAACTGAACCACACTTGTCTACACTACACAACAACACACCTGTCTTCACTACACAACACCACACCTGTCTTCACTACACAACACCACATCTGTCAGAACTGAAGCACGCCTGTCTACACTACACAACACCACACCTGTCAAATCTGAACCACACTTGTCTACACTACACAACAACACACCTGTGTACACTACACAACGACACACCTGTCACCAGAGTATGACAGCACCTGTAAAATACCAGAGAGACAGCAAGTAAGGAAGATCAAGAAGGAAGATAACGTAAGACCTTGACACTTACACTCTGCCTCATACATGTCATGTTGTCTTAAGATGAATAATGAATTATGAAAATAATGAGAGATGACAACTGTAATGCATTACAGGAAAACTTTGGCTGCTTTCACCAATGATATTACTCCATTCATGGTGGGGCAGGGAGCGCCAAACCCGTAGGGTCCAACCTCACAGTGGGAATATGAGATAATCAGATTCAGTTTAAGGAGACAGGCACATTTGTAGGATCAAGAACCCTTTGAGGTGCCTGGAGTTTAGAGCAGAGTAAAGACGACATAAGGGAGGAGAGAGAGAGAAGTTGGTGAGTGTGGGCACACCGTCTGAGACATGACCCATACAAACAGCACGGAAACAGGGTCTTGGGGTTGACAGCACGCTGAACCTGTCGCTGAGGTACAAGATGTAGTGCTTAAAATGATAAAATTGTCTTCATACTCTTAACAGAGTTACTCAGAACCGCCTACCATCTTGAATTCTAGATAATACCTGAACCGCTGTGTGCGGCGCCACTATGGAACCTCTTAGTTACACATACTGTATGTATGACCATACTGGTATGTGCAGCACCAGCAGCATACATCACTCATCATGTACAACACTAGCAGCATACATCACTCATCATGTACAACACCAGCAGCATACATCACTCATCATATACAACACCAGCAGCATACATCACTCATCATGTACAACACCAGCAGCATACATCACTCATCATATGCAGCGCTTGCAGCATACATCACTCATCATGTACAACACCAGCAGCATACATCACTCATCATGTACAACACCAGCAGCATACATCACTCATCATGTACAACACCAGCAGCATACATCACTCATCATATGCAGCGCTTGCAGCATACATCACTCATCATGTACAACACCAGCAGCATACATCACTCATCATGTACAACACCAGCAGCATACATCACTCATCATGTACAACACTAGCAGCATACATCACTCATCATATGCAACACTAGCAGCATACATCACTCATCATGTACAACACTAGCAGCATACATCACTCATCATATGCAACACTAGCAGCATACATCACTCATCATGTACAACACTAGCAGCATACATCACTCATCATGTACAACACTAGCAGCATACATCACTCATCATATGCAACACTAGCAGCATACATCACTCATCATATGCAACACCAGCAGCATACATCACTCATCATGTACAACACTAGCAGCATACATCACTCATCATGTACAACACTAGCAGCATACATCACTCATTATGTGCAACACTAGCAGCATACATCACTCATTATGTGCAGCACTAGCAGCATACATCACTCATTATGTGCAGCACTAGCAGCATACATCACTCATCATGTACAACACTAGCAGCATACATCACTCATTATGTGCAACACTAGCAGCATACATCACTCATTATGTGCAACACTAGCAGCATACATCACTCATCATATGCAACACTAGCAGCATACATCACTCATCATATACAACACTAGCAGCATACATCACTCATCATATGCAACACCAGCAGCATACATCACTCATATGCAACACCAGCAGCATACATCATTCATCATATGCAACACCAGCAGCATACATCACTCATCATATACAACACCAGCAGCATACAACACTCATCATATGCAACACTAGCAGCATACATCACCCATCATGTACAACACCAGCAGCATACATCACTCATGATATACAAAACCAGCAGCATGCATCACTTATCATGTGCAACACCAGCAGCATACATCACTCATCATGTACAGCACTAGCAGCATACATCACTCATCATGTACAACACCAGCAGCATACATCACTCATTATGTACAACACCAGCAGCATACATCACTCATTGAGAACTCGGTGAGAACGAGTTGTGCCTCGTTCCAGTTCATCAAATGCCCCGTGGAGTCTCTGTGGAGGACACAGGCGTACCTTACATCGTCTCTGTTAGAGGCATTTCGATGCTCATTCAGGCGGACTGCAAGATCTCTGCCTGTCTCACCTACATATTTCTTGGGACAGAACCCACAAGGGATAGTGTAGATTCCTGCTGTAGAAGTTAGAGGTGTGGGGCTGCGTTTCGTAGTGAGGTCTTTGATAGATGATGTGTTTATGGTGAAAACGTTGATGTTACTCATAGCAAGTGCCCTGCGAGTATTCGTGGCAACATCACCACATGGGAGTACTATGAACTGTTTAGGGGGCTGTTCCATGGGCGGTTTGTTGAGGATAGCCCCCAAAACAGTTCATAGTACTCCCATGTGGCGATGTTGCCACGAATACTCGCAGGGCACTTGCTATGAGTAACATCAACGTTTTCACCATAAACACATCATCTATCAAAGACCTCACTACGAAACGCAGCCCCACACCTCTAACTTCTACAGCAGGCGTCTACACTATCCCTTGTGGGTTCTGTCCCAAGAAATATGTAGGTGAGACAGGCAGAGATCTTGCAGTCCGCCTGAATGAGCATCGAAATGCCTCTAACAGAGACGATGTAAGGTACGCCTGTGTCCTCCACAGAGACTCCACGGGGCATTTGATGAACTGGAACGAGGCACAACTCGTTCTCACCGAACCAGACCTCAGACGCCGACGGTGCCTAGAAGCCTCACTAATCGCCGTCACCGACACTATAGAACGCAACACTGGAAACTACAAAATTTCAAAAAGATTGGCATACATGATACTTAAGCAGCACCAACCCAACAACACAGGAGTCACATGATTTCATCGTCTACCCGTCCTCATCATAGGTAGAGGTTGTTTTGATAAGGACCTGCCTCGCATGGGCCAGTAGGCCTTCTACAGTGTTCCTCCATTCTTATGTTCTTATGACATTCCTCAGGTCACGTGCGTCACATCTCACTCTCCGCTTATATATATATATATAATGTCTTTCTACCTCTGTATGTTAGAAGTGATCAAGGTCCCAGGACCGAAACGTTTTCTAATAAATATGTTATAGTGCTTGCTTACGTGTCTTTCTAAACCAACACTCATCATGTACAACACCAGCAGCATACATCACTCATCATATGCAGCGCTTGCAGCATACATCACTCATCATGTACAACACCAGCAGCATACATCACTCATCATATGCAACACCAGCAGCATACATCACTCATCATGTACAACACCAGCAGCATACATCACTCATCATGTACAACACCAGCAGCATACATCACTCATCATGTACAACACCAGCAGCATACAACACTCACCATATGCAACACCAGCAGCATATATCACTCATCATGTACAACACCAGCAGCATACAACACTCATCATATGCAACACCAGCAGCATATATCACTCATCATGTACAACACCAGCAGCATACAACACTCACCATATGCAACACCAGCAGCATACATCACTCATCATGTACAACACCAGCAGCATACAACACTCACCATATGCAACACCAGCAGCATACATCACTCATCATGTACAACACCAGCAGCATACATCACTCATCATGTACAACACCAGCAGCATACAACACTCATCATATGCAACACCAGCAGCATACATCACTCATCATGTACAACACCAGCAGCATACATCACTCATCATGTACAACACCAGCAGCATACATCACTCATCTTGTACAACACTAGCAGCATACATCACTCATCTTGTACAACACCAGCAGCATACATCACTCATCATGTACAACACCAGTAACATACATCACTAATCATGTACAACACCAGCAGCATACATCACTCATCATATACAACAGCAGCAGCATACATCACTCATCATATACAACACCAGCAGCATACATCACTCATCATATGCAACACCAGCAGCATACATCACTCATCATGTACAACACCAGCAGCATACATCACTCATCATATACAACACCAGCAGCATACATCACTCATCATGTACAACACCAGCAGCATACATCACTCATCATATACAACACCAGCAGCATACATCACTCATCATGTACAACACCAGCAGCATACATCACTCATCATATACAACACCAGCAGCATACATCACTCATCATATGCAACACCAGCAGCATACATCACTCATCATGTACAACACCAGCAGCATACATCACTCATCATATACAACACCAGCAGCATACATCACTCATCATATGCAACACCAGCAGCATACATCACTCATCATATACAACACCAGCAGCATACATCACTCATCATGTACAAGACCAGCAGCATACAACACTCATCATATGCAACACTAGCAGCATACATCACTCATCATGTACAACACCAGCAGCATACAACACTCATCATATGCAACACTAGCAGCATACATCACTCATCATGTACAACACCAGCAGCATACATCACTCATCATGTACAACACCAGCAGCATACATCACTCATCATATACAACACCAGCAGCATACATCACTCATCATGTACAACACCAGCAGCATTCATCACTCATGATATACAAAACCAGCAGCATACATCACTTATCATGTGCAACACCAGCAGCATACATCACTCATCATGTACAACATTAGCAGCATACATAACTCATATTGTACAACACCAGCAGCATACATCACTCATCATGTACAACACCAGCAGCATACATCACTCATCATGTGCAACACCAGCAGCATACATCACTCATCATGTACAACACCAGCAGCATACATCACTCATCATGTACAACACCAGCAGCATACATCGCTCATCATGCGCAACACCAGCAGCATACATCACTCATCATGTACAACACCAGCAGCATACATCACTCATCATATGCAACACTAGCAGCATACATCACTCATCATGTACAACACCAGCAGCATACATCACTCATCATGTACAACACCAGCAGCATACATCGCTCATCATGCGCAACACCAGCAGCATACATCACTCATCATGTACAACACTAGCAGCATACATCACTCATCATATGCAACACTAGCAGCATACATCGCTCATCATGTACAACACCAGCAGCATACATCACTCATCATGTACAACACTAGCAGCATACATCACTCATCATATGCAACACCAGCAGCATACATCACTCATCATATACAACACCAGCAGCATACATCGCTCATCATGTACAACACCAGCAGCATACATCACTCATCATGTGCAACACCAGCAGCATACATCACTCATATGCAACACCAGCAGCATACATCACTCATCATGTGCAACACCAGCAGCATACATCACTCATCATGTACAACACTAGCAGCATACATCACTCATATGCAACACCAGCAGCATACATCACTCATATGCAACACCAGCAGCATACATCACTCATCATGTGCAACACCAGCAGCATACATCACTCATCATGTACAACACTAGCAGCAACATCACTCTATGCAACACCAGCAGCATACATCACTCATATGCAACACCAGCAGCATACATCACTCATCATATGCATCGCTTGCAGCATACAACACTTATCATATGCAACACCAGCAGCATATATCACTCATCATGTACAACACCAGCAGCATACATCACTCATCATGTACAACACCAGCAGCATACATCACTCATCATGTACAACACCAGCAGCATACATCACTCATCATGTACAACACCAGCAGCATACATCACTCATCATGTACAACACCAGCAGCATACATCGCTCATCATGCGCAACACCAGCAGCATACATCACTCATCATGTACAACACTAGCAGCATACATCACACATCATATGCAACACAGCAGCATACATCGCTCATCATGTCAACACCAGCAGCATACATCACTCAATCATGTACAACACTAGCAGCATACATCACTCATCATATGCAACACCAGCAGCATACATCACTCATCATATACAACACCAGCAGCATACATCGCTCATCATGCGTCAAACACAGCAGCATACATCACTCATCACTATGTACAACACTAGCAGCATACATCACTCATCATATGCAACACCAGCAGCATACATCGCTCATCATGCGAACACCAGCAGCATACATCACTCATCATGTACAACACCAGCAGCATACATCACTCATCATATGCAACACCAGCAGCATACATCACTCATCATGTACAACACCAGCAGCATACATCGCTCATCATGCAACACCAGCAGCATACATCACTCATCATATGACAACACCTAGCAGCATACATCACTCATATGTACAACACCAGCAGCATACATCGCTCATCATGTCAACACCAGCAGCATACATCACTCATCATGTCAACACCAGCAGCATACATCACTCATATGCAACACCAGCAGCATACATCACTCATCATGTGCAACACCAGCAGCATACATCACTCATCATGTACAACACAGCAGCATACATCACTCATATGCAACACCAGCAGCATACATCACTCATCATATACAACACCAGCAGCATACATCACTCATCATGTACAACACCAGCAGCATACATCACTCATATGCAACACCAGCAGCATACATCACTCATCATATACAACACCAGCAGCATACATCACTCATCATATACAACACCAGCAGCATATAACACTCATCATGTACAACACCAGCAGCATACACACTCATCAATCATCGCATGCATACAACACCATCATTGCAACACCAGCAGCATATATCACTCATCATGTACAACACCAGCAGCATATATCACTCATCATGTACAACACCAGCAGCTTACAACACTCTTCATATGCAACACCAGCAGCATACAACACTCTTCATATGCAACACCAGCAGCATACATCACTCATCATGTACAACACCAGCAGCATACATCACTCATCATGTACAACACCAGCAGCTATAGCAACACTCTTCATATGCAACACCAGCAGCATACATCACTCTTCATACAACACAGCAGCATACATCACTCATCATGTACAACACCAGCAGCATACATCACTCATCATGTACAACACCAGCAGCATAGAACACTCATCATATGCAACACCAGCAGCATATATCACTCATATACAACACTAGCAGCATACAACACTCATCATGTACAACACCAGCAGCATACATCACTCATCATGTACAACACCAGCAGCATACATCACTCATCATGTACAACACCAGCAGCATACATCACTCATCATGTACAACACCAGCAGCATACATCACTCATCATGTACAACACCAGCAGCATACATCACTCATCATGTACAACACCAGCAGCATACATCACTCATCATGTACAACACTAACAGCATACATCACTCATATTGTACAACACCAGCAGCATACATCACTCATCATGTACAACACAGCAGCATACATCACTCATATTACAACACCAGCAGCATACATCACTCATCATGTGTACCTCCTAACAGAGACATCACTCATATTGTCAACTGGAACGCAGCATACATCGTCTCATGTAACAAACCTCAGCGCAGGGCCTAAGCCTCATTATGTCAACACCGACAGCATAATACATCATCATGTAACGTACACAATTTCTCAAGAAACATCAGGGCATTCTGAATGAAGCGGACCAACCGACACAGGATACGTGTTCTCACCGTCTAACCAGCCTCATCATAGCAGACGGGTTGCATAGATGCCTCATCGTAATGCCGTTCACAGGTACTCATCTATGTTTAACGCATTCACTCGGTAAACTACAACATCTCCAAACTTCGGCCATATATACTTAAGCTGCACCAACCACAACAGTAGTAAGTGATCATCGTCCTCAGGACCCGTCTATAAATATAGAGCTGCTTAGTTCTTATTAAACCTGAACACTCTCATGGCAACACCAGCAGCATACATCCTCATCTATGAGCTTGCAGATACATTCCTCATCATGGTCAATCACCAGCAGCTACATCACTCACATATCAACACCAGCAGCATTATCATCACTCTTCATGTTACAAATCACAGGCATACAGACATCACCGTATTGCACACACGCATATATTCATCAGTCTTGCAACTACAGCGCATACTTCCTCAATACACACACCTACATCACACTGTACAACACCAGCAGCATACATCACTCATCATGATGCAACACTCAGCAGCATACATCACTCATCATGTACAACACCAGCAGCATACAATCACTCACCATATGCAACACCAGCAGCATACATCACTCATCATGTACAACACCAGCAGCATAAACACTCACAATGACAACACCAGCAGCATAACACTCATCATATGCAACACCAGCAGCATACATCACTCATCATGTACAACACCAGCAGCATACAACACTCACCATATACAACACCAGCAGCATACATCACTCATCATATACAACACCAGCAGCATACATCACTCATTGTACAACACCAGCAGCATACATCACTCATCATATGCAACACAACAGCAGCATACATCACTCATCATGTACAACACCAGCAGCATACATCACTATCATGTACAACACCAGCAGCATACAACACTCACCATATGCAACACCAGCAGCATATATCACTCATCATGTACAACACCAGCAGCATACAACACTCACCATATGCAACACCAGCAGCATACATCACTCATCATATACAACACCAGCAGCATACATCACTCATGTACAACACCAGCAGCATACATCACTCATCATGTACAACACTAGCAGCATACATCACTCATCATGTACAACACCAGCAGCATAATCACTCTCATGTACAACACCAGCAGCATACATCACTCATCATATGCAACACCAGCAGCATACATCACTCATTGCAACACCAGCAGCATAATACACTCACATAGCAACACCAGCAGCATACATCACTCATCATTATACAACACCAGCAGCATATCATCATCATGTACAACACAGCAGCATACAACACTCATCATGTACAACACCAGCAGCATATCACATTACAACCCGTGCATCTCATCATATTACAACACCAGCAGCATACGTCACTCATCATGTACAACACAGCAGCATACATCACTCATCATATACAACACCAGCAGCATACATCACTACATTACAACACCAGCAGCATACATCACTCATCATTGTACAACACCAGCAGCATTCAATCACTCATAGTACAACACCAGCAGCATACGTCACTCATCATTACAACACTCACAGCATACATCACTCATCATACAACACCAGCAGCATACATCACTCATGTACAACACCAGCATGCATACTCACTCATCATATACAACACCAGCAGCATACTCACTCATCATGATACAAACACCTAACAGCATACATCACTCATCATATACAACACCAGCAGCATACACTCATCATATACAACACCAGCAGCATACATCACTCATCATATCAACACCAGCAGCATACATCACTCATCATATACAACACCAGCAGCATACTCACTCATCATATACAACACCAGCAGCATACATCACTCATCATATACAACACCAGCAGCATACAACATCAATGTACAACACCAGCAGCATACAATCACTCATACATATACAACACCAGCAGCATACATCACTCATCATATACAACACCAGCAGCATACATCACTCATCATATACAACACCAGCAGCATACATCACTCATCATATACAACACCAGCAGCATACATCACTCATCATATACAACACCAGCAGCATACATCACTCATCATATACAACACCAGCAGCATACATCACTCATCATATACAACACCAGCAGCATACATCACTCATCATATACAACACCAGCAGCATACATCACTCATCATATACAACACTCAGCACAGCATACAACACTCATCATATTACAACACCAGCAGCATACGTCACTCATCATATACAACACCAGCAGCATACATCACTCATCATGTACAACACCAGCAGCATACATCACTCATCATGATACAACACAGCAGCATACATCACTCATCATATCAACACCAGCAGCATACATCATCATCATATGCAACACCAGCAGCATACATCACTCATCATGTACAACACCAGCAAGCATACATCATCACTCATGTACAACACCAGCAGCATACATCACTCATCATATCAACACCAGCAGCATACATCATCATCATATGCAACACCAGCAGCATACATCATTCATCATGTACAACACACAGCATACATCATTCATCATGTACAACACCAGCAGCATACATCACTCATCATGTACAACACTAACAGCATACATCACTCATCATATGCAACACCAGCAGCATACATCATTCATCATATGCAACACCAGCAGCATACATCATTCATCATGTACAACACCAGCAGCATACATCATTCATCATGTACAACACCAGCAGCATACATCACTCATCATATGCAACACCAGCAGCATACATCATTCATCATATGCAACACCAGCAGCATACATCATCATCATGTACAACACCAGCAGCATACATCATCATCATTGCAACACCAGCAGCATACATCACTCATCATTCACACCAGCAGCATACAACATCATCATATGCAACATACAGCATACATCACTCATCATTGTACAACACCAGCAGCATACATCATCATGATATCAAAACCAGCAGCATACATCATTATCATGTACAACACCAGCAGCATCACATCACTCATCAAATGCAACACCAGCACATTACAATCAACTCATCATATGCAACACAGCAGCATACATCACTCATCATATGAAAACCAGCAGCATACATCACTCATCATATACAAAACCAGCAGCATACAACACTCTCATATTGCAACACTAGCAGCATACATCACTCATCATTCAACACCAGCAGCATACAATCACTCATCATATGCAACACAGCAGCATACATCACTCATCTATGTCAACACCAGCAGCATACATCACTCATGTATACAAAACCAGCAGCATACATCACTTTATCATGTGCAACACCAGCAGCATACATCACTCATCATATGCAACACAGCAGCATACAATCAACTCATATATGCAACACTAGCAGCATACATCATCATCATAGTGCAACACCAGCAGCATACATCACTCATATATATGCAACACAGCAGCATACATCACTTATCATGTGCAACACCAGCAGCATACATCACTCATCTATGCAACACCAGCAGCATACATCACTCATCATATGCAACACAGCAGCATACATCACTCATATACAACACCAGCAGCATACATCATCATCATATGCAACACTAGCAGCATACATCACTCATCATATCAACACCAGCAGCATACAATCACTTATCATGATGCAACACTCAGCAGCATACATCACTCATCATATGCAACACTAGCAGCATACATCACTCATATACAACACAGCACATACATCACTCATCATATGCAACACTAGCAGCATACATCACTCATCATATCAACACCAGCAGCATACATCACTCATCATATGCAACACTAGCAGCATACATCACTCATATGCAAACACCAGCAGCATACATCACTCATCATCAACACTAGCAGCATACATCACTCAATGCAACACCAGCAGCATACATCACTCATCATATGCAACACTAGCAGCATACATCACTCATCATGTACAACACCAGCAGCATACATCACTCATCATATGCAACACTAGCAGCATACATCACTCATCATATCAACACCAGCAGCATACATCACTCATCATATGCAACACTAGCAGCATACATCACTCATCATATGCAACACTAGCAGCATACATCACTCATCATATACAACACTCAGCAGCATACATCACTCATCATATACAACACCTAGCAGCATACATCACTCATCATATACAACACCAGCAGCATACATCACTCATCATGTACAACACCAGCAGCATACATCACTCATCATATGCAACACCAGCAGCATACATCACTCATCATATGCAACACTAGCAGCATACATCACTTATCATATACAACACCAGCAGCATACATCACTCATCATATGCAACACCAGCAGCATATCATCACTCATATACAACACCAGCAGCATACATCACTATCATATACAACACAGCAGCATACATCACTTCATCATATACAACACTAGCAGCATACATCACTCATCATATACAACACAGCAGCATACATCACTCATCATATGCAACACTAGCAGCATACATCACTCATCATATGCAACACCAGCAGCATACATCACTCATCATATACAACACCAGCAGCATACATCACTCATCATATACAACACCAGCGCATACATCACTCATCATTACAACACCAGCAGATACATCACTCATCATATCAACACCAGCAGCATACATCACTCATCTATGACAACACAGCAGCATACATCACTTATCATATACAACACCAGCAGCATACATCACTCATCATATACAACACCAGCAGCATACATCACTTATCATATCAACACCAGCAGCATACATCACTCATCATGTACAACACCAGCAGCATACATCACTCATCATATACAACACCAGCAGCATACATCACTCATCATATACAACACCAGCGATAAATCACTTTAGAAATTTAGGCAAAGCTGATCAGATAAATAGTATCAGTATGCGAAGAACCAGAGGAGACATGATCACAATGACAAGTACTCAGGATAGATCAAATAAGGCTCGATCATATACTAACACACAGTACAACACTAATTGAAATAAGGAAGCATGCAAGCAACATGAGGTGTACATTTGTGACAGTTATGCAATACCTGGCTCAAGCAATACCTGCAGGTCATGGGTACAACACCAGGTGACCAGTCACAAAGACAAGCCCAGCAGTGGACTCAGTCATCGATAACACCACGTACAGCAACACTCACTGCTCTAAAACAAATGCAGAAGCAGTACAATCACTCTCAATACAACACAGATGCATACTCACTATATTGACAGCACACATGCACGTGACATGACACACTACATTCAACACACTCTATACACGGATATTTAGATGTAACCTGTACGGCACAAGCTATCAAGTAATCACATAGGACGTATAGTATGCTGATGAGCATCAAGATGGAGCTGAGGATGGCAAGAACTCAGGTGATCAATGCGTCACATCCAATAAACTGTTACCCCAACTGCTCGGAATTTGAAGTGAATTAGGAATGATATAAGCATAATTGTGATGTGATGAGTGGTATGTTGGTGAGAGGGTTGATGCTATGAAATATGAGTTGGTGGTGATATGACTATGGTGATATGGTGAGGTGTGGGATGTATCAGTGCACGCCAGTATCAGTGGAAAGTGGATGATGGCCCGAAGTTGGTGTCTTAGTCGGTGGTATATGGTTGTAATGTCGTGCCAGAATCAAGTAAAACATGCGATGGCTTATCAATCACTTCCCGAATACGACAACACAAATTGTCTAAGCAGTTTTTCGCAAACAACATTCATGAATCTGACTAAAAAAGAATTTATTATTCATTATTAAAGATCGCCGGTATTCTCCCGGTCCGGGCCTTTTCCAAGTGGTGGCCCGGCCTTGGCTCCCTGTCTTGGGAATGTCTGAGACCTAAGTCTCCCAAGCAAGCAATTTGTAATCGACTAGGCCTTATAATATCTTCCTCTAAAACAAAGATATTAACAAGCAAACGACATCCCCCACCCATCTATTTGCAGGGTGAAATCATTAGCTACGTTAAAACTTACAGATATCTTGGTGTAGATGTACCCTTTAACAAATCCACTATACCACAACTAAACAAGAAATGCAAAGCTAGGCTAAATGCTCTCAAAGCTGTTGCTGGTTACAATCCCAACTATGGTGCTAATGTGAGAATCGTGAGAATGATGTACATAGCCTATGTTAGGTCCTTAATTGATTATGCTGCTCCCATGTTGATATTAGCTAGAGAAAGTTCCCTCCGACCCTTGGAGTTAATGCAAAATGAAGCTCTCAGGATTATTCTTGGCTGTCCCAGATCTACAAAAGTTCTTAACATGAGGAAGGAGCTTGGTATTTCTAGTATCAGTGATAGGATTGTTGAAATTAACACTGTACTCGGTATTAGAATGTTGAGAAACGAACCAGACACTGTCACAGTGAATCTTACCAAGTGTCTAGAGGTAAATACACACAGATCTAAATGGATTGTGAAAACGTGCAATTGCATTAAGTTTTATAACCTGCATGAACTGTATCACTGTAGGCAACAAGAGCATTTCACCCCTCCATGGAAGATGTGTTCATTTAATATCACATACCTACAAGTCCCTCCCAAGAAGCTCATTGCTAGTAATCCCTTCCTTAAATCTCTTGTTAGAGCAACTGCTCAAGAAGAAATTTTTCGCCTAGCTGGTAGTAATAAGTTATCACAAGTTATATACACTGATGGATCTAAACAGGAGTCTTCTGGCAGGGCTGCATCTGCTCTTATTGCCACCTCCCTAGTTAAGAACGATAATAAATTTGTTGAGTTAGGCATAAGAATTAACAACTGGGCGTCTACACTGCAAACTGAATTGTTTGCAATCCTAATGGCGCTAAAGCTAACCTATGACACTGAGCTTGACTCTATCATCATTACTGATTCTATGTCATCATTGAAGGCTCTTGGCTCATATAATGACTCCAACAACATGCTCATTGGGGAAGCCAGGTATAGATACTCAAAAATTAGGGACAAAGGAATTAATGTACAATTGCTATGGATCCCATCACACATTGGATTACTCCTTCATGATAAAGTTGATATGTTAGCCAAGAAGAGTATCCAGAAGGAGAACGTAGAATATAACTTTGGTATAACTGTGTCTAGCATTAGGGAAAAATATTAGGAGAGAAGTAAATAATGAAGATGATTGTTATAGGAATGCAGTTAGAAGCCTGAGTAGATCTATAACCCACTATGATAACATGAACGTAGATAAGTATGTTTATGGAGCAACTTGCAATGTGAACAGACTGACTGATGTTGTAGTGGCCAGGCTTAGGCTTGGTTACAAGTACTTCTGGCAGTTTGGGAGACACACAGATGATGATCAAACTAAATGTAAATTATGTGATCAGGCATATGGTCACTGTCTTGAACACTATGTGCTTAATTGTCCACTTATTGAGGAATACAGAGACAGACAGTATAATAACCTATGTGACATGTCAAGATATCTTATTAATGAAAATAAGATACCAGATATACTAAGCAAATTTCCTAAATTTGCTTGTAACAGATAAGTGAACTATAGATATGTAGATATAAATCCATATGTATTCCTGTTAACCCTTTGGGGCCTAGTTCCTAGGCCTTTTGTGTATCCACATGCTCTCGCGCTACCGTCCACAGGATGGATATGGGGTGCACAATAAACTAGCCACTTCGGTGGCAAAATCTAAAAAATCTAATCCATGGGAGGAAGCACAAGTACCCCGTCATCTTTGGGACCAACTGCCCCCAGGCCTAGCCACAAGCTAGGCCTCTCTGGTCTGCCATCCCCGCCTTAAGGGGGCTAATGAGAATGACAGTCTTCTGAGCTGCAAGCTCGGGCTCAGGCACCTACCCTACCCTAGAAGGGCTAGGCATGGTGTCGATGAAAAAATAGAAGAAGAAGAAGGACTCACAGGTAAGGACCCACTAGGGGCGAGGGGCAAGTGGGGACAGTGCGAAGAATAGACGGTGAGAGGAATGTCTTGAGTCGAAGAGAGATGTCAGGACTAGACCCAACTGCTAAGCCTGGATAAACAATAACGAAGACGACATAAAGACAACAGGGACTCTGCGGGTGCTGACTGCAACTTGCTGGAAGCATATCAACTTGCAATGACTGGATACGGTTCAGGGACACGTTACTGCAAAGGCGACGCAAACGCACATCGCAAGCACTTCAGCCCGAAAACGCACAAAGACACAGCTCTACGGCAATGGCACTTTTAAGTTATTTGAATTTTTAAGCAAAAGTCAGGTAATTTATTTGTATTGTGGTGGAGGTGCCGGATCATAAAACGATTGAAAAAGATTTACATCATTGTAAGGACGTCTGAGAGTATCTGCTGAAAAAATATATTTCATTGTGTCTGGTTATTATTAAATTATTATAAACATATAAAATATATTTAGTTGGATTATGCTAAATTAAATTGCGCTTGTTATAATAAGGTCAGGTAAGTTTCCCAAGGTTCTTAAGGTACAAAATCATTATTTTTTATAATAACATAAATGAAAAAAAATATATATCTTTAATGTATAAGAGAAAATTTTAGAAAGGACTTAATTTTAAATGAGTTCTTGCTAATTGACCAGTTTTACCTATTCGAGACGACATATGTATAGTATATAATATATATATATATATATATATTATATATATATATATATTATATATATATATATATTATATATATAGGGAAGTACCACCTCTATAGCTGGAATGGGGACCCTCATCCTCAGAGAAAGACAATAAACGTACCTCAGAGAAAACTCAAGGCTCTCCCCGGAGCTGTTTGAATATTTTCTTCTCCTACCACCCCCTATATATATATATATATATATATATATATATATATATATATATATATATATTATATATATATATATATATATATATATATATATATATATATATAGTAGGTGTTACTACCTCAAGCGCTAAGTGTCACAGCCTAAGTTAGATAAGAGAATAGCAGTACTTCAGTTATTATTAGTATTATTAACATGGGGAGCGATAAACCTGTAGGGATTATACAGCACCTGTGAGGGAGGGAACGCCTTCAGGGAACTGGAGCACAGATCAAGAGTTTCTACTAGTTCCTATATACACACATTTCTTGGCAGAGACTTTTTATTTCAGGTGGTCAACTAGTTATGAGACTAACATGTTTGGTCGCTTTAAACCTGTATTTCAAACACTACTCAAAATGTATATTTAATTAATATTTTTTCCGACAAAAACAGTGTTATTTTTTTTTAAGTTATCCTTATGACCTCGTTTTCTATAGTGGATAGAAATTTCAAGTCCTTTTAAAGAAAACGTATATTGTACAGGGCTAACTTTATATTTTTATCTTAAACATTTATACTGTAAACCTAGTCAGTAAGATAAAATTTTGTTCGGATTTTTATCCCCGCAGGGTTAGCTACCCAAGATAACCCAAGAAAGGCAGTACATCATCGAGGACTGTCTATCTTTATTTCCAGTGGGGTCCTCAAGCTTGTCCCCCAGGATGCGACCCACACCAGTCGACTAACAAGCAGGTACCTACTTGCTGCTAGGTGAACAAGTAATCCCTTCCTTAAATCTCTTGTTAGAGCAACTGCTCAAGAAGAAATTTTTCGCCTAGCTGGTAGTAATAAGTTATCACAAGTTATATACACTGATGGATCTAAACAGGAGTCTTCTGGCAGGGCTGCATCTGCTCTTGTTGCCACCTCCCTAGTTAAGAACCATAATAAATTTGTTGAGTTAGGCATAAGAATTAACAACTGGGCGTCTACACTGCAAACTGAATTGTTTGCAATCCTAATAGCGCTAAAGCTAACCTATGACACTGAGCTTGACTCTATCATCATTACTGATTCTATGTCATCATTGAAGGCTCTTGGCTCATATAATGACTCCAACAACATGCTCATTGGGGAAGCCAGGTATAGATACTCAAAAATTAGGGACAAAGGAATTAATGTACAATTGCTATGGATCCCATCACACATTGGATTACTCCTTCATGATAAAGTTGATATGTTAGCCAAGAAGAGTATCGAGAAGGAGAACGTAGAATATAACTTTGGTATAACTGTGTCTAGCATTAGGAATAATATTAGGAGATAAGTAAATAATGAAGATGATTGTTATAGGAATGCAGTTAGAAGCCTGAGTAGATCTATAACCCACTATGATAACATGAACGTAGATAAGTATGTTTATGGAGCAACTGGCAATGTGAACAGACTGACTGATTTTTGTAGTGGCCAGGCTTAGGCTTGGTTACAAGTACTTCTGGCAGTTTGGGAGACACACAGATGATGATCAAACTAAATGTAAATTATGTGATCAGGCATATGGTCACTCTCTTGAACACTATGTGCTTAATTGTCCACTTATTGAGGAATACAGAGACAGACAGTATAATAACCTATGTGACATGTCAAGATATCTTATTAATGAAAATAAGATACCAGATATACTAAACAAATTTCCTAAATTTGCTTGTAACAGATAAGTGAACTATAGATATGTAGATATAAATCCATATGTATTCCTGTTAACCCTTTGGGGCCTAGTTCCTAGGCCTTTTGTGTATCCACATGCTCTCGCGCTACCGTCCACAGGATGGATATGGGGTGCACAATAAACTAGCCACTTCGGTGGCAAAATCTAAAATCTAGGTGAACAGGACAACAGGTGTAAGGTAACGCGTCGAAATGTTTCTACCCCGCCGGGAATCGAACCCGGGACTTCCGTGTGTGAAGTGAGAGCTTTGGCAGCCAGGCCACGGGGTCAGGTACGGGTACACATAAATGCAGTTACATAAATTAAGATGTTTATTTTGACAAGTTACATGGTTGTACTGAGGAATATAATAGTTGGGTGTACATGCCAAAAGTTCCTTTGTATGCAGAGCATTTCGGGCAAATGTATAAATTATATGTTTTTTCTACTTTCAACAAACCGGCCGTGTCCCACCGAGGCAGGGTGGCCCAAAAAGAAAAACAAAAGTTTCTCTTTTTAAATTTAGTAATTTATACAGGAGAAAGGGTTACTAGCCCCTTGCTCTCGGCATTTTAGTCGCCTCTTACAACACACATGGCTTACGGAGGAAGAATTCTGTTCCACTTCCCCATGGAGGTAAGAGGAAATAAAGAACAAGAACTAGTAAGAAAATAGAAGGAAACCCAGAGGGGTATGTATATAAATGTTTGTACATGTATGTGTAGTGTGACCTAAGTGTAAGTAGAAGTAGCTAGACGTACCTGAAATCTTGCATTTTCATGAGACAGAAAAATGGACACCAGCAATCCTACCATCATGTAAAACAATCACAGGCTTTCATTTTACACTCACTTGGCAGGACGGTAGTACCTCCCTGGGTGGTTGCTGTCTTCCAGCCTACTACCTACAATAAATTATATGTATATGTATAAATTACCTAGGATAACCCAAAGAAGTCAAAGTTACTTATTACCATTGTGGTCCTTCAAAAATATAAATGCTTCATGTTTTATTTTGCTTGTTATCTCCCAGATAAACAACGTAGTGAGTTAGTAACCTAGATCATTGTTTACTTTCTCCCAGGGAGAGAAGTCCAATAATCTTTGATATTATAAAGAACATCCACGCTATCCACTACACGGGGAAAAGTTATTTGTTTTGTAAATTGATTATATGGGTGAAAATAGGCAAAATAAGAAATGGAAACAGTTATATTTTTGACAAACTGGAAAGATAAGAAAGGTTTATTCTGGCGAGTAAATTTAGTGTCAACCAGAGACAGACTAGACGGTTTGGTTACCTTGGGTAATTAAGTCAGGTTATGTAAACAAACAAGTCTGCTATCATAGGTAAGTTTGTTCAGGTATACACAAATACACTTACATAATTTATCATACATAGCAGCGTATGTGTAGATAACCTGGGATAACCCAAAAAAGTCAGTCATTCTGACTTACTTCCATTGTGATCCGGGGTTAAAAAACCGAAAAAATCGTATCTCACTAAATATAAATGTCTTCATTGTGCAACTTACTTAATACTGAAGAATTTATAAAATAAAACACACCTGATCTTAAAGTAAACATGAAGCTACACTGGTAGCACACTGACCACTCTGATACCAGGTAATTCACTGCTCTTATTTAAATATAATACGTAAGATATAATCGGGAAGACATTTTTACAGTATAGTCAAGCGTGTATATAGATAGATAGAAATCTCTGGTACTGTATCTGTGTCATGATTATGGTGGTACAGAGAGTGGCCTCCAGGGAAGGTGTGCTACTGTAACTGTCTTGATTATGGTGGTACAGAGAGTGGCCTCCAGGGAAGGTGTGGTACTGTAACTGTCTTGATTATGGTGGTACAGAGAGTGGCCTCCAGGGAAGGTGTGGTACTGTAACTGTCTTGATTATGGTGGTACAGAGAGTGGCCTCCAGGGAAGGTGCGGTACTGTAACTGTCTTGATTATGGTGGTACAGAGAGTGGCCTCCGGGGAAGGTGTGGTACTGTAACTGTCTTGATTATGGTGGTACAGAGAGTGGCCTCCGGGGAAGGTGCGGTACTGTAACCGTCTTGATTATGGTGGTACAGAGAGTGGCCTCCAGGGGAGGTGTGACCATCACAGCACACACCACCAACACGTTATAACACTCAACACCACTATGTTATAACAACAACACCACCACGTTATAACAGCACTCAACACCACCACGTTATAACAACACTCAACACCACTATGTTATAACAACACTCAACGCCACTATGTTATAACACTCAACACCACTATGTTATAACAACATTCAACACCACCACGTTATAACAGCACTCAACACCACTATGTTATAACAACACTCAACACCACTATGTTATAGCAACACTCAACGCCACTATGTTATAACACTCAACACCACTATGTTATAACACTCAACACCACTATGTTATAACAACACTCAACAAAACCACGTTATAACAACACTCAACACCACTATGTTATAACAACATTCAACACCACCACGTTATAGCAACACTCAACACCACTATGTTATAGCAACAACTCAACACCACCACGTTATAAACAACACTCAACACCACTATGTTTTTAACAAACACTCAACACCACTATGTTATAACAACACTCAACACCACTATGTTATAGCAACACTCAACACCACCACGTTATAACAACACTCAACACCACTATGTTATAACAACACTCAACACCACTATGTTATAACAACACTCAACACCACTATGTTATAACACTCAACACCACCACGTTATAACAGCACTCAACACCACTATGTTATAGCAACACTCAACGCCACTATGTTATAACACTCAACACCACTATGTTATAACACTCAACACCACTATGTTATAACACTCAACACCACTATGTTATAACAGCACTCAACACCACTATGTTATAACACTCAACACCACTATGTTATAACACTCAAAACCACTATGTTATAACAGCACTCAACGCCACTATGTTATAACACTCAACACCACTATGTTATAACACTCAACACCACTATGTTATAACAGCACTCAACGCCACTATGTTATAACACTCAACACCACTATGTTATAACAACACTCAACACCACTACATTATAACAGCACTCAACACCACGTTATAACAGCACTCAACACCACGTTATAACAGCACTCAACACCTC
>NC_069461.1:31359471-31440750 GCF_026875155.1 Cherax quadricarinatus | reverse complement strand
ACTGCCCCTCTCCCTGGTAACTACACTGTCCCCCCCGGGTAACCTGTCTTCTCCCTGGTAACACTACACTGTCCTCTCCCTGGTAACACTGTCCTCTCCCTGGTAACACTACACTGTCCTCTCCCTGGTAACACTACACTGCCCTCTCCCTGGTAACATACACTGTCCTCTCCCTGGTAAACTACACTGTCCTCTCCTGGTAACCATACACTGTCCTCTCCCTGGTAACACTACACTGTCTCCCCCTGGTAGCACTACACTGTCCTTCCCTGGTAACATTTACCTGTCGTCTCCCTGGTAACACTGTCTCTCCCTGGTAACACTACACTGTCCTCTCCCTGGTAACACTACACTGTCCTCTCCCTGGTAACACTACACTATCGTCTCCCTGGTAACACTACACTGTCCTCTCCCTGGTAACACTACACTGTCCTCTCCCTGGTAACACTACACTGTCCTCTCCCTGGTAACACTACACTGTCCTCTCCCTGGTAACACTGTCCTCTCCCTGGTAACACTACACTGTCCTCTCCCTGCTAA
The DNA here is from genome assembly GCF_026875155.1 of Cherax quadricarinatus. Lineage (NCBI taxonomy): Eukaryota > Metazoa > Arthropoda > Malacostraca > Decapoda > Parastacidae > Cherax > Cherax quadricarinatus. The sequence goes on along the minus strand of NC_069461.1, from coordinate 31,440,210 downwards.
CACTGTCCTCTCCCTGGTAACACTACACTGTCCTCTCCCTGCTAACACTGTCCTCTCCCTGGTAACACTGTCCTCTCCCTGGTAACACTACACTGTCCTCTCCCTGGTAACACTGTCCTCTCCCTGGTAACACTGTCCTTACATTAGGGACGTGTTTCCTTAAAACACCTGTTGTCCATCTTCACCCATCAGTATAATGGTTGGTTTAGAAAGACACGTAAGCAAACACTATAACATATTTATTAGAAAACGTTTCGGTCCTGGGACCTTGATCACTTCTAGTACAGAGGTAGAAAGACATTATATATATAGGCGGAGAGTGAGATGTGACGCACGTGACTGAGGAATGTCATAAGAACATAAGAATGGAGGAACACTGTAGAAGGCCTACTGGCCCAATGCGAGGCAGGTCCTTATCAAAACAACCTCTACCTATTTGAGGACGGGTAGACGATGAAATCATGTGACCCCTGTGTTTTGGTTGGTGCTGCTTAAGTATCATGTATGCCAATGTTTTTGAATTTTGTAGTTTCCAGACTCAGGAACCGGGCCCAACAACGATGATATCGTCTTTAAACAACCGCGGGACAAAGGGGGGGTGGTGTGGTGTTACTCAACACTGTCGACTACAACAATAGTCTTAAATCTTCTCAACGATGCCAACACATACCAGCCTGTATCGGAATCAGTGCTACTTCAAAGTACCAAAACTTTTCTTCAAAAGGCTCGTAGCATCTTACGAAAATCGAACAAAGAAAGAAACTACTTAAACTTTTACCAGGGTAACCGAAACCGCACGTCTGTATGGCCTTCCTAAGACACACAAACCTGGCTCCCATTTAGGGCCTATCACTTCGGGCATAGGGAGCGCAACCACACGACTAGCCGGCCACCTTGCCAAATACCTTTCAGCGCTTCTGGGCACCATCAGTCAAGCCCACCTCAAACTTTTCAGGTGACCTTCTCTCCCAAAATTTCCAACCTGAAGGTCAAAAACAAAAGCATGGCTTCCTTCGATGTCACGCCCTCTTTACCAACGTTCCTACTGACGCTGCAATAAACATTCTGAGACAGAGGCTTACTGAAAACTACGACCCCCCTTTACCTCTTCTAGTTTTTCATCAATCTAGGGGAACTTTGTGTTAATTTCAACTTCTTCAAGTATCAGAACAACTGTTACAACAGTGCTTTGGGATGGCAATGGGCAGCCCGCTCAGCGCTGTGCTTCCCAACCTCTTCATGGAAAACCTGGAGGACAGAGAAATTCAGCACCCTCATTCCCAACACCGTTACCTGGCTAAGATACGTTGATGATATATTGGTTTTATATCCCAGACGTCTCAATATCCAGGCCCTTCTCAACAAGAAACAATGCAGTTGAACCATTAATAAAGTTTACACTTGAACTCGAAAATGATGGCAAAATTCCTTCCTCGGGCGTTCTACTGTGCAGTTCTCCGACAGTGACAAACTTCTCTTCAAAGTGTATGAAAACCTACCAACCCAAAGGGCGATTTATACACTTCTATTCACACCAAGACACCCGCACTAAGAGAGGGGTCCTCATTGGTCTTCTTGAGAGCTCTTCGCATCTCCAGCCCTTGTTTTCTAGAAGAAGAATGCACTTACATAACACAGCCTTTACACGTCTTCAGTTCCCATCTTTTTTCATCCGAAATTGCAGACTCAAGGCACAAGCTATCCTCAACAAACCCCCCCCCTGGAACAGCCCCCTAAACAGTTCATAGTACTCCCATGTGGCGATGTTGCCATGAATACTCGCAGGGCACTTGCTATGAGTAACATCAACGTTTCCACCATAACACATTTATCTATCAAAGACCTCACTACGAACGCAGCCCCCCACCTCTAACTTCTACAGCAGGCGTCTACACTATCCTTGTGGGTTCTGTCCCCAAAATTATGTAGGTGAGACAGGCAGAGATCTTGCAGTCCGCCTGAATGAGCATCGAAATGCCTCTAACAGAGACGATGTAAGGTACGCCTGTGTCTCCACAGAGACTCCACGGGGGCATTTGATGAACTGGAACGAGGCACAACTCGTTCTCACCGAACCAGACCTCAGACGCCGACGGTGCTAGAAGCCTCATAATCGCCGTCACCGACACTATAGAACGCAAAACGGAAAAATACAAAATTTCAAAAAGATTGGCATACAGGGTACTTAAGCAGCACCAACCCAACAACACAGGAGTCACATGATTTCATCGTCTACCCGTCCTCATCATAGGTAGAGGTTGTTTTGATAAGGACCTGCTCGCATGGGCCAGTAGGCCTTCTACAGTGTTCCTCCATTCTTATGTTCTTATGACATTCCTCAGGTCACGTGCGTCACATCTCACTCTCCGCCTATATATATAATGTCTTTCTACCTCTGTATGTTAGAAGTGATCAAGGTCCAGGACCGAAACGTTTTCTATAAATATGTTATAGTGTTTGCTTACGTGTCTTTCTAAACCAACTTGTCGGTATTTATTACCAAGGTTTATACCAATCAGTATAATGGTTACCTGGGTGTTAGTGGACGGGTGTGGGTCGCATCCTGGGACAAAACTGACCTAATTTGCCGAAATGCTCAGCATAACAAGGGACTTTCTATGTAGTAGTGTGTCATTGATGTCAGCTATGGTCTGTATAAGTTTTATCCTGTACTTGTAGAGATTAAAAATTATTATTATTATTATATTATTATTATTATTATTATTATTATAACCAACCCACTTACTTTATTTATGAATTTTGTTTTAATTTTCACCTTAGAATGTATTTTTGTCATTTTTCTGTCAGGAAGTCACGGTATCAATATTTTCTTGATACACCTGTTACCCCTGTTTACCGAACAGTAGTACCTATTTACTAAGATTAGTTGACTGTTGTTTACCTAACAATAGTACCTATTTGCTAAGATTAGTTGACTTGTTTGCCTAACAGTAGTACCTATTTGCTAAGATTTGTTGACTTGTTTACCTATCAGTAGTACCTATTTGCTAAGATTAGTTGACTTGTTTACCTAACAATAGTACCTATTTGCTAAGATTTGTTGACTTGTTTACCTAACAGTAGTACCTATTTGCTAAGATTAGTTGACTTGTTTACATATCAGTAGTTCCTATTTACGAATGTTAGTTGAGTGTTGTACCAGCAGTGAGTGAGGGGGAGACCAACTGTCAGTGTCAGTATAATACTGTGTGTATCACACTCCCTCAAGTAATTCTCCTCCATATTACTCCATTATCCTAGATTATCTATATGTTAACTTACGTTAAGTTAACCGAAGCTTTCGTTACCTAGAATAACAAGTGGCAAACTTTAAGTCAACCAGATATTTTCCTAGATTGAGAGGACAGGAGCAAGACACACCAATAATCCATACTGCTGACTTAGGTTACCCAGGGTCATTAACCCTCTGGGGTTAATTAACTGGGTAATTAACTCTCCGTGGTTAATAACCCCAGGAAAGACTTCATTTTATAAAGCATCATTTACAATATTGACGTTACTTTCTGTTTTTTTTTCTCTGGAGAAGTCAAAGGAAAGTAATTTGTAGAGAGGAATGAGGCCAGACTTGTTGATTATGTCAGATGAAAACTGTGGACAGATTGATGAGGGTAAAGAAGGAGCTGAGGTGGTAAATGTTGATTAATGATGGTACAGGAGTGGTGAGAGAGGAGAGTGAGAGAGAAGAGAGAGTGAAGAGAGAGAGAGAGTACGGAACCTAAACACATCCTACTTCATCAAAGGGTAAAGGAAGGCAGGTGGGCAGTAGTTGTGATGTAGCAGCGTCAGACGGTCCACGCAACATTATGGTAGTAGATCACCTCACACATACCACTGTTATCTATGACTACCAAACTACCACTCCTATGGTAGTTCCATTACCACAACAAACATTTTATCATTAAGTTATTTTTTATGTTTATAATAGTAAAAAACATCAATGATAATTATGAGAATGAGGAAATTTTTCTATGTAGTGATAGATGAGGAGAGAAAAAAGAGAGAGCTGAATTGTGTATCAGATTCACGAGGGAGTTTATTAGTGCCAGGATTATAAATGTATGGACGTGTTGTGATTAGTAATAACCCTCATACATGCTTTTATACCCACACACACACAAACACACACACACACACACACAATCACACCACACACACACTTAGGCTGCCATTGTATCCACTACAGGTGTGTACAGACAAACACCGGCTCACGCAGGCGGCACACAAGAAAGGCTTACAATGCACAGTGCTGGCAGTTAATAAGATAGAGAATGATGCATTATCTTGAGGGAACAAAATTCATCTAAGAACCACACCATCGCTTGATCACAACCTCATTGAATGCTTGCAGGTTGTGGATTACCCAAGAGAGCGGAGAGGGATGAGCTTCTGCCTTCTCCCTGACTGCAAGGGAAGCTTTCACCTCTCCACAAATAACTCTGCTCAGGACCATGCCAGGTCATGGACAAGATGAAGACTGATTGAAACTACTGGACCACACCCCTGTTATTGGACAACACTGGTACTGCGACCTTCACCATGGTATGAACTCACCCAGGTACTGGACCTCACCCAGGTACTGGACCACACTGGTACTGAACCTCACCAAGTTACTGGACCTCACCCGGTCTGGACTAACAGGTACTTGGACTCACCCAGGTTTAACTGGACCTCACCCTGGTACTGAACCTCACCAGGTAATGGACCTCACCCAGTACTGGACCTCACCTGGTACTGAACCTCAACCAGGTCACTGAGACCTTCACCCCAGGTACTGGACCTCACCCAGGTACTGGACCTCACCCAGGTATGGGACTCACCCTGGTACTGAACCTCACCCAGGTACTGGACCTCACCCAAGGTTACTGGACCTCACTGGTTACTTGAACCTCACCAGGTACTGAGACTCACCAGGTACTGGACTCACCAGGTACTGGACCTCACCCAGGTACTGGACCTCACCCTGTTACTGAACCTCACAGGTACTGAACACTCACCCAGGTACTGGACCTCACCCAGGGGCTACTGGACCTCACTGGTACTGAACTCACCCAGGTACTGGACCTCACCCAAGGTATGGATCCTCACCCAGGTACTGGACACTCACCAGGGGTTACTGAACCTCACCCTGGTACTGATACCTCACCAGGTAACTGAACCACACCCTGGTTACTGGACCTCACCCAAGGTACTGGACCCTCACGGGTATGGACCTCCACCCAGGTACTGGACCTCACCCCGGTACTGGACCTCACCCAGGTACTGGACCTCACCAAGGTACTGGACCTCACCCTGGTACAGAACCTCACCCAACGGTATGAAACCTCACCCAGGTACTGGAACCTCACCCAGGTACTGGACCTCATGGTACTGAACCTCAACCAGGTACTGGTCCTCACCATGGTTCTGGACCTCACCAGGTACTGGACCTCACCCAGGTACTGGACCTCACCCATGGTACTGCGGACCTCACCCTGGATACTGGACCACACCCAGGTACGGATCTCACCCTGGTTACTGACTCACCCAGGTACTGGACCACACCAGGTACTGGATCTCACCAGGTACGGGACCTCACCCTGTTACTGGACTTCAGCCAGGTATTGGACCCTCACCCAGGTACTGGGACAGCACCCAGGTACTGGGAATCCTCACCCTGGTACTTGAACCTCACCAAGGGTTATGGACCTTCACCAGGTTACGGGACCATCACCCAGGTACTGGACCTCACCCAGGTTAATGGACTTCACCCAGGTACTGAACCTCACTAAGGTATGGACCTCACCCAGGTACTCCCCAGGTACTGAACCTCACCCAGGTACTGGACCTCACCCAGGTACTGGACTCACCCATGGTACTGGATACTCTCCTAGGTACTGGACACACCCAGGTCTGGACCACACCCAGGTACGGGACCTCACCAGGTACTGGACCTCACCCAGGTACTGGACCACACCCAGGTAATGGGCCACACAAGGTTCTGGACCACACCCAGGTACTGGACTCCTCCCAGGTTACTGGACCTCACCCAGGTACTGGACCTCCCCAGGTACTGGACTTCACCCTGGTACTGAACCTCACCCCGGTTACTGGACCTCACCCAGGTACCTCACCCCATGTTACTGATACCTCACCCAGGTACTGGAACCTCACCCAGGTACTGGGACCTAACACAGGTTACTGGACCTCACCCAGGTTACGGGACCACACCAGGTACTGGACCACAACCAGGTACTGGACTCACCCAGGTACTGGACCTCACCCCCAGGTACTGGACCACACCACAGGTACTGACCACACCCCCAGGTACTGGCACCACACCCAGGTACTGCGACCACACCCAGGTACTGGACTTCACCCTGGTAATGGACCTCACCCAGGTACTGGACCACACCCAGGGTACACACCCCGGACCACACCCAGGTACTGGACCACACCCAGGTACTGGAACCACACCCAGGTTAATGGACCTCTTACCCCGGTACTGGGACCTCACCCAGGTACTTGCAACCCACCTGGTACGGGACCTCACCCAGGTAACTGGACCTCACCCAGGTAATGGTCACTCACCAAGGTACTGGACCTCACCCTGGGGTACTGGACCACACCCAGTTACGGGACCTCTCCAGTAATGGACCCTCACCAGGTACTGGACCTCACCCAGGTACTGGTCCTCACCCCAGGTAATGGACCTCACCCAGGTACTGGGACCTCACCCCAGGTACTGGACATCACCCAGGTACTGGACCTCACCCAGGTTACTGAATCCTCACCCAGGTACTGGACCTCTCCCAGGTACTGGACTCACCCAGGTATGGACTCACCCAGGTACTGGACCTCACCCAGGTACTGGACCCTCACCCAGGGCGTACTCGCGACTCACCAGGTACTGGACCTCACCCAGGTACTGGACCTCACCCAGGTACTGCGGACCTCACCCAAGGTACCTCACCCTGGTACTGAACCTCACCCAAGTACTGGACCTCACCAGTACTGGACCTCACCCAGGTACTGGACCTCACCCAGGTAATGGACCTCACCCAGGTACTGAACCTCACCCAGGTACTGGACCTCACCCAGGTACTGGACCTCACCCAGGACTGGACCTCACCAGGTACTGGCCTCACCCATGTACCTCACCAGGTACTGAACCTCACCTGGTACTGGGGACATCACCCATGTACTGGAACCGCACCCTGGTACTGGAACTCACCCAGGTACTGGACCACACCCAGGTACTGGACCACACCCAGGTACTGGACCTCACCCAGGTACTGGACCTCACCCAGGTACTGGACCTCACCCAGGTACTGGACCTCACCCAGGTACTGAACCTCACCCAGGTACTGGACCTCACCCAGGTACTATCCAGGTACTGAACCCTCACCCAGGTTACTGGACCTCCCTGGTACTGGAACTCAACCCAGGTACTGGGGGGGGGGGGGGGGGGGGGGGGGGGGGGGGGGGACCTCACCCAGGTACTGGACACAACCAGGTACTGGACCCACACCCATGGTACCTCACCCAGGTACTGGACCTCACCCTGGTACTGGACCACCACCCAGGTACTGGACCACACCCTGGTACTGGACCACTGCCCAGGGACTGGGAACCTCACCAGGTATGGACCACACCCAGGTTACTGGACTCACCCAGGTACCTCACCCAGGATACATGGACCTCACCTGGTACTGGACCACACCAGGTACTGGACCTCACCAGGTACTGGACCTCACCCAGGTACTGGACCACACCAGGTACTGGTCCACACCCAGGTATGGACCTCACCCGGTACTGGGACCACACCCAGGTACTGGACCTCACCCAGGTACTGGACCTCACCCAGGTCGTACTGGACCTCACCCTGGTATGATACCTCACCAGGTACTGGACCTCACCCAGGTACTGGACCTCTCCCTGGTACTGAAACCTTCCCAGGTACTGGACCTCACCCAGGTACTGGACCTCACCAGGTAATGGGACCTCACCAGGTATGGACCTCACCCTGGTACTGAAACCTTCACCAGGTACCTGGACCTCACCAGGTACTGGACCTCACTGGTATGAACCTCACCCAGGTACTGGACCTCACCCAGGTACTGGACTCACCTGGTACTGGACTCACCCAGGTACTGGACCTCACCTGGTACTGATACCTCACCCAGGTATGAACCTCACCCAGGTCTGGACCCTCACCCAGGTACTGGACCTCACTGGCTACTGAACCTCACCCAGGTACTGGACCTCACCCAGGTACTGGACCTCACCCAGGATACTGGACCTCTCCCAGGTACTGGACACTCACCATGTACTGAACCTAACCCCAGGTACTGAACCTCACCCAGGTATGGACCTCACCCAGTACTGGACCTTCTGCTGGTAATGACCTCACCCAGGTACTGGACTCACCCAGGTTTGAGACTCACCCAGGTACTGGACCTTCACCAGGTACTGGACCTCACCCTGGTATGAACCTCACCAGGTATGAACCTCACCCAGTACTGGACCTCACCCAGGTTACTGGACCTCCCTGGTACTGAACCTCACCCAGGTTCTGCGAACCTCACCCAGGTACTGGACCTTCACCAGAGTACTGGTCCTCACCAGGTACTGGACCTCACCCAGGTACTGGACCTCACCCTGGTCTGGAACCTCAACACAGGTAATGGCTCTCACCCAGTACTGGACCCTCACCCAGGTACTGGACCACACCCAGGTACTGGATTACCCCAGCTGTACTGGACCTCACCCTGTTACTGGACTTCAGCCTGGTATTGGACCTCACCCAGGGTTACTGGTAACCTACACCCAGGTACTGGAGAAAATAACATCACCCTGGTAAGGAACCTTCCCAGGTACTGGACCTCACCCAGGTACTGGACCTCACCCAGGTATGGACCTCACCCAGTACTGGACTTCACCCAGGAGTACTGAACCTCACCCAGTACTGGACCTCACCCAGGTACCTCACCCTGGTACTGAACCTCAACCCAGGTAGTGGACCTCACCCAGGTACTGGACCTCACTGGTACTGGACCTCAACCTAGGTATACTGGACCACACCCAGGTATGGACCCACACCCAGGTACTGGACCTCACCCAGGTACTGGGACCTCACCCAGGTACTGGACCACACCCAGGGGTACGGACCACACCCAGGTACTGGATCCACAACCAGGTACTGGACCACACCAGGTACTGGACCTCACCCAGTACTGGACCTCACCGGTTATGGACTTCACCCAGGTACTGAACCTCCACCAGCGTACTGGACTCACCCAGGTACCTCCCCAGTACTGAACCTCACCCAGGTACTGGATCTCACCAGGTAAATGGACCTCACCCAGGTACTGGACCTCACCAGGTTCTGGACCACACCAGGTACTGGACACACCCAGGTACCTGGACCTCACCAGGTACTGGACTCACCCAGGTACTGGACCAACCAGGTACTGGACCACACCAGGTACTGGACCACACCCAGGATACTGGACCAACACCCAGGTACTGGACCTCAACAGGTACTGGACCTCACCCAGGTACAGGACCACACCAGGTACTGGGACCACACCCAGGTACTGGACCACACCCAGGTACTGACCACACCCAGGTATGGACCTCACCCAGGTAACTGGACCTCACCCCAGGTACTGGACCTCACCCAGGTATGGACCTCACCCAGGTACTGGACCTCACCAGGTTAATGGACCTCTCCAGGTACTGGACCTCACCCTGGTACTGGACCTCACCCAGGTACTGGACCTCACCCAGGTACGGGACCTCACCCAGTTAATGGACTCACCCCAGGTAACGGACCTCAACCCAGGTTACTGGACCTACCCAGGTACTGGACCTCACACAGGTACTGGACCTCTCCCAGGTACTGGAAGCTCACCAGGTACTGGACTCACCCAGTACTGGACCTGTCACCCAGGTACTGGACATCACCAGGTACTGGACCTCACCAGGTACTGGACCTCACAAGGTACTGGGACCTCACCCAGGTACTGGACCTCCAAGGTACTGGGAAACTCACCAGGTTAATGGACCTCACCCAGTACCTCCATGGACCTACCCCAGGTACATCACCCAGGTTAGAACCTCACCCAGGTACTGGACCTCACCCAGGTACTGGACACTCACCCAGGGACTGGACCTCACCCAGGTACTGGACCTCACCCAGGTATGGACCTACCAGGTACTGACCCTCACCCAGGTACTGGACCTCACCCAGGTACTGGACCTCACAGTGTACTGGACCTCACCCAGGTACTCACCCTGGGAATGAACATCAACCTGGTAATGGACCTCACCCCAGGTACTGGAACCTCACCCAGTTCTGGACCCTCACCAGGTACTGGACCACACACAGGTATGGACCACAACCCAGGTATGGAACCTCACCCAGGTACTGGGACCTTCACCCAGGTACTGGCACCTCACCAGGTACTGGACTCACACCAGGTACTGTACCTCACCAGTACTGGACCTCACCGGTACATCAACCAGGTACTGAAACCTCACCAGGTACTGGACCCACCCAGGTTCTGGACCTCAACCCAGGTATGGACCTCACCCAGGTACTGGACCACTCCCAGGTTACTGGGCCAACACCAGGTACCTCACCCAGGTACTGGACCTCACCCAGGTACTGGACCTCACCCAGGTACTGGACCACACCCAGGTACTGGACCACACCCAGGTACTGGACCTCACCCAGGTACTGGACCACACCCAGGTACTGGACCTCACCCAGGTACCTCACCCAGGTACTGGACCTCACCCTGGTACTGGACCACACCCAGGTACTGGACCACACCCAGGTACTGGACCTCACCCAGGTACTGGACCACACCCAGGATACTGGACACACCCAGGTAGGACCTCACACAGGTACCTGGAGTGGGAGGAGGTGGTTGGGGAACATAAGCTGTGTTGTGTGTATGACCATGATTGTGGCAGCATAGCATGGAGTAATGCTAGTGAGTGTCAATACATACTACACCAGTCACACCACACCTGTCAAACTGAACTGCACCTGTTTTACACTACCACAACACCACACTGTCAAAATGAGCCACACCTGTCTACACTACACAACAACAACACATGGGTTTTTTCTTCACTACACAACAACATTCATCTGTCAGATATGAAAGCACGCCTGTCTACACTACCACAACACCACACCTTGTCAAAAAACATGAGCCTCACCTGTCTTCACTACACAACACCACACCTGACTCAACTGCACAACACCACACCTGTCAGAACTGATGCACGCCTGTCTACACTACACAACACCACACTGTCAAAACTGATACTGCACCTCGTCTACACTACACAACACCACACCTGTCATAACTGAGCCACAACTGTCTACACTACACTAACAACACACCTGTTCTTCACTTACACAACACCTCATCTGTCTGAACTGAAGCACGCTGTCTTACATTCACAACACACACCTGTCCAAACGGAGGCACACCTGTCTTCACTACACAACACCACACCTTGCTTCAACTACACAACAACAATCTGTCAGAACTGAACGCAGCCTGTCTACACTACACAACACCACACCTGTCAAACTGAGCCACACTGTCTTCACTACACAAACACATCACCGACTTCCACTACACAACACCACATCTGGTTTCAGAAAATGAAGCAACCTGTTCTACACTTAAACAACAACACACCTGTTTCATTACAACAAACACCCCATCTGTCAGAAATGAAGCACGCCTGTCTACACTACACAACACCACACCTGTCAAAACTGAACCAGACTGTCTACACTACACAACAACACACCTGTGTACACTACACAACGACTCACCTGTGTACAGCTACCAAACGAACTCTGTCACCAGGTTTGACTAGACACTGTAAAATACCAGGAGACAGCAAGTTAGGAAGATCAAGAAGGGAGATAAGTAAGACCTTCTAGACACTTACCTCTTACACTCATACATGTTCATGTTGTCTTTAGTGAATAATGGGAAATATGAAAATAATGAGAGAGGACAACTGTAATGCTTACAGGAAACTTTGGCGGCTTTCACCATGATATTACTACATTCATGGTGGGGCAGGGAGCGCCAAACCCGTAGGGTCCAACTCACAGTGGGATAGGAGATAATCAGATTCAGTTTAAGGAGACCAGGCCACATTTGTAGGATCAAGAACCCTTTGAGGGGCCTGGAGTTTAGAGCAGAGTAAGACCGACATAAGGGAGGAGGGTGAGAGAGAGTTGGGAGAGTTGTGGGGCGCACGTCTGTGGATGATATTACCATACAAACAGCAAGGAAACAGGAGTGGGTCTTGGGGTTGACAAGCAACGCTGAACTTGTCGCTGAGGTAAAGAATGTAGTGCTTAAAATTTAAAATTGTCTTCATACTCTTAACAGAGTTATTCAGAACCGCATGTCATCTTGAATTCTAAGATTAATTCCTGAACCGCTGTGTGCGGCGCCACTATGGAACTCTTTGTACACATACTGTTGTATGACCATACTGTATGTGACAGCACTGCAGATCACATCACGCATTATGTGCAGCAATAGCAGCATACATCACTCATTAGTACAACACCAGCAGCATACATCACTCATTCATGTACAATAACACCAGCAGCATACATCACTCATCATGTACAACAACAGCAGCATTCATTCACTCATCATGTACATCACCTGCAGCATAACATCACTCTTCATGTACAGACACCTGCAGCATACATCACTCATCATGTACTACTACCAGCAGCATACTTTACTCATCATGTTCAACACCCAGCAGCATTACATCACTCATCATGTACAACACCAGCAGCATTCATCACTCTAATGGTACAAACACCAGCAGCATACACTCACTATTCTTGTACCAACCAACTGCAGCATATTCACTCTCATGTATCAACACCCCTGCAGCTTCATACTCATAATGTACAACACCAGCAGAATACATTATCATCATGTACAACACCAGCAGCATACATCAACTTCTCATGTTCAAACACAGTCAGCATCATCCAATCATATGTACAAACCAAGCAGCATATCATCATCATATGTACTTCCCTGCAGGCATACATCATCATCATGTAAAAAACCACAGCATACATATCATCATGTACATCACAGCAGCATACATCACTCATCATGTACAACACAGCAGCATACATTACTTATCATGTACAACACCAGCAGCATACATCACTCATCATGTACAACACCAGCAGAATACATCACTCATCATGTACAACACCCGCCGCATACTCACTCATCATGTTCTACACCAGCAGCATTACATCAATCATACATGTATACAACACCAGCAGCATACATCATCTCATCTTATGCATCGCTTGCAGCATTCATCAATCATAATTTGCAACACCAGCAGCATACATACTCTCATCATGTTCAACACCTGCAGCACATACATCATACTCATCAGGTACATCACAGCAGTTTACTTCACTCATCATGTTACAACACCAGCAGCAATACATCACTCATCATGTACAACACCAGCAGCATACATAACTCATCATATGCATCGGTTGCAGCATTACATCATCATCATATGCAACACAAGCAGCATACATCACATCATCAGATACACCGCAGCAGCATGGGACACTCAGATATGCAACCCAGCAGCATACATCACTCATCATATACAACACCAGCAGCATTCATCACTTATCATATACAAACACCAGCAGCATAATCACTCATTCATGTACAACAACCAGCAGCATACTACTCATTCATGTACTAACACCAGCAGCATACATCACTCATCATATACAACACCAGCAGCATACATTACTCATATGTACAACACCAGCAGCATCAAATCAATCATCATATACAACACAGCAGCATACATCACTCTTCATGTACAACACCAGCAGCATGCATCACTCATCATATAAACACCAGCCAGAATACTTAAATCTTCATGTACAACCCAGCAGCATGCAATCATCTCATAGCAGCGCTTGCTGCATACATCCACTCATCATGTACAAAACCAGCAGATACAAACACTTCATCATAGGCAACACCAGCAGCATATATTAACTCCTGTGCACACACCAGCAGCATACAACACTCTCCATATATGCAACAACACTGCAGCATAATCATCATATTGTTACAAACCAGCAGCATACAACAATCATCATATACAAACACCAGCAGCATACAACACTCTTCATGTACCAACACCAGCAAGCATACATCACTAATATGTACAACACCAGCAGCTACATCAATCATCATGAACAAACACCTGCCAGCATACAATCAATCATCATGTACAACCACCAGCAGCATACATTACTCATCATGTACAACACAGCAGCATTCATCAATCATCATGTTACAACACCAGCGCTATTTACTCCATCATGTACAACACCAGCAGCATACATCACTCATCATGTACAACACCAGCAGGCATACATCACTTCATCATGTCAACACAAGCGGCATTCATCCACTATCAGGTACAAACACTGCAGCTACATCACTCATCATGTACAACACCAGCAGCATTCATTACTATCATGTAAAACACCAGCAGCATACATCACTCATCATTGTACAACAACCAGCAGCATAAACATTAAACTCATCATGTACACACACACCAGCAGATTACATCACTCATCATGTACCAACACAGCAGCATACTTACTTATCATGTAACAACACCAGCACCATACATCACTCATTCATGTTACAACACCAGCAGCATACATCATCATCATGTACAAACACCAGCAGCATACATTCACTCATCATGTACAACACCAGCGCATACATCACTCATCATGTACAACACCAGCAGCATACATACTCATCATATGCATCGCTTGCAGCATACATCACTCATATATTGCAACACCAGCAGGCATAAATCACTCATCTGTACAAACACCAGCAGCATACACCACTCTCAATATGCAACACAGCAGCATACAAACCTCTCCATATTTGCAACACAGCAGCATACATCACTCATCATGTACAACACCAGCAGAATACATCTCTCCTCATGTACAACACGCAGTTTGCATCACTCATCATATACAACACCAGCAGCAAACATTACTCATCATATACAACACCAGCAGCATGCATCACTTCATCATGTACAACACCAGCAGCATACATTACTCAGCATATAACACAGCTGCAGCATGCGACACTCTCCTATGCAAACACAGCAGCATACATCACTCATCATATAAAAACACCAGCCGCATAAATTACTTAGCATGTAAACACCAGCAGCATAAATTTCACTCGTATCATATACAACACCAGCAGCATACATCACTCATCATGTTTACAACACCAGCAGCATCATCACTCATCATATACAACACCAGCAGCATACATCACTCCTCATGTACAACACAGCAGCATGCACACTCATATGCAGTCGCTTGCAAGATACACACTCATCTGGTACAACACCAGCAGAAACAACACTCATTAAGATGCAACACCAGCAAGCATTATATCACTCGTAACAACAACAGCAGCATACAACACTCATCCATATGCAACACAGCAGGCATACATCCTCATAATGTACAAACACCAGGCAAAGCATACAACAATCATCATATACAACACCAGCAGGCATACAACACTCATCATGTACAACACCAGCGCATAACATCATCATCATGTACATCACCAGCGCATACATCACTCATCATGTACAACACCAAGCAGCATACATCACTCATCATGTACAACACCAGCAGCATACATCCTCATCATGTACAACCCAGCAGCATACTATCAATCATCATGTTTTTACAACACAGCAGCATACATCACTCATCATGGTACAACACCAGCAGCTTAAATCACTCATCATGTACAACACCAGCAGCATACATCACTCATCATGTACAAAACAACCAGCAGAATACATCACTTCATCATGTACAACAAGCAGCATACATCACTCATCTGTACAACACCAGCAGAATACATTACTCATCATGTACAACACCAGCAGCATACCTCACTCATCATGTTTTACAACACCAGCAGCATACACACTCATCATGTACAACCACAAGCAGCATACATCACTTCTCAGTGTTACAACACCTGCCAGCATACATCACTCAGCTTGTACAACACCAGCAGATACATTATCATCAGGTATACAAACACCTGCAGCATACATCACTCTCATGTAACAACACCAGCAGCATACAATACTCTCATGTACAACACCAGCAGCATACATCACGCATCATGTACAAACACCAGAAGCATACATTATTATCATGTACAACACCAGCGCATACATCACTCATCATGTACAACCACCAGCGCCATACAGCAAATCATCATTACAAACACCAGCTGCATAACTTCACTCATCATGTAACAACACCAGCAGCATACATCACTTCATCATGTACAACACCAGCAGCATAAATCACTCATCATATGTAGGCCAAAAAAATCCCGGGCTTTTGGCCCCCCCCCAGAATAACATCACTCATCATATTGCAACACCGCAGCATACAACACTCACTCATCATGTACAACACCAGCAGCATACCAAACACTCCATATGCAACACAGCAGATTACAACACTCTCATATGCAAACCTCCAGAGCATCTTCACGCATCATGTAAAAACAGCAGCATACATTCACTCAATCATGTACAACACCAGCAGCATGCATAACTCATCATATACAACACCAGCAGCATACAATTACTCATCATATACATCACAGCCAGCATGCATCACTCATCATGTACAACACAGCAGCATACATTACTAATCATATATACACCTGCAGCATGCGACACTCATCATATGCAAACACCAGCAGCATACATCATCATCATATCACAAACAGCAGCAGCATGCGACACTCATCATATGCAACACCAGCAGCATTACATCACTCATTCATGTACAACACCACAGCATAATCACTCATCATATTACAAAACACAGCAGCATCTCACCATTCATGTACAACACAGCAGCTTAAGCATCACTCATCATGTACAACACAGCAGCATACATCATCATCATATACAACCACCAGCAGCATACAATATCATCATGTACAACACCAGCAGCCATTACATACTCATCATATACAACACCAGCAGCATTACATCACTCATCATGTACAACACCAGCAGGCATGCAACATCATCATATGCAGCGCTGGCAGCATACATCACTCATCATGTACAACACAAGCAGCATACAACACTCATCATATGCAACTCCAGCAGATATATCACTCTGTACTACACCAGCAGCATACATCACTCTCCATATGCAAACACCAGCAGCATACATCACTCATAATGTACTACCAGCAAGCATACAACAATCATCATTATACAACACCAGCAGCATACAATATCATCATGTAAACACCAGAAGATACATCACTCATCATGTACAACACAGCAGCATACATCACTCATCATGTACATCACAGCAGCATACATTACTCATCAGTACAACATCAGCAGCATACATCACTCATCATGTAAACACCAGCAGCTTCATCATTAATCATGTACAACACCAGCCAGCATTACATCACTCATCATGTACAACCCAGCAGCATACATTACTCATCATGTACAACACCAGCAGCATACACACTCTCATAACAACACCGCAGCAAGCATGCATCACTCATCATATACAACACCCGCAGCATCACACTCATCATATACAACCCAGCAGCATCATCACTCATCATATACAACACCAGCAGCAACATCACTCATCATATACAACAGCAGCAGCATCATCACTCATCATATTCAACACACCAGCCCAACAGCATACATCACTCATCATATCAAACAGCAGCAACATCACCCATCATATACAACACAGCAGCAACATCACTCATCATATCAACACCGCAGCATACATCACTCATCATATACACACCAGCAGCATCACACTCATCATATACAAACACCAGCAGCATACATCACTCATTTATATACAACACCCGCAGCATACATCACTCATTCATATACAACAGCAGCAGCAAACACACTCATCATATACAACAGCAGCAGCATCACACTCATCATAACAACACACAGCATACACACTCATCATATACAACAGCAGCAGCATACATCACCTCATATACAACACAGCAGAATACATCACTCATCATATACAACACCAGCACATACATCACTCATCATATACAACACAGCAGCATACATCACTCATCATTCAACACCAGCAGCATACATCACTCATCATATCAACACCACAGCATACATCACTCATCATATCAACACCAGCAGCATACATCACTCATCATATACAACACCAGCAGCATAACACCACTCATCATATACAACACAGCAGCATACATCACTCTTCATATCAAAAACAGCAGCAACATCACTCATCATATCAACACCCGCAGCATCACACTCATCATATACAACACCAGCAGCATACATCACTCATCATATACAACAGCAGCAGCATACACACCCCATCATTACAACACCGCAGCATACATCACTCATCATATACAACACCACAGCATACATCACTCATCATAAAACAACAGCAGCAGCATACATCACTCATCATTACAACACCCGCAGCATCTCACTCATCATATACAACACAGCAGCATACATCACTCATCATATACAACAGCAGCAGCATTCACACTCATCATATGCAACACCAGCAGCATACATCACCATCATATACAACAGCAGCAGCATAATCACTCATCATAAACAACACAGCAGCATACATCACTCATCATATCAAACCCGCAGCATGCACACTTTATCATTACAACACCCGCAGCTACATCACTCATCATAACAACAGCAGCAGCTGCGACAAATCATCATATACAACACAGCAGCATACATCACTCATCATATCAACACCAGCAGCATACATCACTCATCTATACACACCCGCAGCCCTACATCACTCATCATATACAACACCCGCAGCATACATCACTCATCATATACAACACACAGCAGCAACTCATCATATACAACACAGCAGCATACATCACTCATCATATACAACAGCACAGCATCACACTCTCATATACAACACCCGCAGCATACATCACTCATCATTTACAACACCGCAGCATACATCACTCATCATATACAACACCCGCAGCATCACACTCATCATATCAACACCAGCAGCATACATCACTCATCATATACAACACCACAGCATAAAATCACTCATCATATACAACAGCAGCAGCTCACACTCATCATATGCAACACCAGCACATACATCAATCATCATATACAACAGCAGCATAACATCACTCATCATATCAACAAACCCGCAGCATACATCACTCATCATACAACACCCGCAGCATACATCACTCATCATATACAACACAGCAGCATGTGACACTCATCATATACAACACCAGCAGCATCATCACTCATCTATACAACACCAGCAGCATACATCACTCATCATATACAACACCAGCAGCATCACACTCATCATATACAACACCAGCAGCATCATCACTCATCATATACAACACCACAGCATACATCACTCATCATATACAACAGCAGCAGCATACATCACTCATCATATACAACACCAGCAGCATGCGACACTCATCATATACAACACCAGCAGCATGCATCACTCATCATATACAACCAGCAGCATACATCATCATCATATAACAACACAGCACAGCGAACACTCATCATAATACAACACAGCAGCATACATCACTCATCATATACAACAGCAGCGCTACATCACTCATCATATACAACACCAACAGCATACATCACTCATCATATACAACACCAGCAGCATGCGACACTCATCATATAAAAACACCACAGCATCATCACTCATCATTACAACACCAGCAGCATCACACTCATCATATACAACACCAGCAGCATGCATCACCTAAATACAACAGCCAGCATCACACTCATCATATACAACCCCGCAGAGCATACATCACTCATCATATACAACAGCAGCAGCATACATCACTCATCATATACAACACCCGCAGCATCACACTCACATTACAACACCAGCAGCATACATCACTCATCATATACAACACACAGCAGCATACATCACTCATCATTACAAAAACCAGCAGCATACATCACCATCATATACAACAGCAGCAGCATCATCACTCATCAATACAACACAGCAGATACACACTCATCATATACAACACCAGCAGCATACATCACTCATCATATACAACACCAGCAGCATGGACAAATCACCCTATACAACACCGCAGCATACATCACTCATCATATACAACACCCGCAGCATCATCACTCTTCATATACAACACAGCAGCATACATCACTCATCATATACAACACCCGCACATACATCACTCATCATATACAACACAGCAGCATACACACTCATCATATACAAACCCCCCAGGCATGCATCACTCACATATACAACACCAGCCAACATCACTCATCAATATACAACAGCAGCAGCATGCATCACTCATCATATACAACACCAGCAGCATACATCACTCATCATATACAACAGCAGCAGCATGCGACACTCATCATATACAACACCAGCAGCATACATCACTCATCATATACAACACCAGCAGCATACATCACTCATCATATACAACAGCAGCAGCATGCGACACTCATCATATACAACACCAGCAGCATGCGACACTCATCATATACAACAGCAGCAGCATGCGACACTCATCATATACAACACCAGCAGCATACATCACTCATCATATACAACAGCAGCAGCATGCGACACTCATCATATACAACAGCAGCAGCATGCGACACTCATCATATACAACAGCAGCAGCATACATCACTCATCATATACAACACCAGCAGCATACATCACTCATCATATACAACAGCAGCAGCATGCGACACTCATCATATACAACACAGCAGCATCGACACTCATCATATACAACAGCAGCAGCATGCGACACTCATCATATACAACAGCAGCAGCATGCGACACTCATCATATACAACAGCAGCAGCATACATCACTCATCATATGCAACACCAGCAGCATGCATCACTCATCATATACAACACCAGCAGCATGCGACACTCATCATATACAACACCAGCAGCATACATCACTCATCATATACAACAGCAGCAGCATACATCACTCATCATAAACAACACCACAGTCATACATTCACTCATCATATACAACAGCAGCAGCATACATCACTCATCATATACAACACCAGCAGCATACATCACTCATCATATACAACAGCAGCAGCATACATCACTCATCATATACAACAGCAGCAGCATGCGACACTCATCATATACAACACCAGCAGCATACATCACTCATCATATACAACAGCAGCAGCATGCGACACTCATCATATACAACACCAGCAGCATACATCACTCATCATATACAACACCTGCAGCATACATCACTCATCATATACAACACCAGCAGCATACATCACTCATCATATACAACAGCAGCAGCATACATCACTCATCATATACAACAGCAGCAGCATACATCACTCATCATATACAACACCAGCAGCATACATCACTCATCATATACAACAGCAGCAGCATACATCACTCATCATATACAACAGCAGCAGCATACATCACTCATCATATACAACACCAGCAGCATACATCACTCATCATATACAACACCAGCAGCATACATCACTCATCATATACAACAGCAGCAGCATGCGACACTCATCATATACAACACCAGCAGCATACATCACTCATCATATACAACACCAGCAGCATACATCACTCATCATATACAACACCAGCAGCATACATCACTCATCATATACAACACCAGCAGCATACATCACTCATCATATACAACAGCAGCAGCATGCGACACTCATCATATACAACACCAGCAGCATACATCACTCATCATATACAACAGCAGCAGCATGCGACACTCATCATATACAACAGCCAGCAGCATACATCACTCATCATATACAACAGCAGCAGCATGCGACACTCATCATATACAACAGCAGCAGCATGCGACACTCATCATATACACAGCAGCAGCATACATCACTCATCATATACAACACCAGCAGCATACATCACTCATCATATACAACAGCAGCAGCATACATCACTCATCATATACAACACCAGCAGCATACATCACTCATCATATACAACAGCAGCAGCATACATCACTCACATAACACAACACCAGCAGCTCTACATCACATCATCAATATACACAGCAGCAGCATGCGACACTCATCATATACAACACCACACATACACTCACTCATCATATCAACAGACAGCAGCATACACACTCATCATATGCAACACCAAGCAGATCAGTCACATCATCATATACAACACAGCACATACATCACTCATCATATGCAACACAGCAGCATACAATCACTCATCATATACAACAGCAGCAGCATGCACACTCATCATATACAACAGCAGCGCAACATCACTCATCAGCAACACCAGCACATACAACACTCATCATATACAACAGCAGCAGCATGCGACACTCATCATATACAACGCAGCAGCATACATCACTCAACATATGCAACACCAGCAGCATACATCACTCATCATATACAACACAGCATCATACGATGACTCATCATATACAACAGCAGCAGCATACATCACTCATCATATGCAACACCAGCAGCATACATCACTCATCATATACAACAGCAGCAGCATGCGACACCCTCATATACAACAGCACAGCATACATACACTCATTATATGCAACACCAGCAGCATACATTTCACTCATCATATACAACACCAGCAGCATACATGAACTCCTCATATACTTAACAGCAGCAGATACATCACTCTCATATGCACACACCAGCAGCATACATCACTCATCATATACAACACCAGCAGCATACATCACTCATCATATACAACACCAGCAGCATACATCACTCATCATAACAACAGCACAGCATGCGACACTTAACATATGCAACAGCAGCACATACATCACTCATCATATGCAACACCAGCAGCATACATCACTCATCATATACAACAGCAGCAGCATACATCACTCATCAATAAAAACACTCGGCAGCATACAATCACTCATCATATCAACACAGCAACATACATCACTCATCATTACAACGAGCAGCAGCATACATCACTCATCAATACAACACCGGCACAACAATCACTCATCATAAACAACAGCACAGCATGCGACACTCATCAATACAACACAGCAGCACATGCGACACTCATCATATACAACACCGGCAGCATACATCACTCATCATATACAACAGCACAGCATCACACTCATCATATACAACAGCAGCAGCATGCGCACTCATCATATAAACACCGCAGCATACATCACTCATCATATACAACACCAGCAGCATACATCACTCATCATATACAACAGCAGCAAAACATACATCAACTCATCATATACAACACAGCAGCATAACATCACTCATCATAACAACAGCACAAGCATAAACATACAACTCATCATATACAACACCTGGCAGCATACATCACTCATCATATACAACAGCAGCAGCAACATCACCTCATCATATACAACAGCGCCTTTCTCACTCATCATATACAACACCAGCCATACACACCATCATATACAACCAACAGCAACATCCTCATCATATAAACACCCACTCACACTCATCATATACAACAGCAGCCATACAAACCTTTATAAGCAACACCCGCACATACATCACTATCATAACAACAGCAGCACATACACACTCACAAATGCAACACCACAGCAAAAATCACCATCATAACATCAGCAGCACAACATCACCAACATATACAACACCACAGCATACATCCTCACATATACAACAGCGCAGCATACTCACTCATCATATACAACAGCAGCAGCATACATCACTCATCAAACAACACAGCAGCTGCACACTCATCATAACAACACCAGCAGCTACATCACCATCAATACAACACAGCAGCAACATCACTCATCATATACAACAGCACAGCAACATACTCACCCCAAAATACAACACCAGCAGCATACATCACCCTCATATACAACACCGCAGCATACACACTCATCATATGCAACCCCACATACATCACTCACTATCAACACCACAGCATACATCACTCATCATATGCAAACCCCAGCACATACTCCCATCAATACAACACCAGCAGCATACACCCCTCATCAATAAACCCCCCAGCAGCATACATCACCTCATATGCAAACCCACAGCATACACACTCACATATGCAACACCCCAGCATACCACTCAACATAACAACACCAGCAGCAACATCATCATCATATACAAAAGCACGCATGCACACTCATCATATACAAACCCGCCCGCATACATCATCCCCATATACAACACCACAGCAACATCACTCACATAACAACGCAGCAGCATCATCATCATCAAAAACAACAGCACAGTGCGACACTCATTTAAAAAACAACAGCACAGCATACATCACTCATCATTACAACAGCAGCAGCCTGCACACTCATCATATACAACACCAGCAGCATACATCACTCATCATATAAAAAAGCACACATACATCATCACAATACAACAGCAGCAGCAACATCACTCATCATATACAACAGCAGCACATCGACACCCAACATATACAACAGAGGGCAGCATACAAACACCATCATATACAACAGCACAGCCCGCGACACTCATCATAAACAACACCACAGCATACACACTCATCATATACAACACCACACAACACACTCATCATACAACACCAGCACAACACACTCATCATAACAACGCGCGCATACATCCCATCATATCAAAACCACAGCATACATCACTCATAAAAACAAGCACATACATCACTCAACATATACAACACAGCAGCATCTCACTCACATATACAACACACAGCATGCATCACTCATCATTTACAACAAACCCCACATACATCACTCTCAAAAAACACCACAGCATACATCACCATCATTGCAACACCACACATACTCACTCATCATATACAACCCACACATACATCACCATCATAACAAACCGCAGCCTGCGACACTCATCATATACAACACCCCAGCAAACATCACCACATATACAAACCAGCAAATACATCACTCATCAATACAACACACAGCATACATCATCATCAGTACAACACCACAGCATACATCACCACATAACAACAGCACAGCATACATCACTAAACATACAACACCAGCACATACATCACTCATCATAGCAACACCAGCACAAAATCACTCATCATATACAAAACCACACAAAACATCACCATCATATCAACACACAGCATGCGACACCATCAATACAACACCAGCAGCATACATCACTCATCTTACAACACCTGCGCATACATCACTCATCATATACAACAGCCACAACATGCGACACTCATCATTTACAACACCCGCAGCATACATCACCATCTATACAACACCACAGCATACATCACTCATCATATACAACAGCAGCAGCATACATCACTCATCATATACAACACCAGCAGCATACACACTCATCATATACAAAAACCAGCAGCCTGCACACTCATCATTTAACAACACCAGCAGCATACATCACTCATCATATACAACAGCAGCAACATGCGACACTCATCATATACAACCCGCAAACAGCATGCGAACACTCATCATATACAACCCGCAGCAGCATACATCACTCATCATATACAACACCAGCAGCAAACATCACTCATCATATACAACACCGCACATGCATCACTCACATATACAACACCAGCAGCATACATCACTCATCATATACAACACCAGCAGCATACATCACTCATCATATACAACAGCAGCAGCATACATCACTCATCATATACAACACCAGCACAAACATCACTCATCATATACAACCAGCAGCATACATCACTCACATATACAACAGCAGCAGCATACATCACTCATTTATATACAACAGCAGCAGCATACATCACTCATCATATACAACACCAGCAGCATACATCACTCATCATATACAACACCAGCAGCATACATCACTCATCATATACAACAGCAGCAGCATGCATCACTCATCATTTACAACACCAGCAGCATACATCACTCATCATATACAACACCAGCAGCATACATCACTCATCATATACAACACCAGCAGCATACATCACTCATCATATACAACAGCAGCAGCATACATCACTCATCATATACAACAGCAGCAGCATACATCACTCATCATATACAACACCCGCAGCATACAAACACTCATCATATACAACAGCAGCAGCATACATCACTCATCATAACAACACCACAGCATACATCACCTCATATACAACACCCGCAGCATACATCACCATCATATACAACACCACAGCATACATCACTCATCAATACAACACCAGCAGCATACATCACTCATCCCTATACAACACCAGCGCATACATCACTCATCATATACAACACACAGCAGCGACACTCAAACAATACAACAAACAGCACATACATCACCATCATATACAAAAGCACAGCATGACACCTCATCATAACAACACCACAGCAACATCACTCATCATATACAACACCTGCAGCATACATCACTCATCAAAATACAACACCCCAGCATAAAATCACTCCTCATATACAACAAACACAGCATTTCATCACTCATCATATCAAAAACCAGCAGCATACATCACTCATCATATACAACACCTGCAGCATACATACTCATCATATACAACACCAGCAGCATAAAATCACTCATCATATACAACGGCAGCAGCATACATCACTTTATCATATACAACACCAGCACATACATCACTCAACATAACAACACCAGCAGCGATAAAATCACTCCATCATATACAACAGCAGCAGCATGCATCACTCATCATTTACAACACCAGCAGCATACACACTCATCATATACAACACCAGCACATACATCACTCATCATATACAACAGCAGCAAACAACATCACTCATCATATAAAAACACAGCAGCATACATCACTCCATCATATACAACACACAGCATACATCACTCATCATATACAACAGCAGCAGCATACATCACTCATCATATACAACACCACAGCATACAAACACTCATCATATACAACACCAGCAGCATACATCCCCTCACATAACAACAGCAGCAGCATGTAAGCTCATCTCATATACAACACCACAGCATACATCACTCATCATATGCAACACCACAGCATAACCACTCATCATATACAACACCAGCAGCATACATCACTCATCATATACAACAACCAGCACAAAGCGACACTCATCATATTAACACCAGCACATACACACTCATCATATACAACACCAGCAGCATGCGACACTCATCATATACAACACCAGCAGCATACATCACTCATCATATACAACACCAGCAGCATGCGACACTCATCATATACAACACCAGCAGCATACATCACTCATCATATACAACACCAGCAGCATACATCACTCATCATATACAACACCAGCAGCATGCGACACTCATCATATACAACACCAGCAGCATACACACTCATCATATCAACACCCGCAGCATACATCACTCATCATATACAACAGCAGCAGCATGCGACACTCATCATATACAACACCAGCAGCATACATCACTCATCATATACAACACCAGCAGCATACATCACTCATCATATACAACACCAGCAGCATACATCACTCATCATATGCAACACCAGCAGCATACATCACTCATCATATACAACACCAGCAGCATACATCACTCATCATATACAACACCAGCAGCATACATCACTCATCATATACAACAGCAGCAGCATACATCACTCATCATATACAACACCAGCAGCATGCATCACTCATCATATACAACACCAACAGCAAAAACATCACTCATCATATACAACACCAGCAGCATACATCACTCATCATATAAACATATTAAGAAACTTTAGAATTAAGCAAAGCTGATTCAGAGTAAAAAGATAAGGTAGGCTGAAGAACCAGAGGAGACATGATCACAATGTACAAGATACTCAGGGATAGATAAAATAAGGTACGACAAACTAACACAAGTACAAACTAGAAGTTGAAATAAAGGAAAGTGATACAAGCAACATGTAAGGAGTCATTTTGACAGTTAAGACAAACTGGGCTCAAGACAGATACCTTCAGGTCAGGAGTACACACGCCAGGTGACCAATCCCGCAAAGACAAGGCCCGACGATTGGAGCTCATCCACGCAAAACACCACTGACGACCCACACTCACCTGCTCGTAAACAAATGCACGAACACGTACAATCACCCACATACACACACAACTGCACTCCCTAACTTTTGCACGCACACATGCACGTGCACAGACACACAAGCACACTTTCACACACCCTGCTCACGACACCGGTATTTGCACACGTGTACACCCCTGTACACACACACACACAGACACACACTAGGACGGTTATTCTTTGCTTGAGTGCAAGCATCAAAGATGGAGCGAGGGAGGCAAGCATCAGGTGCCTCACCTCGCCTCCAGCATCCAATTAACTGCCTCTTCCATCTCCTCCACCTGCTCGGAATTTTATGAAATGAAAGAGGATATGGTGATGATAAGGTGGTATGATGATGAAGGGGAAATGGTGGGGGTGATATGATATGGTGATGCTGATGATAATTGATGGGGATGAGGTGTGATGTGGGATGAGTGATGGTGTGATGGAAGCACAGTGGACCATATCATGGTAAATACCGGAGTTTACCTGGAGAAATTTTCGGGGTCAAAGCCCCGCGGCCCGGCTGTGACCAGCCTCCTGTGATCACGCCTGATCAACCAGGCTGTGCGCTGGCTGCACGCAAACCAACGTACGAGCCCCACCGGCTGAACAGGAACTGACTTTAGTCTTGCCAGTGCCAGCTTGAAGACTGGTTTGATGCACCAAGAAGTTGGTTCATATTTAGGGTGGTAAATGGGGTTTAAGCGTCCGAATAAGTAAAACTTGCGATTTGGCTAAATGGCAATGCACTTCTTGCCGAATACGACAAGCAAAAATTGTGTATGCAGTTATTTTCGCAAAAAACATTATGAATCTGACTAAAAAATATATTTATTATTATTATTAAAGATTCGCCGGTATTCTCCCGGCCCGGGCCTTTTCCAAGTGGTGGCCCGGCCTTGGCTCCCTGTCTTGGGAATGTCTGAGAACTAAGTCTCCCATGGGAGGAAGCACAAGTACCCCGTCATCTTTGGGACCAACTGCCCCCAGGCCTAGCCACAAGCTAGGCCTCTCTGGTCTGCCATCCCCGCCCTAAGGGGGCTAATGGGAATGACAGTCTTCTGAGCTGCAAGCTCGGGCTCAGGCACCTACCCTACCCTAGAAGGGCTAGGCATGGTGTCGATGAAAAAATAGAAGAAGAAGAAGGACTCACAGGTAAGGACCCACTAGGGGCGAGGGGCAAGTGGGGACAGTGCGAAGAATAGACGGTGAGAGGAATGTCTTGATCGAAGAGAGATGTCAGGACTAGACCCAACTGCTAAGCCTGGATAAACAATAACGAAGACGACATAAAGACAACAGGGACTCTGCGGGTGCTGACTGCAACTTGCTGGAAGCATATCAACTTGCAATGACTGGATACGTGTTCAGGGACACGTTACTGCAAAGGCGACGCAAACGCACATCGCAAGCACTTCAGCCCGAAAACGCACAAAGACACAGCTCTACGGGCAATGGCACTTTTAAGTTATTCGAATTTTTAAGCAAAAGTCAGGTAATTTATTTGTATTGTGGTGGAGGTGCCGGATCATACAACGATTGAAAAAGATTTACATCATTGTAAAGGACGTCTGAGATATCTGCTAAAAAAATATATTTCATTGTGTCTGGTTATTATTAAATTATTATAAACATATAAAATATATTTAGTTGGATTATGCTAAATTAATAAGGTTATAATAAGGTCAGGTAAGTTTCCCAAGGTTCTTAAGGTACAAAATCATTATTTTTTATAATAACATAATGAAAAAAAAATATATATCTTTAATGTATAAGAGAAAATTTTAGAAGGACTTAATTTTAAATGAGTTCTTGCTAATTGACCATTTTTAACCTATTCGAGACGACATATGTATAGTATATATATATATATATATATATATAATATAATATAATATATATATATATATATATATATATATAATATCTAGTACATAAAATATGTAGGTGTTACCACCTCAAGCGCTAAGTGTCACAGCCTAAGTTAGATAAGAGAATAGCAGTACTTCAGTTATTATTAGTATTTTTAACATGGGGAGCGATAAACCTGAAGGGATTATTACAGCACCTGTGAGGGAGGGAACGCCTTCAGGGAACTGGAGCACAGATCAAGAGTTTCTACTAGTTCCTATATACACACATTCTTGGCAGAGACTTTTTATTTCAGGTTGTCAACTAGTTATGAGACTAACATGTTTGGTCGCTTTAAACCTGTATTTCAAACACTACTCAAAATGTATATTTAATTAATATTTTTTCTGACAAAAACAGTGTTATTTTTTTTTAAGTTATCCTTATGACCTCGTTTTCTATAGTGGATAGAAATTTCAAGTCCTTTTAAAGAAAACGTATACTGTACAGGCTAACTTTATATTTTTATTTTAAACATTTATACTGTAAACCTAGTCAGTAAGATAAAATTTTGTTCGGATTTTTATCCCCGCAGGGTTAGCTACCCAAGATAACCCAAGAAAGGCAGTACGTCATCGAGGACTGTCTATCTTTATTTCCAGTGGGGTCCTCAAGCTTGTCCCCCAGGATGCGACCCACACCAGTCGACTAACAAGCAGGTACCTACTTGCTGCTAGGTGAACAAGTAATCCCTTCCTTAAATCTCTTTTAGAGCAACTGCTCAAGAAGAAATTTTTCGCCTAGCTGGTAGTAATAAGTTATCACAAGTTATATACACTGATGGATCTAAACAGGAGTCTTCTGGCAGGGCTGCATCTGCTCTTGTTGCCACCTCCCTAGTTAAGAACCATAATAAATTTGTTGAGTTAGGCATAAGAATTAACAACTGGGCGTCTACACTGCAAACTGAATTGTTTGCAATCCTAATGGCGCTAAAGCTAACCTATGACACTGAGCTTGACTCTATCATCATTACTGATTCTATGGACCCCAATGGAAATAAGTCACTCTGTCTGACTTTTTTGGGTTATCCTAGGTTCTCTACACATATGCTGCTATGTATGATAATTCTTTGTAACTGTATTTGTGTATACCTGAATAAACTTACTTACTTACTTACTTATGTCATCATTGAAGGCTCTTGGCTCATATAATGACTCCAACAACATGCTCATTGGGGAAGCCAGGTATAGATACTCAAAAATTAGGGACAAAGGAATTAATGTACAATTGCTATGGATCCCATCACAAAATTGGATTACTCCTTCATGATAAAGTTGATATGTTAGCCAAGAAGAGTATCCAGAAGGAGAACGTAGAATAAAAACTTTGGTATAACTGTGTCTAGCATTAGGAATAAAATTAGGAGATAAGTAAATAATGAAGATGATTGTTATAGGAATGGAATTAGAAGCCTGAGTAGATCTATAACCCACTATGATAACATGAACGTAGATAAGTATGTTTATGGAGCAACTTGCAAAAGTGAACAGACTGACTGATGTTGTAGTGGCCAGGCTTAGGCTTGGTTACAAGTAAATGACTGATGTTGTAGTGGCCAGGCTTAGGGTTGGTTACAAGTACTTCTGGCAGTTTGGGAGACACACAGATGATGATCAAACTAAATGTAAATTATTGTGATCAGGCATATGTCACTCTCTTGAACACTATGTGCTTAATTGTCCACTTATTGAGGAATACAGAGACAGACAGTATAATAACCTATGTACATGTCAAGATATCTTATTAATGAAAATAAGATACCAGATATACTAAGCAAATTTCCTAAATTTGCTTGTAACAGATAAGTGAACTATAGATAAAGTAGATATAAATCCATATGTATTCCTGTTTAACCCTTTGGGCCTAGTTCCTAGGCCTTTTGTGTATCCATATGCTCTCTCGCGCTAACCGTCCACAGGATGGATATGGGTGCACAATAAACTAGCCACTTCGGTGGCAAAATCTAAAATCTAGGTGAACAGGACAACAGGGGTAAGGTAACGCGTCGAAATGTTTCTACCACCCCGCCGGGGAAACGAACCCGGGACTTCCGTGTGTGAAGTGAGAGCTTTGGCAGCCAGGCCACGGGGTCAGGTATGGGTACACATAAATGCATTACAAAATTAAGATGTTTATTTTGACAAGTTACATGGGTTTTACTGAGGAATATAATAGTTGGGTGTACATGCCAAAAGTTCCTATTGTATGCAGAGCATTTCGGGCAAATGTATAAATTATATGTTTTTTTCTACTTTCAACAAACCGGCCGTGTCCCACCGAGGCAGGGTGGCCCAAAAAGAAAAACAAAAGTTTCTCTTTTTAAATTTAGTAATTTATACAGGAGAAAGGGTTACTAGCCCCTTGCTCTCGGCATTTTAGTCGCCTCTTACAACACACATGGCTTACGGAGGAAGAATTCTGTTCCACTTCCCCATGGAGGTAAGAGGAAATAAAGAACAAGAACTAGTAAGAAAATAGAAGAAAACCCAGAGGGGTATGTATATAAATGTTTGTACATGTATGTGTAGTGTGACCTAAGTGTAAGTAGAAGTAGCAAGACGTACCTGAAATCTTGCATGTTCACGAGACAGAAAAAAGTACACCAGCAATCCTACCATCATGTAAAACAATTACAGGCTTTCGTTTTACACTCACATGGCAGGACGGTAGTACCTCCCTGGGTGGTTGCTGTCTACCAACCTACTACCTACAATAAATTAAAATGTATAAGTATAAATTACCTAGGATAACCCAAAGAAGTCAAAGTTGCTTATTACCATTGTGGTCCTTCAAAAATATAAATGCTTCATGTTTTATTTTGCTTGTTATCTCCCAGATAAACAACGTAGTGAGTTAGTAACCTAGATCATTGTTTACTTTCTCCCAGGGAGAGAAGTCCAATAATCTTTGATATTATAAACAACATCCACGCTATCCACTACACGGGGAAAACTTATTTGTTTTGTAAATTGATTATATGGGTGAAAATAGGCAAAATAAGAAATGGAAACAGTTATATTTTTGACAAACTGGAAAGATAAGAAAGGTTTATTCTGGCGAGTAAATTTAGTGTCAACCAGAGACTGACTAGACGGTTTGGTTACCTTGGGTAATTAAGTCAGGTTATGTAAACAAACAAGTCTGCTATCATAGTAAGTTTTTTTCAGGTATACACAAATACACTTACATAAATTTATCATACATAGCAGCGTAAAGTGTAGACAACCTGGGATAACCCAAAAAAGTCAGTCATTCTGACTTATTTCCATTGTGATCCGGGTTAAAAAGCCCGAAAAATCGTATCTCACTAAATAGAATGTCTTCATTGTGCAACTTACTTAATACAGAAGAATTTAACAAAATAAAACACACCTGAACTTAAAGTTAAACCACAAGCTACAGTGGATGCACACAAACCACACCAGATACCAGGTAATTCACTGCTCTTATTTAAATATAAATACGTAAGATAAAATCGGGCAGACAAAAAAACTTTTATTTATTACAGTATAGTCAAGCGAGTATAAAGATAGAAAACTCTGGTACGTATCTGTGCCATGATCAAGGTGGACAGAGAGTGGCCTCCAGGGAAGGGTGTGGTACTGTAACTGTCTTGATTATGGTGGTACAGAGAGTGTCCTCCAGGGAAGTGTGGGACTGTAACTGTCTTGATTATGGTGGTACAGAGTAGGGCCTCCATGGAAGGTGTGGGTACTGTAACTGTCTTGATTATGGTGGTACAGAGAGTGCCTCCGGGGAAGGTGCGGTACTGTAACTGTCTTGATTATGGTGGTACAGAAGAGTGTGGCCACCATGGAAGGTGTGGTACTGTAACTGTATCTTGATTATGGTGGTAACAGTGGCCTCCAGGGAAGGTGGTGGTACTGTAACAGTCTTGAATTATGGTGGTACAGAGAGTGGCCTCCAGGGAAGGTGTGGTCCTGTAACTGTCTTTGATTATGGTTGGTACAGTGGCCTCCAGGTGAAAGGTGTGGTACTGTAACTGTCTTGATATGGTTGTACAGAGAGTGCCTCAGGAAGTGTGGTACTGTAACCTGTCTTGGATTATTGAGGTACAGAGAGTGGCTCCAGGGGAAGGTGTGGTACTGTAAACTGTCTTGATTATGGTGGTACAGAGAGTGGCCTCCAGGAGCAGGTGTGGTACTGTACACAGTCTTGATTATGGTGGAACAGAGAGTGGCCTCCAGGGAAGGTGTGGTACGTAACTGTCTGATATGGTGAGTAAAGAGAGTGGCCTCCAGGGAAGGTGTGGGAACTGTAACGGTGTCATATTATTGAGGTACAGTGGCCTCCAGGGAAGGTGTGGTACATGTAACTGTCTTGATTAATGTGATACAAGAGTGGCCACCAGGTAACATGTGGTACTGTAACGGTCTTGATCATGGTGGTACAGAGAGTGGCCACCAGGAAGGTGGTGGTAACAGGTAACTGACCTTCATCATGGTGTACAGAGGGATTGGCCACCAGGAAGGGTGTATTAACTGTAACTGTCTTGATCATGGATGGTACAGAGAGTGGCCTCCAGGGCAGGTGATGTTACTGAACAGTCTTGATTATTGTGGTAAAGAGGAGTGGCCTCCAGGGAAGGTGTGTACTGTAACTGCTTGATCATGGTGGTACAGAGAGTGGCCTCCAGGGAAAGATGAGGTTACGTAACGTCCTTTGATCATGGTGGTTACAGAGATGGCCTCCAGGTAGGTGTGGTAACTGTAACTGTCTTGAATTATGGATGGTACAGAGAGTGGCCTCCAGGGAAGTTGGTACTGTAACTGTCTTGATTCTGGTGGTACAGAGAGTGGCCTCCAGGGAAGGTGTGTGTACTGTAACTGTCTTGATTATGGTGGTATCAAGAGAGTGGCCTAACAGGGAAGTGTGGTACTGTAACTGTCTTGATTATGGTGGTACAGAAGAGTGGCCTCCATGGAAGGTGTAGTGGTACTGTAACTGTCTTGATCAGGTGGTTACAGAGTAGTGGTCCTCCAGGGAAGATGTGGTACAGTAACTGTCTTGATCATGGTGGTACAGATAGTCTACTGCCTCCAGAAAGGTGGTGGTAACTGTAACTGGTCCTTGAGTATGTGGTACCCGAGAGTGGCCTCCAGGGAAGAAGTGGTACTGTAACAGTCTTGATCAAGGTGGTACAGAGAGTGCGCCTCCAGGCAGGTGAGGTAACTGTAACTGTCTTGATTATGGTGGTACAGAGAGTGGCTCCAGGGAAGGTGTGGTACTGCAACCTGTCTTGATTATGGAGGGTACCGAGAGTGGCCTCCAGGGATGGTGTGGTACTGGTAACTGTCTTGATTATGGTGGGGTATCAGAGAGTGGGGGGCTCCAGGGAAGGTGTGGTACAGGTAACTGGTCTTGATTATGGAGGTAAACAGAGAGTGCCTCCAGGAAGGTGTGGTACTGTACCTGTCTTGAATTATGGTGGACAGAGATGCCTCCAGGGAAGGTTGTGGTACTGTAACTGTCTTATTATGTGGTACAGAGAGTGGCCTCCAGGGAAGGTGTAGTACTGTAACTGTCTTGATTATGGTGGTACAGAGAGTGGCCTCCAGGGAAGGTGTGGTACTGTAACTGTCTTGATTATGGTGGTATATAGAGTGGCCTCCAGGGGAGGTGTGACCATCACAGCACACACCACCAACACGTTATAACACTCAAACCACTATGTTTTATAACAGCACTTAACACCACCACGTTATAACAACACTCAACACCACTATGTTATAACAACACTCAACACCACGTTATAACAGCACTCAACACCACGTTATAACAGCACTCAACACCACTGTTATAACAGCACTCAACACCACTGTTATAACAGCACTCAACACCACTGTTATAACAGCACTCAACACCACTGTATAACAGCACTCAACACCACGTTATAACAGCACTCAACACCACGTTATAACAGCACTCAACACCACTACATTATAACAGCACTCAACACCACGTTATAACAGCACTCAACACCACGTTATAACAGCACTCAACACCACTACATTATAACAGCACTCAACACCAACTGTATATAAACAGCACTCAACACCACTACATTATAACAGCACTCAACACCACTGTTATAACAGCACTCAACACCACTATGTTATAACAACACTCAACACCACTTTATAACAGCACTCAACACCACTACATTATAACAGCCCTCAACACCACGTTAAAACACACCTCAACACCACTACATTATACAGCTCTCAACACCAACTGTTATAATAACAGCACTCAACACCACTAAACAATATAACGGCACTCAACACCCACCTGTTATAATAGCACTCAACAACCACTACATTATAACAGCACCAACACCCACTATGTATAACAGCCACTTCAACACCCACGTTATAACACACTCCAACACCACTATGTTATAAACAGCAACTCACACCACACGTTATAACCAGCACTCAACCCCACTATGTTTAACAGCACTCAACACCACTGTTATAACAGCCTCAACAGCCACTAACATTATAACATCACACAACACCACTTATGTTATAACAGCACTCACCACCACGTTATAACACACTCCAACACCACGTTACAACAGCACTCAACTACCACAACATTATAACAGTAAAAAAACAGCACTCCAAACACCACTACGCTATACCAGCACTCACACCACGTTATAACAGCACTCAACACCACTATGTTATAACAGCACTCAACACCACTATGTTATAACAGCACTCAACACCACTACATTATAACAGCACTCAACACCACGTTATAACAGCACTCAACACCACTATGTTATAACAGCACTCAACACCACCACGTATAAACAGCACTCAACACCACTATGTTATAACAGCACTCAACACCACTGTTATAACAGCACTCAACACCACTACATTATAACAGCACTCAACACCACGTTATAACAGCACTCAACACCACGTTATAACAGCACTCAACACTACGTTATAACAGCACTCAACACCACTGTTATAACAGACTCAACACCACTACATTATACACACTCAACACCACTATGTTTATAAAACAGCACTCAACACCACGTTATAACACACTCAACACCAACGTATAACATCACTCCAACACACTACATTTATAACAGCACGCCAACACTCCACTACCTATAACAACACTCAACACCACGTTATAACAGCACTCAACACCACTACATTATAACAGCACTCAACACCACTATTATAACAGCACTCAACACCACTACATTATAACAGCACTCAACACCACGTTATAACAGCACTCAACACCACTACATTATAACAGCACTCAACACCACGTTATAACAGCACTCAACACCATGTTATAACAGCACTCAACACCACTACATAACAGCACTCAACACCACTATGTAATAACAGCACTCAACACCACGTTATAACAGCACTCAACACCACTATGTTATAACAGCACTCAACACCACGTTATAACAGCACTCAACACTACATTATAACAGCACTCAACACCACGTTATAACAGCACTGAACACTACATTATAACAGCACTCAACACCACGTTATAACAGCACTCAACACCACTATGTTACAACAACACTCAACACCACTACATTATAACAGCACTCAACACCACGTTATAACAGCACTCAACACCACTACATAACAGCACTATGTTATAACAGCACTCAACACCACTACGTTATAACAGCAACTCAACACCATGTTATAAAACAGCACTCAACACACTACATATAACAGCACTCAACACCACGTTATAACAGCACTCAACACCACTACGTTATAACAGCACTCAACACCATGTTATAACAGCACTCAACACCACTACATTATAACAGCACTCAACAACCACGTTTATAACACACACAACACCACTACATTATAACACACTCAACACCACTTATAACAGCACTCTACACCACCACATAACAGCACTAATATAACAGCAACACAACACCACACTTATAACAGCACTCAACACCACGTTATAACAGCACTCACACCACAACATTATAACAGCACTCAACTAACCCACCGTTTATAACAGCCTCAACACCACTACTACGTTATAAACAGCACTTCAACACCATGTTATAACAG
The DNA here is from genome assembly GCF_026875155.1 of Cherax quadricarinatus. NCBI lineage: Eukaryota > Metazoa > Arthropoda > Malacostraca > Decapoda > Parastacidae > Cherax > Cherax quadricarinatus. The sequence continues at coordinate 31,401,674 of NC_069461.1, read as the reverse complement.
CACTCAACAACCCACTACATTATTAACAAGCACACAACACCACGTTATAACAGCACTCAACACCATATGTTATAACAGCCCTCAACACACACATTATAATCAGCCACTCAACATACGTATAACAGCACTCAACACCACTACATAACAGCACTCAACACCACTATGTAAATAACACACTCAACACCACGTTCAACAGCACTCAAACACCACATGTTATACAGCACACAACACCCCGTTAAAACAGGCACTCAACACTACATTATAACAGCAGGCACTCAAACACCACGTTATAAACAGCCTCACCACCGACGTTATAACACACACAACACTACATTATAGACAAGCACTCAACACCAAGTTATAACAGCACCAACACCACTAATGTACAACAACACTCAACACCACAACATTATAACAGATAACTCAACACCACGTTATAACAGCACTCAACACCACTACATAACGAGCACTCAACACCACTATGTTATAACAGCACTCAACACCACTACGTTATAACCGCACTCAACACCATGTTTATAACAGCACTCACACACCACTTACGTTAACTAACAGCACTCAACACCACGTTATAACAGCACTCAACACCACGTTATAACAGCACTCAACACCACTACGTTATAACAGCACTCAACACCACTACGTTATAACAGCACTCACACACAAAAACACGCTATAACCGCACTCACACCATGTAAAACAGCACGTCAACACCACTACATTATAACAGCACTCAACACCACGTTATAACAGCACTCAACACCACGTTATAACAGCACTCAACACCACTACGTTATAACAGCACTCAACACCATGTTATAACAGCACTCAACACCATGTTATAACAGCACTCAACACCACTACGTTATAACAGGCACTCAACACCATGTTATACAGCACTCCACCCACTACATTATAAACAGAACTCCAACACCACGTTATAACAGCACTCAACACCACTACATTATAACAGCACTCAACACCACGTTATAACAGCACTCAACACCACGATTATAACAGCACTCAACACCACGTTATAACAGCACTCAACACCACTACATTATAACAGCACTCAACACCACTACATTATAACAGCACTCAACACCACTATGTATAACACGCACTCACCCCACGTTAAACAGCACTCAAAACCACATTTAACAGACTCAACACCACTATGTTATAACAGCACTCAACACCACTACATTATAACAGCACTCAACACCACTACATTATAACAGCACTCAACACCACTATGTTATAACAGCACTCAACACCACGTTATAACAGCACTCAACACCACGTTATAACAGCACTCAACACCACGTTATAACAGCACTCAACACCACGTTATAACAGCACTCAACACCACGTTATAACAGCACTCAACACCACCACGTTATAACAGCACTCAACACCACGTTATAACAGCACACACCCATCGTCTACCAGCAATCACCACCACTACCATTATAACAGCACTCACACCAACGTTTATAACAGCACTCAGCACCACGATGTTATAACAGCACTCAACACCACTACATATAACAGCACTCAACACCACTACATTATAACAGCACTCAACACCACTGTTATAACAGCACTCAACACCACTACGTTATAACAGCACTCAACACCACGTTATAACAGCACTCAACACCACGTTATAACAGCACTCAACACCACTACATTATAACAGCACTCAACACCACTACGCTATAACAGCACTCAACACCACGTTATAACAGCACTCAACACCACTATGTTATAACAGCACTCAACACCACTATGTTATAACAGCACTCAACACCACTACATTATAACAGCACTCAACACCACGTTATAACAGCACTCAACACCACTATGTTATAACAGCACTCAACACCACTATGTTATAACAGCACTCACACCACTAACCGATATAACAAGTAACTCAACACCCGCACGTTATAACAGACTCAAACACAATGTTATAACAGCACTCAACACCACTACATTATAACAGCACTCAACACCACGTTATAACAGCACTCAACACCACGTTATAACAGCACTCAACACCACGTTATAACAGCACTCAACACCACCACGTTAATAACCAGCACTCAACACCACGTTATAACAGCAACTCAACACCACCACGTTTATAACGCACTCAACACCACGTTTTATAACAGCACTCAACACCACGTTTAAAACAGCACTCCAACACCATCCACGTTATAACAGCACTCAACACCACGTTATAACAGCACTCAACACCACTACGTTATAACAGCACTCAACACCACGTTATAACAGCACTCAACACCACGTTATAACAGCACTCAACACCATGGTATAACAACACTCAACACCACGTTATAACAGCACTCAACACCACTATATTATAACAGCACTCAACACCACTATGTTATAACAGCACTCAACACCACTATGTTATAACAGCACTAACCACACCCATTGGGTCATGGACCACTACTTGACAGTGGTCAGGTGTGGCAGGGACCACTAGCAACATTCACTGTGTCATGGACCACTACATGACACAGCTCAGGTGTGGCAGGGACCACTAGCAACATTCACTGTGTCATGGACCACTACATGACACACTCTGGTGTGCAGGGACCACTAGGCAACACTCACTGAGTCCATGCACTACTACATGACACATCTCAGGTGTGGCAGGGACCACTAATCACACCCACTGGATCATGGACCACTACATGACACAACTCAGGTGTGGCAGGGACCACTAACCACACCCACTGGGTCATGCACTACTACATGACACATCTCAGGTGTGGCATTGACCACTAATCACACCCACTGGATCATGGACCACTACATGACACAGCTCAGGTGTGGCAGGGACCACTAGCAACACTCACTGGTCATGGACCACTACATGACACAGCTCAGGTGTGGCAGTGACCAACTAACCCACCCACTGGTCAATGACAACTACATGACCCATCTTAGGTGTGGCAGGGACAACTAGCAACACCACTGAGGGTCATGGACCACTACAATGACACAGCTCAGTGTGGCAGGGACCACTACCACACCCTCCTGCGTCATTCACTACTACAAGACACCGCTCAGGTGTGGCAGGACCACCTAACCACAACCCACTGGGTCATGCCTACTACATGAACACATCTAGGTGTGGCATTGACCACAAATCACAGACCCACAGGATCATGGACCACTACATGACACAGCTCAGGTGTGGCAGGGACCACTAACCACACCCACTGCGTCATGCACCACTACATGACACAGCTCAGGTATGGCAGGGACCACTAGCAACACTCACTGTGTCATGGACCACTACATGACACAGTACACATGTCACTTAACTCAAGGTTTGCTAACTTCAAGTTTTTAGACGGCTTTACTGTTTCTAGTCACCATTATGTGCATGATGAAGCGCTAAACCCATTAGGATCATACAGTTCCAGGCAATAGAAGGAGAAAATTTGGAAAGTTGTCTTGGAAATGATTGGATCTTCCCTGGAACTAAGACACGCTCTTCCAAGACCGCGTTTTCTTATATTCAGTGTTGAGTTCGTTGACTTAAGTAAAGCAGTCGAGGTCTGGTGACAGTGATGAAAGGAAATACCGAAGATCATCTGTAATAAGAACATAAGAACATAAGAAAGAAGGAACACTGCAACAGACCTACTGACCCATGCGGAGCAGGTCCATGTCCCCCACGGATTAGCCCAATGACCCACCCAGTCTGGTCACCTCCACTCAAGGAAGGAGCACGACGCCAGACCCAGCAGCACAAGCTAGTCAGGTCCACATGACTCACGAAATCGTAATGACACGATTGCAAGCAAACCATACCCCGGCCGGGATTGAACCCACGGTCAGAGAGTCTCAAAACTCCAGACCGTCGCGTTAGCCACTGGACCAGCTAGCCACAATAAGATTCGTCCAACTAGGTATATTTCTACACCATAGGAAGGTTAGCATAGGCACCACTGTGACCACAAATGCAAGTTTTTACAGACGAATCTCCAGCTAGCGTGGCCGTGACGAACTCTAGCTCAAGTCCCTTCAAGACCACTGCTAGCTGGTCTAGTGGCTAACGCGACGGGCTGGAGTTTTGAGACTCTCTGACCGCGGGTTCAATCCCGGCCGGGGTATGGTTTGTTTTGCAATCGTGTCATTACGATTTCGTGAGTCATGTTGACGGCAGTGAAGGGACTTGAGCTAGAGTTCGTCACGGTCACGCTAGCTGGAGATTCGTCTGTAAAAACTTGCATTTGTGGTCACAGTGGTGCCTATGCTAACCTTCCTATGGTGTACAAATATACCTAGTTGGACGAATCTTATTGTGGCTAGCTGGTCTAGTGGCTAACGCGACGGTCTGGAGTTTTGAGACTCTGACCGCGGTTCAATACCGGCCGGGGTAATGGTTTAGTCAGGTCCAACTCACACCCACCCACACCCACTCATGTATTTATCTAACCTATTTTTAAAACTACACAACGTTTTAGCCTGAATAACTGTACTCGGGAGTTTGTTCCACTCATCCACAACTCTATTACCAAACCAGTGCTTTCCTATATCCTTCCTGAATCTGAATTTTTCCAACTTGAAACCATTGCTGCGAGTCCTGTCTTGGTTGGAAATTTTCAGCACACTATTTACATCCCCTTTATTTATTCCTGTTTTCCATTTATACACCTCGATCATATCCCCCCTAATTCTACGCCTTTCGAGAGAGTGCAGATTCAGGGCCCTCAGTCTGTCCTCATAATAATCATAATAACAATCATAATTGTTTATATTCTCAGGTGTCATTAGGAGGGAGCCGAGACATTCTGAAATATGTGGGAATACATAGAAGTATGTGGGCGTACATGGGAATATATTGGAGTGCATGGGAGTGTAGAGGAAAGACACATCCCGGTCATCTACTGAGAAGAGTTATCTACTCACTGAGGAGCGTCGTGTATTACTTAACTGTGTGAGTCAAGGAGACACACACATTATATACAATCTTGCACAAAGACAGTAAGCACAATAGTCTTGATCTCATTTCGCAACTTCATCATACTTGCAGTTTATTATTGCTGTTATTTACAGAGTTATTTAAGGTGCGGTCCACATCAGACTGCCACTAGCTGCATTGTGCAAGTGTACTGTTCCACTTGCCTCTTGCAGCTGGCGTCATGCACTTCTAAAAGCGCTACAATAATGAATATTTATAGTCACTCTATGGGACTTTTACTCTCTTAACTGTGACTTTTAAATAATTTTATTAATATTTTAATGGCGAGTCAGAAAAAAAAGTTTATTTGCGATTTGTTCGTCTTTTTTTTTTCAAGTATCTTACTAAGACTAACACTGTCTTCTCGTAACACGGGTGGGGTTAGAACCCGCGATCAGAGAGTCTCAAAACTCCAGACCGTCACTTTAGCTGGTCCAGTGGCTAACGCGACGGTCTGGAGTTTTGAGACTCTGATCACGCGTTCTAACCCCACCCGTGGTATGGTTTGTTTGCAATCGTGTCATTACGATTTCGTGAGTCTTATTCGAGGTTCGTCACAACCTTGGGTAAGCCCCTTCGACCAGTGAACTGACAATTCAGAGTATAGCAGTTCTGGGGCTCCCACTGCTGTATTAATTGTCCAGTATCACTTTTTTCTTCCTTTTTATTTTTGGAAAGTTATAAATGACCATAATTTTTAAAGGAGTGGACCGGTAAGCCAGCGGAAGGCCTCGGTCAGATGACCAAAAGCTCCAAAGGCGGCTCATCATCTGACTAAGACCCGCGTCAGGAAACATTTGTCCTGTTTCCTGACGAACCTTACCTAACCTAACCTAATTGTCCAGTTGAGTCCACCAGTAGCGTGAGAGGTGACCACCAAGCTGCTACCCAGACACTCACTTTAGCTGGTCGTGTACACTCATACTATCACTTTTTTTCCCGTGATGTAAACATGCTGGTATGAGGGGAGCTCTGCTCTCGGTCTCTTTATTATCATATTGCTGATTTAACTCTGTCAATACAGTATATAGCGTGAAGGAATATACGGACTTTCATTGCCAGGATCTTTGACTGGTGACTCTAGTTAAGACCAGGTACAACAACACTAAAATTTACTACCTGCGTTCGTAATAGGAAAGATGTGGGAGAGGGTTTATGGGAAAGGAGTGTTGGGATGGGACGTGGGAGAGGGGTGGGAGTGAGAGGGACAGTCACACTCCATTTAGTATTCATAGATTGTTTAATAGAGGGAGAGTGATGGACAAGACAACCTGGAATTATAACACTAGAGCAGCAATCCAGGTCGCATTGTGGTGGTAGTGGTGATGGTGGTAGTGGTAATGGTGGTGGTACTGATGATGGTGGTGTTATAAATACTAGACCAAATGTTACTAGAAGATATTGTTATAAATACTAGACCAAATGTTTAATAGAAGACATGAGAGAAGACAACACACCGTGATAGCGATGTTTGATTGTAGTTCTGACAGTGATTGTTCGTGGTACTGGCAGTGACTGTTCGTGATTCTGAGAGTAATTGTGGTTCTGACAGTGATTGTGGCTCCGAGAGTGATTGTTGGTGGTACTGACAGTGACTGTGGAGTTTCTGACAAACACACGCACGCAAGTGTGGTTATATGATTGTTGTCACCAAGTACAGTGCTCGGCAAAGTACAATTTCATCACAACCACAAATTCTAGTCTGCGCCAGTAGGCCTCCGGCAGTGATCATCCAGTTTTATGTTCTTATATACACACTCTGGCAGCCATGTCTGTTATAAACACACGACAAGTGCCTTTGGCATCTGATAACACACACACACACACACACACACACACACACACACACACACACACACACAACTGCTTCATTAACATAAACTTCACAAGAGTCACGTGACCATAATTGCCCGGAACAAACACAACAGCAGCAGCAACAACATTAACAGTATGTCAGGCTGCACTATGCTGGGGCAGTATAGTGTAAACACTCCACCTTTATAACGGCGAATTTCTTTTGCAGTAGAGGTAGAATGTGTACACGACGAAGTTTTGGTACAACTGATCTGATTAAAACTGCGTGTGTGTGTGTGTGTGTGTGTGTGTGTGTGTGTGTGTGTGTGTGTGTGTGTGTGTGTGTGTGTGTGTGTGTACTCACCTAATTGTGGTTGCAAGGGTTGAGTCACAGCTCCTCGTCCCGCCTCTTCACTGGCCGTTACTCGGTCACTCTTCCAGCTTCATGAGTTTTATCATACCTCTTCTTAAAGCTATGTATGCATCCTGCCTCCACTACATCACTTCCCAAACTATTCCACTTCCTGAGAACTCTGTGACTGGAGAAATACTTCCTAACATCCCTGTGATTCATCTGAGTCTTCAACTTCCAACTGTGTCCCCTTGTTGCTGTGTCCCATCTCTGGAACATCCTGTCTCTGTCCACCTTGTCGATTCCTCTCAGTATTTTATATGTCGTTATCATATCCCCCTATCTCTTCTGTCCTGTGTGTGTGTACTCACTGACTTCTTATTGTGAGGGTCGAGACATACCCACCCCCTACCAGCTAGTCAAGCTCCTGGAGAGCGAAACGTTACCACAATAAAATGTCACATTAGTTACCTAACCAAAAAAATTCGTGGCGGAAGTTTGAAGCCTTGACGAGGAAGCTGAACTGAGGCAGATGTGTGTGTGATCAAGCAGGCTGTGATGTCTATCCTGCGCCATGCAGGTAATAACAGCAGGTTGCTCATACGGGAAATGTAGCAAGTGGGAAAACGTGGAGGCAGGTCAGAGGTAGATCCTGAAGCCAGTCTTCTCTCCCCTCCGTCTGCTGCATCACTCTCTCTCAAACACACACTCAACAAATTGCCTGAGTGTATGTGCTGGAAGACAAGATCTCTCTCTCTCTCTCTCTCTCTCTCTATCTCTCCCTCCCTCCCTCCCTCCCCTTCACTGTCTTATGTCACTTCCGAAGTTCTCAGTTACCAACTTGTTTTCAAAACCTGGTGTGGGGTGACCACTGGAATTTACTGCATGGAAAATTTGCTGGTGTTTTGTTTGCAGACCAAGTGAGAGAAATGTTTGAACAGCTTGATGTTGTGGCTCCCAGTTAGAGAGAGAGAGAGAGAGAGAATGTTTACATCAACCGTGGTTTTCAAATATATAATATAATATATTATATATATATATATATATATATATAATATATATATATATATATATATATATATATATATATATATATATATATATAAACCACAAATGAGTGGTATTGATCAATAACAACACTGCACTAGCCAAGGATTCGAACCCATGTTGTACTGGCCCGCCATTGTGAGCGAGAACCACATGATGCCTTAAACCACAGGACCACTCAATCCTACAAGAACCAAGCACCCAGCCAAGCTAAGTGTGTTCCTCTTGGTCCGAGGACATACGGAGGTGTGGGAGCTTTCAAGTTACTTGGAGTCTACCTGGAGGGCATTCCGAGGATCAACGTCCCCGCACCCCGGTCCACGACCAGGCCTCCCGGTGGATCAGGGCCTGATCAACGAGGCTGTTACTGCTGGTCACACGCAATCCAACGTACGAACCACAGCCCAGCTGATCCGGCACCGTCATTAGGTATCTGTCCAGCTCCCTCTTGAAGACAACCAGGGGTCTACCGGTAATGCCAGTCTTGGGCCCCGAAAACTTATTGCGTTTTCTTTTAGTGTGCCAGTGGCGCCCCTACTTTTCACTGGGGGTATGTTGCATCGCCTGCCAAGTCTTTTGCTCTCGTATGGAGTGATTGCTGTGTGCATATTAGGGACCAGTCCCTCCAGAATCTTCCAGGTGTAGATTATGATATATCTCTCTCGCCTGCGTTCTAGTGAGTACAAGTCAAGTGCTTCCAGGCGCTCCCAGTAGTTAAGATATTTGATGGAGCTTATACGTGCAGTAAAGGTTCTCTGTACATTCTCTAGCTCTGTAATTTCACCTGCCTTGAATGGGGATGTTAATGTACAGTAATGTTCCAGCCTAGAGAGAATAAGTGATTTAAAAAGGATCATCACTGGCTTAGCATCTCTTGTCTTGAATGTTCTCATTATCCATCCTATCAGTTTCCTCGCAGATGTGATAGTGGCATTGTTGTGGTCCTTGAAGGTGAGGTCTTCGGACATTACCACACCCAGGTCTCTCACATTACTTTTCCTCTCTATTGTGTGATCCGAGTTTGTAGTATACTCAGTTCTAGTTATTATTTCCTCCAGTTTTCCATAACGGAGTAGCTGGAATTTGTCTTCATTGAACATCGTATTGTTCTCCGTTGCCCATTGGAAAACTTGGTTTATATCTTCTTGGAGCTTTGCTGTGTCCTCAATGGATGACACTCTCATGCAGATCCTAGTATCGTCTGCAAAAGATGATACAGCGCTGTGGTTTACATCCCTGTCTATGTCTGATATGAGAATAAGGAACAGGATAGCTGCGAGTACTGTGCCTTGTGGGACAGAGCTCTTCACTATGGCAGCATCTGATTTAACTCTTTGTGTGCGATTGGTTAGAAAGTTGAGGATCCATCTGCCTACTTTGCCGGTTATCCCTTTAGCACGCATTTTGTGTGCTATTACACCATGGTCGCACTTGTCAAAGGCTTTTGCAAAGTCTGTGTATACTACATCCGCATTCTGTTTGTTTTCCAGTGCATCTAGGACCATATCATAGTTGTCTAGCTAATTTCATTCTCATTGCTGTTTGGTGTACTATCCTAGGAGCAGCAGATATATATTATTGCAACCACGAATGAGTGGTATTGATCATTAACAACACTGCTCTAGCCAAGGATTCGAACCCATTTTGTACTGGCCCGCCATTGTGAGCGAGAACCACATCACCACCATCAGCACTACCACCATCACCACCACCATGACCACCACTACCACCATCACCATCTCCATCTCCATCACCATCACCACCATCACCACCACCACTACCACCACCACCATCACCACCACCACCACTGCCACCACTACCATCACCACTACCACCACCGCTACCACCACCACTACCATCACTACCACCACTGCTATCACCACCACTACCACCATCACCACCACCACCACTACCATCACCACTACTACCACCGCTACCGCCACCACTGCCACCACTACCACCATCACCACCATGACCACTACCACCACCACCATGACCACCACCACCACCACCACCACCACCACCACCACCACCACCACCACCACCACCACCACCACCACCACCACCACCACCACCACCACCAAAACCACCACCAGTCAGTTACCTCTCGCATGTTGTCGTGAGCAGACGTGTGTGTGTGAGCGTGTGCTGGTGTGTGTGGTGTGGGGTGTGTGTGTGTAGTAGTGTCTGTGGTGGTGATATAGTGAGCCTGGCTGGTGGTGATACCGTGAACCTGGCTGGTGGTGATACAGTGAGCCTGGCTGGTGGTGATATAGTGAGCCTGGCTGGTGGTGATCAGTGACCTGGCTGGTGATGATACCGTGACCTGGCTGGGTATACAGTGAGCCTGGCTGGTGGTATACAGTGAGCCTGGCTGGTGGTGATACAGTGAGCCTGGCTGGTGGTGATACAGTGAGCCTGGCTGGTGGTGATACAGTGAGCCTGGCTGGTGGTGATACAGTGAGCCTGGCTGGTGGTGATACAGTGAGCCTGGCTGGTGGTGATACAGTGAGCCTGGCTGGTGGTGATACAGTTGAGCCTGGCTGGTGGTAATACAGTGACCTGGCTGGTGGATACAGTGAGCCTGGTGGTGGTGATACAGTGAGCCTGGCTGGTGGTGATACAGTGAGCCTGGCTGGTGGTGATACAGTGAGCCTGGCTGGTGGTGATACAGTGAGCCTGGCTGGTGGGTGGATTACAGTGAGCCTGGCTGGTGGTGATACAGTGAGCCTGGCTGGTGGTGATACAGTGAGCCTGGCTGGTGGTGATACAGTGAGCCTGGCTGGTGGTGATACAGTGAGCCTGGCTGGTGGTGATACAGTGAGCCTGGCTGGTGGTGATACAGTGAGCCTGGCTGGTGGTGATACAGTGAGCCTGGCTGGTGGTGATACAGTGAGCCTGGCTGGTGGTGATACAGTGAGCCTGCTGGTGGTGATATAGTGAGCCTGGCTGGTGGTGATACCGTGAGCCTGGCTGGTGGTGATACAGTGAACCTGGCTGGTGTTGATATAGTGAGCCTGGCTGGTGGTGATACAGTGAGCCTTTCTGGTGGTAATACAGTGAGCCTGGCTGGTGGTGATACAGTGAGCCTGGCTGGTGGTGATACAGTGAGCCTTTCTGGTGGTGATACAGTGAGCCTGGCTGGTGGTGATACAGTGAGCCTGGCTGGTGGTGATACAGTGGGCCTGGCTGGTGGTGATACAGTGAGCCTGGCTGGTGGTGATACAGTGAGCCTGGCCGGTGGTGATACAGTGAGCCTGGCTGGTGGTGATACAGTGAGCCTGGCTGGTGGTAATACAGTGAGCCTGGCTGGTGGTGATACAGTGACCTGGGGGGTGGTGATACAGTGAGCCTGGCGGGGGGGTAAATAAGTGGCCTGGCTGGTGGTGTTTACATTGACCGGGGGGTGGTGATATAGTGGGGCCGGCGGGTGGTGTTTACATTGAGCCTGGCTGGTGGTGTTTTATTGAGCCTGGTGGGGGTGATACAGTGAGCCGGGGTGGGGGGGATATTTTGAGCCTGGTGGGGGTGATACAGTGAGTGGCTGGGGGGGATACAGAGGGCCCTGGCGGGTTGGTGTACAGGAGCCTGGCTGGGGGAAATACAGTGAGCCTGGCTGGTGGTATAAAAAATTATTATTAAATCGGGGGGGAAAGCCCCCAAAAACCCGGAGGATTATACAGCCCCGGGGGAGGGGGGGTTTGTGGAAGGCATTCAGGTTTAAAATTGGGGAACTGGAGCACAGTTCCCCGGCTGGTGGGAATACAGTGGGGCCTGGCTGGTGGTATACAGAAGCCTGGTGGTGGTGATACAGTTTATAAACCATCATTTAAAAAAACCCCATTTTTTAAAACCCCATCGGGGTTTGTTTAAAATTTTTCTGATTTATTTTTGGAAATACACGGTCAAGTTTTTTGTAAAAAAAATGAAAAAAAATTTTTGAAAAAATGTGTTTTGATCGTATGATTTTTAAAAAACGGAGTGTCCAGTGTTGTATTAGGTGTGAGCCCACTGGGGACCAGGTGGTCTATGTTGTTTTAGGGTTTTAGACACTGTAGCCCAGATTGGTCTATTGTTGTATTATGGTGGAGCCCACTGTAAACCAGAGTGGTCTAGTGTTGAAATTATGGTTGGGGACACTTTTAACCCCGTGTGGCCCCCATTGTTTTTAATTTGGTTTGAGACACTGTAGACCAAAAGTGGCCCCAGTGTTGTATTATGGGTGAGACACTGTAACCATGGGGCCCCCTTTTTGTTTTATGGTGTGAGAAACTGTAACCATTTTGGGGGTCCAGTGTTGTATTATGGGGAAACACTGTAACCAAGTGGCCGGGGTTTAAATTAAAGGAGTGGAAAACTGTGGGACCAGTGTGGTCCAGTGTTTTTTATTTTGTGAGACACTTTTTGACCAGTGTGGTCCAGGGGTTTGTTTTATGGGTGGGGACATTAACCGGGAGGGGGTCCAGGGTTGTTTTAGGGTGTGGGGACACTGTAGACCAGAGTGGCCTAGTGTGGTTTTAAAGGTTGTGAGAAAATGAAGACCAGAGTGGTCCAGTGTTGAAATTTGGTGTGGACACTGCAGCCCAAAAAGTGGTCCATTTTTGGTTTAAATGGTGTGAACACTGTAGCCCCAAAATTTGGTCTAGTGTTGTTTTATGGTGTGAGACACTGAAACCCAGAGTGGCCCAGGTTGTATTTTTGGTTGTGCCCACTGTAGCCCAGAGGGTCCAGTGGTGAAAAATGGTGTGAGACACTAGACCAAGTGGACTAGTTTTGTATATGGTGTGAAAACACTTTTAGCCCGGAGTGGCTAGTGTTTTTTTTGGTGTGAGACATGAAGACCAAGGGGTCTAGTGTTTTTTTTTTTGGGTTGTAAAGAAAAACTGTAACCAGAGGGTTTCCAGTGTTGTATTTGGTGTGAGCACTGTAGACCGAGTGGTCCGTTGTTTATGGTGTGAGACACTTTTAGACCAAGTGGTCTGGGTTTTGTTTTATGGTGTGGCCCACGTAACCAAGGGGGCCAGTTTTGATTTTTTTGTGAGACCCCGGGTTGAAGGAGGTCCAGTTTTTGTATTAGGGGTTGGACACTTTAACCAGAGTGGCCCGTGTTGAAAAAATTTTTTGAAAACACTGTAAAAACCAAAATTGGCCCCGTGTTTTATTATGGTGTAAAGACCGTAGCCGGGGGTCTAGTGTTGTATTAGGGGTGTGAAAACCACTGTACCCCCAAAAGGAGGGGCCCATGTTGTAAAATGGTTTTGAAACCACTGTAGACCGGGAGGGGCCCAGGGTTGTATTATGGTGTGGGGACACTGAGACCAGAGTGGACCCAGTGTTTGTTTTATGGTGTGAACACTGTAGACCAAAAGTGGTCTAGGGGTTGTATTATGGTGTGGGGAAAAACTGAAGACCAGAGTGGTCTAGTTTTGTTTTTAGGTGGGGGAACTGTAGACCAGAGGGGGTCCAAAGTGTTGTATTAGGGGTGTGAGACCCGTAACCGGGAAGGGGGTCCATTGTTGTATTTTTTGGGGGTGGGGGGGGGCAATGTAGACCAGAGTGGTCCCAGTTTTGTTTTAAAGGTTGTGAGAAACTGTGGGACCAGGGGGGGTCCAGTTTTTGTTTTATGGTGTGAGACACTTTTAGACCAAGTGGCCCAGTGTTGAAATTTTTGTGTAACACTGTAGACCAGAGGGGGTCGGGTTTTTTTATTATGGTGTAAAGACACTGTATCCAGAGGGGCCCCCAAGTTTTGGGTATTATGGTGTGAACACGTAGCCCAGTGGGTCTATTGTTTAAGGGTGTGGGGGCCCACTGAAGGCCCCAGAGGGGTTCTGGGTTTTGTATTATGGTGGGGAGCCCCACTGTAGCCCAAGAGTGGCCCCAGTTTTTGTATTATGGTGTGAGACCCCTTTTTAAAACCAGGTGGTTCCATTGTTTGTATTATGGTGGAGACACTGAAAGACCTAGTGGCTATTTGTTTTATGGTGTGAGACCCCTTTAGCCAGAGTGGCCCAGTGTTGTATTATGGTGTGAGCCCACTGTAGACCAAGGGGTCCAGTGTTGTTTTAAAGGTGTGAGACACTGAAACCCAAAGAGGGGCCAGTGTTGAAAATTATGGTGTAAAGCCCACTGTAGACCAAAAGTGGTCCGTGTTGAAATTATGGTGTGAACCGTAAAAACCCAAGTGGTCTAGTGTTTATTAGGGTGTAAAGACCCCTTAGCCCAAGATTTGGTCCTTGTTGTTTTATGGTGTGGGGACACGTAAAACCGGGGGGGTTTCCATTGTTGTTTAGGGGTTGTGAGACACGTAACCAGGGGTGGCCCAAAGTTTTTTGTATTAGGGTGTGAGGACACTTTTAAAACCAGAGTGGCTATGTTGTATTAGGGGGGTGAGCACTGAAGACCAAGTGGTCTATTGTTGTTTTATGGTGGAACACGGTAGCCCAGAGGGGTCCATGTTTATTATGGGGTGAGACACTGTGCCAGAGTGGTCCAGTTTGTATTTTTTTTTGGGTTTGTGGGGGGAAAATGGGGACCAGGTGGTCCAGTGTTGTTTTTAAAAAAAAACTGAAATGGACGAAGCTTTTTTTAAATCTTGTAGAGTTCAATACAAATTTAACAGTACAAAAACCCTTAGACCAATCGGGGTTAAAACCCTTGCATAATATATAGAATGTCGTTTTTGTGGTCGGCACGTTTTTGGGAAAAAAACCCGCCCAAAGTAAACCAAACTCCCCCAGAGTGAACAATACCCCACCCCAGAGTGAACAATACTCACCCAAGTAAACAAACTCACCCGGGATTTGAACAATTACTCCCCCAAAGGGGTGAACAAACTCACCCAAAAGTGAACAATACTCCCCCAAGTGAACAATACCCACCCAGAGTGAAAAAATTACTCACCCAGAGTGAACAAAAACCCCACCCAGAGTAAAACAATACCCCCCAGATGAAAAAATACTCACCCAAGTGAAAAATCCCTCACCCAGAGTAAAACAGTATTTCACCCAGGTAAACAGACCACCCAGAGTGAAAAATTACTCCCCCCAAAGGGTGAACAATACCCCACCCGAGTGAAAAATACTCACCCAGATGAACATTACTCCCCCAGAGTAAAAAAGTACTCCCCCAGAGTGAAAAATACCCCACCCAGATAAACATTTAATCCCCCAAGAGTGAAAGTACTAAACCCAAAATTTAACAAATCACCCGATTTAACAGTATCACCCAGAGTGAACAGAACCCCAACCCAGGGGTGAACAATACTCCCCATAGGGGAAAAAATACTCCCCCCAGAGTGAAAAATACTCACCCGAGTGAACAGTACTCACCCGGGAGTGAAAAATACTCCCCCAGAGTGAACAAACCCACCCAGAGGAACAAACCCCCCCCGGCCGAACAAACCACCCAGAGTGAACAGACTCACCCAAAATGCCCAATACCACCCCAGAGTAAACAAAACTCCCCCAGAGTAAAATAAAAACCCCCCAGTTTGAACAATACTCACCCAAAGTAACAGTCCCAAAACCCAGACGAACAATACTCACCCAGAGTAAAGCAAATACTCACCCAAAGTGCCAAACTTACCCAGAGTGAATTTTACTCACCCATGTGAATACCCCACCCAGAGGGGGGGAACAATACTCCCCGGTTAACAGAATTTCCCCCAAGCGAACAATACCACTCAGATTGAACAATACTCACCCAGAGTGAACAATCCCAAAACCCAGAAAACCCAATACTCACCCGGGGGAAAAAATACTAAACCCAGGTGGCAGTACTCACCCAGAGTAAACCCAAAACTCACCCAGAGTGAACATTCCTCCCCCAATTTAAACAATACTCCCCCAGAGTGAACAATACTCCACCCAGATAAAACAATACTCCCCAGAGCGAACAAAAACTCACCCAAAGTGAACAGAATTTAACCCAGATTGAAAAATACCCAAAGTGAAAAATTTAACCACCGAAGGAACAAAACTCACCCGATTTAACAAAAACCCACCCAGAGTGAGCAAACTCCCCCAGAGTAAAACAATACTCACCCAGAGGAAAATACCCACCCAAGTGAGCAGTATCACCCAGAGTAAACCCAATACCACCCGAGTGAACAATACTAAACCTAGATGAACAATACTCGCCCCGAGTGAACAGAAATCGTTTCAGATTTGGAACAGACTCCCCCTTAGTGAACAATACTCACCCGAGTGAACAATACTCACCCAGGGGAAAAAAATACTCACCCAAGTGAACAATTTAAACCCAAGTAAAACAGTACCCACTCAGGGGAAACAGTACTCGTCAGAGTGAACAATACTCACCCAGTGTAAAACAGTTTCGCTCAGAGTGAACAATACTCACGCAAAGTAAAAACAGAAACTCGCTCAGGTGAAAAATACCCCCCGGGGTTTTGAAAAATACCACCCAGAGTAAACAAGAGTTATCCAGGGGAACAAGACTATGACCGGGTTAATTATTGATACAGGCCCGGGGGGTAAAAATGTTCTAAGCTGCAAATTTAGCTTTGAAACTTTGTTTTCCATGCAGGGGAAAGGGAGGTGAGAGAAAGAAAAGGGAAGGGGAAAGGGAAAAGTTTGAGAAATGAGAAAAAAGGGGGAAATGAAGGGGAGAGAGAGAAAAAAAGTGTATGGAGAAGGAGGACTACAAAAGGAGGAGGAAAATTTAG
The DNA here is from genome assembly GCF_026875155.1 of Cherax quadricarinatus. Lineage (NCBI taxonomy): Eukaryota > Metazoa > Arthropoda > Malacostraca > Decapoda > Parastacidae > Cherax > Cherax quadricarinatus. The sequence continues at coordinate 31,384,766 of NC_069461.1, read as the reverse complement.
GAAGGTGGGGGGTTGGGGCCCTGAAGGGGAAGGGAAAGGGAGGAAAGGGGTATTTTGGGAATCGATGGACAAAATTAGGAATGAGGGACAATTGGGAAAAGGGAGGGCAAAATTTTAGGAATGGAGGGCCCAAATTAGGAAGGGGGGACAAAATTAAAGGAAATTGGAGGGACTTAATTAGGAATGGAGGGACAAATTTGGGAAAATTGGGGGGAAAATTTTAATTTAGGAAGGAGGGGCAAAATTGGGAAATTGGGGGGCATAATTAGGAATGGGGGGGGGGACAAATTGGGAAAATGGGGGGGAACATAATTAGGAATTTGGGGGGGCCCCAAAATTTTGGGGAATGGGGGGACAAAATTTGGGAATGGAGGGTTTAATAGGAATGGAGGGACAAAATTTGGGAAATGGAGGGACTTTAATTAGGAATGGGGGGGGCTTAATTAAAAAAAGGGGGGCATTTTGGGAAATGGAGGGACATAATTAAAGGAAAGGGAAAGGGCATAATTGGGAAATTTGGGGGGGAAATTTTAAAATGGGGGGGAAATAATTAGGAATGGAGGGGCATAATTGGGAAAAGGGAGGGACATAATTGGGAAAAGGGGGGGACAAATTTGGGAATGGAGGGCTAATTGGGAAGGGAAAGGGACATAATTGGGAAAGGGGGGGACATAATTAGGAATGGGGGGGACAAAATTTAAGGAAATGGAGGGACATAGTTAGGAATGGAGGGACTAATTGGGAAATGGAGGGACATATTTTGGGGAATGGGGGGACATAATTAGGAAGGGAGGGACATAGTTGGGAAAGGGGAAGGGCCCTGGGAAATTTGGAGGGACATAGTTGGAATGGAGGGACAAAATTTTAGGAATGGGGACTAATTAAAAAGGAGGGACATAGTTAGGAAGGGAAAGGGACAAAAATTGGAAATGGGGGGCCCAAAAATTGGGAAATGGAGGGACTTTTAGTTAGGAATGGAGGGACATAATTAGGAATGGGGGGAAATAGGAATGGGGGGGACATAAAATTTAAAGGGACTGTTGGAAATGGGGGGACAAAATTGGGAATGGAGGGACATAATTAGGAAGGGGGGCAAATTGGGAAATGGGGGGACATAATTAGGAAGGAGGGACAAAATTTAAAGGAAATGGAGGGAATAGTTGGGAATGGGGGGGGACAAAAATTTGGAAATGGAGGGACAAAATTAGGAAGGGAGGGAAAATAATTAGGAATGGAGGGAAAGTTGGGGAATGGGGGAAAAATTTAAAATGGAGGGACATAGTTAGGAAGGGGAAGGGAAAAATTTTAGGAATGGAGGGACATAATTAGGAATGGAGGGCCCAATTTGGGAAAATGGGGGGGACATAATTAGGAATGGAGGGCCCTTTAGGAATGGGGGGAAAAAAAAATTTAGGAATGGAGGGACATAGTTAGGAATGGAGGGGACAAAATTTAAAGGAAATGGAGGACGTTAGGAATGGAGGGACATAATTAGGAATGGAGGGACAAAAATTAGGAATGGGGGCCCAAAAATTGGGAAATGGGGGGGACAAAAATGGGAAAGGAAAGGGGGACATTTTTTGGAAAAGGGAGGGAAAATAATTGGGAAAAGGAGGACATAATTGGGAAAATGGGGGGAAACATAATTGGGAAATGGAGGGACAAAATTTAGGAATGGAGGGACAAAAATTAGGAATGGGGGGGGGGCCCCCAAAATTTGGGGAAGGGGAGGGGACATAATTGGGAAATTTGGAGGGACAAAATTAGGAAGGGAAAGGGACAAAATTAGGAATGGGGGGCCCAAATTAGGAAGGAGGGACTTTAATTGGGAAAAGGGAGGGAATAATTGGGAAAAGGGAGGGACAAAATTTAAGGAATGGAGGGACATAATTGGGAAAATGGGGGGGACAAAAATTTTTGGAAATTGGGGGGGACAAAAATTAGGAATGGAGGGACTTTAGTTAGGAATGGAGGGACATGGGAAAATGGAGGGACATTTTTTAGGAATGGAGGGCCCATAATTAGGGAAATGGGGGGGACTTTAATTAAATGGAGGGCATATTTAGGAATGGAGGGACAAAATTTAGGAATGGAGGGACAAAAATTAGGAAAGGGGCCCTAGTTGGGAATGGGGGGGACAAAATTGGGAAATTGGGGGGGCCCATAGTTGGGAAAAGGGAGGGCCCATAGGAATGGAGGGGGGACATAGTTGGGAAAAGGGAGGGAAAATAATTGGGAAAATTGGAGGGACAAAATTTTAGGAATGGGGGGGAAAAATTGGGGAATGGGGGACAAAATTAGGAATGGAGGGACTTTAATTGGGAAATGGAGGGACATAGTTGGAAAAGGAGGGACAAATTAGGAATGGGGGGCCCATTTTTAGGAATGGAGGGACAAAATTGGGGAATGGGGGGGAAAATGTTAAAAAGGGGGGGACAAAATTAGGAATGGGGGCAAATTTTAGGAAGGGAAAGGACAAAATTAGGAAGGGAAAGGGTTTTTAAATGGGAATGGGGGGACTTAGTTGGGAAATGGGGGAAAATAATTAGGAATGGGGGGAAAAAATTAGGAATGGGGGGACATTTTTGGGAATGGAGGGCCCTTGTTAGGAAGGGGGGGGCCCAATAATTGGGGAAGGGAGGGCCCTAGTTGGGAATGGGGGGACATAATTAGGAATGGAGGGAAAATTTTTAAAGGAATGGAGGGACAAAAATTGGGGAATGGAGGGACTTTTAATTGGGAAATGGAGGGACATATTTTGGGAATGGAGGGAAAAATTTTTTTTTTAAAGGAATGGAGGGACATAATTAGGAATGGAGGGACATAATTAGGAATGGAGGGACATAATTAGGAATGGAGGGACATAATTAGGAATGGAGGGACATAATTAGGAATGGAGGGACATAATTAGGAAATGGAGGGCAAAAATTAGGAATGGAAGGGACATAATTAGGAATGGGGGGGCCCATAATTGGGAATGGGGGGAAATTTAATTTTGGGAAAAGGAGGGACGGAAGGGGGAAAATTGAAACGATAGCCAAAGTTAGTAAATAAAGTTCGATTGTTTGGGTTTTGTGTGTGGGTGTGGTGTGTGTGTGTTGTTTTGTGTGTTTTGTGTGTGTGTTTTTGGTATGGGTTTTGTGGGGATTTTGGTGGTGTGTTTGGTGTGTTTGTGTGGGGGTTGTGGTGTTGTGTGTTGTGTGTGTGTGTGTGTTGTGTGTGTTGTGTGTGTTTTTGTGGGTGTTTTTGGTTGTGTGGGGTTGTGTGTTTTGGGTGTGGTGTGTGTGTATTGTGTTGGGGTGTGGGTGTGTTTTGGTGTGTGTGTTGTGTGTTGTGTGTTTTGGGGTGTGTTTTTTGTGTGTGGGGTGTGTTATGTGTGTTTTGTGGTGTGTTTTTTGGTTTTTGTGTTTTGTGTGTGTTGTGTGTGGATGTTGTGTTGTGGGTGTATGTGTTTTGTGTGTGTGTGTGTGGGGGGTTGTGTGGGGTGTGTTGTAGGGTTTTGGGGTATGGTGTGGGGTGTGTATGTGTGTGTGTGTGTTGTGTGTGTGTGTGGGGTGTGTGTTGTGTGGGTATGTGTGTGTAGGGTTGTGTGTGGTATGTGGGGTTTGTGTGTGTGGTGTGTGTGGTGTGGTGGGGTGTTATGGTTTGGTGTGTGAAATGTTGTGGGGTGTTTTGTGTGTGTTTTGTTTGTGTGTGTGTGTATGGGTGTTTTGGTTTTGTGTATGTGTGGTGTGGGGTTGTTGTGAAATGTTGTGTGGGGTGTATTTTGGTGTGTGTGTGTGTGTGGTATGTGGTGTGTGGGGGGTTTTGTATGTTGTGTGTGTGTGTGTTGTTTGTGGGGGTGTAGGGTGTTTTGTTTATGTGTGTTTTTGTTTTGTGTGTGTTTGTGTGTTGTTTGTGTGTGGTTGTGTTGTGTTGGGTGGTGTGGGGTGGGTGTGTATGTGTGTGTGTGTGGGGGTTTATGTGTGTGTATGTTTTATGGGGTTGGGTGTTTTGTATGTGTGGGGTGTATGTGTGTGTGGGTTTGTGTGTTTTATGGGTGTGTGGTGTGTGTATGTGGGGTGTGTTGTGTTTTGTTGTGGTGGTGTGGTGTGTGTGTGTGTGTGTTGGGGTGTGTGTGAAAGGTGTGTGTGTGTGTGTGTGTATGTGTGTGTGTGTATGTGTATGTGTGTGTGTGTGTGTGTATGTGTGTGTATGTGTGTGTGTATGCCCTTGTGTGTATGTGTATTTTTTGTGTGTGTGTGTGTATGTGGGGTGTTTTGGTATGTGTGTATGTGTGTGTGTATGTGTATAGGTGTGGTGTGTGGGGGGTTGGTGGGGGGATGTGTGGGGTGTGTTATGGGTGGGTGTTGTATGGGGGGGTTTGTGTGTTATGTTGTGTGTGTGGGATGGGTGTAGGGTTTTGTGGGGTATGGATATGGGGTGGGGGTTTTTGTGTTTTTTGGGGGTTGTGTGTATGTGTTTGTGTGAAATGTTTTTGTGTATGTGTGTGTGTGTATGTGTGTGTGTAGGTGTGTGTTATGTGGGTGTGTGTGTATGTGTGTGGGGATGTGTGTGTGTGTTTTGTTTTTTGGGGTGTGTGTGTGTTTTGTGGGGTGTGGTGTATGTGTGTGTGTGTATGTTTATGTGTGTTTTGTGTGGTATTGTGTGTGTGTGGGGTGTTTTTGGGTTGGGGGGTTTTTTTTAATGGTGTGTGGGGTATGTGTGTGTATGGTGTGTGTGTGTTTTTGGTGTGTGTGTGTTTTGTGTGTACCCCACCAAATTTGTACTACCTATTTGGGGTTTTGCGGGGGGGTGGGAGTCATAGCTCCTGGCCCCGCCTTTTTCACTGTTGCTATTTGGGTCCTCTCTCTCCCGCTCCTGACCCTTTATCTTACCTCCCCTTTAAAATATGTAGGGTTTCCCCCGCCCCCAAATACTTCACTTTCTAAAACTTTCCCACGAGGGGGGACTACCTATGACTAAAAGAAAATATTTTTCCTAACACCCCCTTTGATTCATTGGGGTCTTCAACTTCCAATTTTTGACCTCTTGTGTAGTCCCCCAAATTCTCTGGAACTTCCTGTCTTTGTCCCCCCGTTTCAAATTCCCCCGCAGTATTTTATAGGGTCGTTTATCATGTCTCCCCGCCCCCTCCTGGCCTCCAATTTTTCCGTAAAGGCCCCAAATTTTTCCCTAAAACCCTTTCTTCGAGGGACAACCCCCGTAGCTCTGGACTATTTTTTGTTGAAAAACCTTTGCACTTTCTCTAATTTCTTAAAACGTGCTTGACTAGGTGTGGTTTCCCAAATTGGCTGCAACCCCATTGGGCTGACAAAAATGGTATACAGGGTTTTGAACGACTCCTTATTGAGGAATGGGGAACGCTACCCCGTAGGTTTCCCAAAGGCGCCCTTTTGCTGCACATTTAAACTGATTTATGGGCGCCTCAGGAGGAAAAGCTCGGTTTTATACTCACCCCCCGATCTTTTTCCTTGAGTGAGGTTTGCAGTCTTTGGCCCCTAAAATTTTAAAAAGTGTCTGCGGTCTTTTTTGGGCCCCTTCCCCCCAATCTTCATGACTTTGCATTTGGGCCCGGGTTTTAAAAAAAGGAGCCAGTTTCTGGGCCCGGGTTGTAGCCTGTCCAGGCCCCTTTTTATTTCCCGCCCGATCCTCATCCGAATTTTATTCTTCTCATTAACCCTTTACATCATTTTGCAAACAAGGACACTTCTGCTATCCCTTCCCTTATGTCGTTTTACTATTAACCCAAGGGAAAACCCCCAGGTCCCCAGACTGACCCCCGTGGAACCCCGCTTTTCACAAGCGGCCCCCCTCTGGGCCCCTCGTCCCCGTACCATGGGCTCGTTTTTTGCCCTCCCTGTCAGGTTTTTCTCTGATCCTTGCAGGCCTTTTCCCTTTTTGTGTGGCGATCTTTTTAGCTTTTTTTTAGTAACCTCTTGGAGGGAAATGTGTCGAAGGCCTTTTTTCAGTCCCCAAAAAAAAGCAAATTTGATCCCTCCCTCTCTCTCTTTTTCTTACTTTTTGTCCCCCTTGTCCCTAAAACCTAGAGGTTTTTGCACAGGATTTCCTTCCCTGAAACCAAAGCTGGTTTTTTCAATTATACACTTGTTTCTTTTCCCGGTTTTTCCACCACCTTCCTCCTGATTATTTCCCTGACCTTTAAATTTTTACACTTTGTGATACAGGTCCCTTTTTTTAGTGCCCCATTTTCTGTCTCCCTTTTTTAAAAATTTTTGGAAATAAAATTTCCCCCTTTTCCCTACCCCGGGAGTTGCCCCGTTTTAAAAGAGTATTGAAGATTCCCTTTGTTTAAATTGGGCCCCACAAATTCTTCCCCTCTTTAAGGACCCCCGGAAAGATTTGTCTGGTCCCCCCCCGCCTTTGGGGGGGTTTTCAAGTTCGCAAGCGCTTCTTCCATTTCCCCCTTGGGGTTTATGTAACCCATCAAACACTTGCTGTTTTACCCCCCCGTTCTGATTTCCCGGAAATCCAAATGGTTTTTCCCCTGTAAATACTTCTTTTAAAACTCGTGTTGAACTCCTGGGAAAACCCCTTTGGGCGTTTTTGTTAAAATTTACCATCACCCTTCCTCAGTCTGATTACCCCGGTCCTTGACTTTTTTTTTTTCCTCCTTATTTTGGCCCGTTTCAAAAGTTCGGGGAGGCTTGACTTTTGATGGGTAGGGCATTTTTTATTGCCGAGCCCCCCCTTTTTTCTGGGGCATATTCATTTTCTGGCTCTTTTTGGCTTTAAACCTTTATTTTCCTGAGTTTCCTGTCTTCTTTTACCCTTTTTCCTTTTTTAGTACACCTAGTTTTTTCCTCCCCACAAACCCTTTTGGGTGAACCCAAAGGGCCCTTCTTTCTTCCCATTTTTTTCTGTTTCCCTGGGGAAAAAACCTCCTCTGGCCTCCTTTCATTTTGTTTTCCCCATAGCCATCATTTTTGTACTGGTTTTCCTGGGCATTCCTCTCCCCCCTGGGGAAATTTTTTAAAGGGGAATTCTCATGCCTGAGTAGTTTTTCCCCTTTTTTTAGTTTGGTTTTTCCCCAAACCCCTATTTCCCGCTATTTTCTCCACCTTTGGGGCCCCAAATATGTAGGGCGAAGCAAAAGAAAACCCCTTTTTCACAAACTCCCCGGGGCCTTTCATACAAGTTTCCTTTGATGGCTGAACACTCCAAAGGTGAATTTCAAGGTTTCCTCTTGCGGTTCATCTTCTCCTCTCCCCCTTGGGAGTGTCTCTAACATTTTTGATGCATGGGTTTTCCAGTTAAAAATTCCCTCCCTCTTGGGGTTCCCTGTTTCGGAACCCCCATTTGGGGCCCCGGGTTTTTCCCCCTCCAAACTCCTTGGATTGGAAAACCCCATAACTATAACTTTGCTCCCCCCACAAAGTGCTCCCTGGTACCTCGGCTAGTGTGTCGAACCCTGGCTTTTGTTGCTCTCATCGTTTTTCTTTTTCTTGGTCTCCTGCCCTTCTGTGGTGGGTTGTACAAAAAAGCAATTACACCTTATGTCCCTCAGAGGAAATTTTTCCTAAATAAATGTCCCCCTTTTACACCCCTGCCATCCATTCCCCTTTCCCTTTTCTCAAAACCCCACGGCTTTAATGAACAGTGCAACTCTCCTCCCCCTCTCCCCCCTCCTTTTTCTTTCCAGAGATTTGGTTAACCCCGGGGGGAAAGATTGAATCTGTTTTATTTTTGGTGGTTTTTTTTTTGTGAGTTTCTATTTTTGCTGGGGGGTGCCCCCTTTAAAATTTTTTATGCCACTTCAACCCCAATTATTTTTATTCCATCTGGGGATTTGTATAAACCCTACCCTTTAACTTCTTTTCTAAAAACTGTGGTCTGGGAAAGGGGTATTGGGTTTTGGGGGAAAAAGGGGGACCTGATAAGGGAAATATGGGTGGTTTTCTGGGGGGTGGGGGGGTTTTGTAATGTAGTGGTGGGGGCTTGGGTATGGGCAGGGTGTTTTTGGTTTTTGGGGGTTTGGCTGCACTTTGGGGGTTTACCGGTTGGGGGGCTTTCTATAGGAAAGCTGTGAGGGAGGGTTTTATTTTTATCTTCTTCCCGTGTCTGGGATCTCCGGGCTGCTTCTCCATTTCCCCCCTCTTTCCCCCCTTTTCCCCTTTTTATCATCTTTTCTTTAGTTTTCCCCCCTTTCGTTTGTGTTTTTGTCCCCGGCGAGAACACCCTTTCCCCCATTCCCGGGATGTCCCTTTTAAACGTGCCTTTCTCCCACAGTATTTCCCGTTCCGAGTCATTTTGCCTTGAAAGGGCATTTCACTGGGGGTTCCCTTTTTTTTTCAAAAACCCCCCCATTCTCCCAAAAAATTTTTCCGGGTGGGGCAAAGTCGTCTTCTCCCATTACTTTCATGATGCTTTCAATTGCTTTTTTTTTTTTTTTTTCCCCCCTTTTTTTCTTGCTTCAAATTTCCCCCTTTAACTTCCTGTAGCCCATACACAAAGACTTTACATTTTAAAACCCCCTTTATTCTCCCACGGGGTATCCCTTTTTATCCCCTCATTTAAATTTTATTTTCCCCCATTGCAGCTTTCCTTTTTTAGTTTTACTAGCTCTGTAATGTGCTCCCTTTGGTGTTCCCTTTTTCCCCTTTTCGGCTTTCCCCGGGCTCTGTTGTGGTCTTTTAGGGGCCCCCACATAAGCTTTGCTCTTTTATTTAAATACCCGCCCCCCATGATAGAGCTTCTACATGCAAATTTTTTCTCCTTCGTCCCTACAGGGGCCCCTTAAATTTTGGCTGAGGTAGCGGTTTCGGGTTTTTCAATCCCAAAAAGTTAAATTTGTTCTTTAAATCTGTTTCAGATTTTTCCCGTTCCTCTTCCCAAAAATTGTATCCGGGGCCCCTTTTCTTTTACTTTTACCTCCCCCTTCCTGCTTTTTCCCTGTCTATCCTTCTTCCATTTTTCATGCCCAAAATTCTTCTAGTTTTTTTTTCCCATTCTTGTTTTCCCTTTTTTTTTGAGCTTTTTGCTGCCCAAAACTTCCTTTGGGATTCCCCCCTCCTGTTTCCCTTTGGGTTTTTTTTGTTGCTCTCCCGGCAACCCATTTTTTTTATTCCCGATTGCCTCGGTGGGAAACCTTTGTAAAATTTTGTATTTAGGTTAGATTGTAAAATGTCGAGTGGGGGGAGAGGTAGAGGAGGAACGTGGCAATATGGGGGAGTAGTGGGGGGGGGGGGGTGGGAAGGGGAGTGGGAAACAAGTGGTAAGTGGGGGAGTGGGAGAGGGAAAAAGGTGGGGGGGGGGGGGGTGAAAAAGGGGGGGGGAGGGATCAGGTGAAGGAGTGAATTTTGGTGGGGGAGGGGGGGGGGGGGTTTTGTGTGAGTCTGGCAATATGTGTGTGTGTGTGTGTGGGGTTATTGTGTGTGTGTTGTGTGTTTTCTGTGTGTGTTTGTGGGGGGGTGTGGGGGGGGTGGGTAGTGTGGGGTGGGGGTGTGGATGGGGGTGTGGGGGGGTGTGTGGGTGGGTGTTGGGTGGGTGTGTGGGTGGGTGTGGGGGGTTTTTTGTGTGTTTTGGGGGGGTGTGGGTGTGGGGTGGTGTGTGTGGGTGTGTGTGTGGGGTGTGTGTTGGGGGTGTGGGGGGTTTTGGGGTTTGGGGGGTTTTGGGGGGGGGGGTGGGTGGGTGGGTGTGTGGGGGGGTGGGTTTTGGGGGGTGTGTGGGTGTGGGGTGGGTGGGTGTGTGGGTGTGTGTGGGTGGGTGGGTGGGGTGTGTGGGGGGGGGTGGGGGGGTGTGTGGGGGGGTGGGGTTGGGGTGTTGTGGGTGGTGTGGGTGTGTGGGTTTGGGGTTTGGGTTTTGGGGTGTGTGGGGTGGGGTGGGTGTTGTGGGTGTGTGGGTGTGCGTGCGCACACTAAGGGTACGAAATCTTTTGAGATTATAAAAGAAAAAAATTTTCCCAAATTTAATTCCTTAATTTAAAATGCACTTAAAATACTATATAATATTAATTGCTAACTTGTGTTTGTGTTGTGTGTGTTTCTAGCTTGTTCTTTGAAAAAAAAGGGGGGGGGTTACGTTAACACTATTTTTATTTTTGTTGGTTCACCGGGACTTTTCCCCGGCCCCGACTCCGCACACTTTCGCACTTTACTTTTTTAAGTTTTTGGGTTTTTTTTCTCACTTTAATTCCTTAAATTTAATTTTATACTTTTTTATTATAAAAAATAATTACGGGTGCACAGTTGTTTGTAGTTCGTACTTGTTTAAACTTGTCCCCAGAAAAACGGGGGGGGGGGGGTTTACGGCTACACAACTTCTGGAGTTTACCTGGCATATTTTGATAAAATTTTCTAACCCCTATCTATCTCCCGGTACTGAAATAGGGAAAAAGAGATGGTTTTTGGGTTTAAAAAAGCAGGGCGAGACACTGAACTTTAAAACAATAAAAAAATTAACCCCAAAAAGGCAAGTGATGGGTTTTTTGTCTGCAAAAACAAGGAGGTTTTTGGGGTCGGCTGATAAACCAACTCCTTCAATTTTTAAAATCCTTTTAGGAACTTTATCTTTCCCTTCAAGTTTTTTTTTTTTTTTTTCTTTTTAAAACTTGGTATTCCCTCTTTTTTCTTTAGTACAGTAAGTATGGGGCAAAAAAAAGTTTTGATGTGTTAGCTACCCCTTTACAAAAAACCAAAACTGGGGGTTGACTAATTTTTTTCTTTTCTTTCAGTATTTAATTAAACACTCTTTATGACCTTTTCACTACACTGCTTCTATAATCAACCAAAATATGTTTTTTGTTAAAAATTTCAGAACACCCGTTAACCCAATTAACTGTTTTTGGAAAATTTTTGGGGGTTTAAACCCCTGCGGCCCCGTAGCCCCGAACAGTTTCCCCACTCAAATTTTTATTCAAATTTAAAATTTTTAAAATTCTTTTATCCTTATTCACATTATTCGCAAAAATTTGGGAAGGGTATTACACCTTGTAGGTATGTTTTTACTGATTCAATCCCCGTACGATGACCGCTAAAAATAACTAGGCAGCCACTAAAACGCCTTTAAAACCCCGGGGGCACTATTTTTGCGATTTCTGTTTTTTCGTGTGTGGTGTGTGTGTGTATGTGTTGTGTGTGTGTGTGTGTGTGTTGTGGTATGTGGGTGTGTGTGGGATGTGTGTGTGTGTATGTGGGTGATTTGGGGTATGTGTGTGTATGTGTGTGGTGTTGTTTTTGTTGGTATGTGGGGGGGTTGTTGTGTGTGGGTGTATTTGTGGTATGTGTGTATGTGGTGTGATGTGTGTAAAATTTTGTTGTATGTGTGTGTTAAATTTTGTGTGTGTATGTTGTGTGTATTTTTGTGGTTTTTGTGTTTGTATGTTGTGTGTGTTTATGTGTGTGTGGGGTGTATTTTGGGGTATGGTGTTTTGTGTATGTGTGTGATGGTGTGGGGTGGTGTGTTGTGTATGTGTGGTGTGTATGTGTGTGTGTGTTTTTTGTGTTTTTGTTGTGTTTTATGGGGGTGTATTGTGTGTGTGTTTTGTGTGTAAAGTGTGTGGGGGTATGTGTGTATGTACTAACCCAATTCACCCAAATTTTTGGTTTTCAGGGGGCCCAGGCTCCCTCCCGGCCCCGCATCTTGATATTGTCTAGGGCTCTCCCTTTTCTTCTTCCTGAGCTTTGTCTTTCCTTTCTTAAAACTATGTTTTGGTTCCTGCCTCCCCCAAACCTTCCCCCGCTGGCTATTCCAAATTGCCCGACCAAATCTAAACTGAAAAAAATACTTCCCAAATCCCTGTGGGTTCTGATTTTTCAGCTTCCAGTTGGGACCCCCCTTTTCCCTGTTCCCCTCTCTGGAACATCCTAACTCTGTTTACCTTTTTCTATCCCCCGCAGTATCTTGTATGTCGTTAACATTTCCCCCGACCCTCGTCCTCCAGTTTTTCAGGGCCCCATTTCCCCTTTAAATTTAAACCTTTTCCTCGTTCGACATTCCCTTTAGCTCTGGGGCTAGCCTTGTTGCAAACCTTTTTACTTTCCCCCTAACTTCTTGACCTGCTTGACCAGGGTGGGTTCCAGACTGGTGCTGCATAACCCCCATTTTGGGCCCCAACATACACAGTGTACAGGCCCCCAAAAGATTCCTTATTAAAGGTTTTTGGAAAAGCTTTCTCAGGTTTCCAGGGCCGGGGCCCCCCTAAAGCTGCAGCGGTTATTTGGGTTTATGGTGCCTCCGGTGATGTGTCGGTTTATTGGGCACCCCAAGGGCTTTCTCCCTGAGTGAGGGCGGGAAATCTTTGCCCCCCCTAGGCCCATACTCTGTCCCGCAATCTTCTTTTTCCCCCCCCCAATCTTCATGACTTTGCATTTTTGGGTGGGTTGGGAAATTTGAGAAAACCAGTTGCTGGACCACATGTCCGCCCGGGCCATCTCTTTTCAGTCCTGCCTCATCCTCGTCCCATTTAATTTCTCATCAACTTCACTCATCTTTCGAACAGGGACACTTCAGGTTATTCCCTTTCCCTCATGTTCACATATATCAAAAAAGCACTGGTCCCAGAACCCCGACCCCTGGGGACCCCGCTCGTTTAAAAGGGGCCCCACTTTTGATTTCCCCTTTTACGTCCATGACTCGTTGCTGGCCCCCCCTGTCAAAGGTTTTTTCCCTTTTTCCATTGCAGTGGCCCCCCCTTTTTCGTGCGCCTTATCCTCCAGTTCTGCAAATAATCTTTGGGGGGGAAAATGTGTCAAAGCCTTCTTTTCAGTCTAGGAAAAAAGCAATCTAAAACCCCCCCCTTTTTCCCCGTGGGCTTACTTCTGTTACCTTTGCATTAAAAAATCCGGGGGTTTGTGATACAAGAATTTTCCTTCCATGAAAACCCCTGTTGGTTTTCATTTTTAATCTTGTTTCCTTTCCAAGGGGGTTCGACCAATCTCCCCGTAATCTTCCCCCATTACTTTGCAAACAAAACATGTCAGAGACACAGGTCTGTAGTTTTTTGCCCCCGTTTTTGTTTCCTTTCTTAAAAAATTTTGGGGGCTACATTAAACTGTCCCTTTCCCTTTCTCAGGAGGGCCCAGTTTCAAGGGGAAAAGTTTTTTGAAGGTTTTTGGTTAGAGGCACGCACAGCAAACTCCCGCCCTTTTCTAAGGACCCCTGGGGGATTTTCCGGTCCCCTCGCCTTTGAGGGGTCAAGGTCACTTAAGAGCTTTTTTCCCTCCTCCCCATTGTTCGTATGGGCTTTCCCAAAACTTGTTGGTAAAATTTCCCCCTTGATGTTTTCCCTTTTTTTTTTGGGTTCTTCCCCCCAGCCCTTTCCGTCTCTAAATGTAAAAACTTCCTTAAATCTCCTGTTTTACTCCTTTAAATACCTCCCGATCATTTCTTTTGGGGTTCCCACCTTTTTGTCCTTTAAACTGATCACCTGGTCTTTGGGCTGGTTTTTCTTTCCCCCTGATGTGGCTATTTCAACAGTTTTTGGGGCCCTCTTGAAATTTTCGAAAGCTATGTCATTTTTTCCCTACTGTTTGCTGGGGCCCCCCTCCTTACCTTTCGTACTCTTTTCCCCGGCTCTGCGGATGAAACTCCCCTATTTTCGGGTGTTTTTGCCTTCTGTACTTTTTCCCTTCTCTTTTGCACCCTTTGGTTTTTTTCCCCCTTACAAAACCGGGCGGGGTTTAAACCCGGGGTGTTTTTGGTCTTCCCCCTTTTTTACTGTTGCCCCTTGGGGAAAAAACCCTTTTCCCTGCCTCCTTGCATTTTGTTGTTAACCCAAACCCAAACCCTTTCATTTTTTGGTTTTTTCCCCCAGTTTTCTGCCCCCCTGGACCTCCCGCAGGAAAAATTCCCCTTTAAAACCAAAGTAGTCCCCCCCTTTTTTTTAAAAACAGGGCTTTTCCCATTTTTAATCTTTTATTCTCTCCACTTTTCAGCTTACTTTGTATTCAAAACACAAACCCCCGTGGTCGCTGCTCCTAGGGGAACTCTCTCTTTAATTTTCTTCAATATCTGAGCTGCCCCGGGGGAAAACAAGTTTCCCAAACTTTCTGGTCATCCCCCCCTTCACTCTGGTAAATGGGCCTAACAAAGTTGGGGCATGAGGTTTTCCAAACACCACGTCCAACTTCCCCGGGGTCTCCCCTGTTTTTTGGGACCCCCATGTGGCCGCCCGGTTTTCCCCAGTCAATCTCCCTGTTGGGTTTAAATCCCCCCTAACCCCAAAATGGGGCCCCTTTGGGGAGTGAGCTCTTTCTTTTTCCACCTCAGCAAGTGTTTTCCAACCCTTGCTCTGTTGCTTCTTCATTTCCTCTCTTGGCCCCTGCAGTTCTGTGGTGGGTTTTAAAAACAAATGCAATGGGCCCCTTTGTGTTCCCCAAATGAAATTACCTGCTATGTTTGTCTCTTTCCCCGTCTCATCTATTCCTTCCCTTTTTCCCCGAAAATTTTCCCTCTGTTTTTTTTGAACAGAGCAATCCCCCTCCCCCCCCCGCCCCCTTTTATCTTTTCCCCATGACTGGTTTTCCTGGTGGGGAAAAATTTCATCTGTTAATTTTCCCATGATTTTTTTTCTGTAACTGCTTTGTCGGGGAAATTCTCATTGATTCCTTTTTTTTCCCTTCCTCATGTTTTTTTCGTTAATCCATTGCATTTGTTAAACCCAAAACCCTTTAACTTCTGTTTTAAAACTGTAACTGGGGGTTCGGGGGGGTTTGGAAAAGAGGGATCGGGGTTTGATGGTTGGGTTTTGGGTTGTTTTAGGTTTTCCTTGGGGGGGGGGCGTGGCTGGGTCCTTTGCAGGTGGGTTTTTGGGGGGTGCGCTGTCCTTTCCCTTTGATCCTGGGGTTTTCTGCCCTCCCCCTTTTCATTTCCCCCAAATTTCCCCCCTTTTTGTTTTTTAACTCCTCTCTTTCAATTGTCTTCCTCTCGTTTCCCATGTTTTGGGGGTGTGTGGGGGTGTGTGTGGTGTTGTGTGTGTGTGTGTGTGTGGTGGGTATTGTGTGTTTTGTGTGTGTGGTTTTGGGTGTGTGTGTATGTGTGTATGTGTGTATATTGTATGTAAAGTGTTGTGTGTTTTTGGGTGTATAAGTGTGGGGTTATATAAAAGTGTGGGTGTGTGTGTGGGGTGGGGTACTCCCCCCTGATTGTGGTTGCAGGGGTCGATTCATAGTTCCTGGCGCCGCCTCTTCATTGGTCGCTACTAGGTCCACTCCCTACTTATACCCCTGTGTGTGTGTGCTAACATCCAGGTCGGGGGGGGGGGGGTTAACACTATCATACCCACTCACCATAAAACAGCCTCGTCACCGGCAAAATTGCCCCCTGAACGAGGTTGGTGTCAACAGCCAATGAAGCGTTATGAAGCATACTCAGCCAATCAGCAAGTAGAGCCCCATTCAAGATGGCTACTCTCACATCAACACCAGACACAACCTTCCATTATTTAGTTGTTCAACCTTCGTACGGATGGCGTTGCTTTCTTAAGCGTTGTTAACGAGAGATAACAACGTTTTAATTAACGTTTTCTACCGTTAGAACGGCTGAGAAAATCTTTTTTTTCTTTTTTTTTGGCCTATATTGATGAGGTCCATTAAATGTTAGACCTGTGACGCGTGTTTTAACATCTGAGACACACAAACATCTTAATATCTGAGGGGACATACAAGTGTCTAAACACCTGAGGGAGCATACAGGTGTCTAAACATCTGAGGGAGCATACAGGTGTCTAAACATCTGAGGGAGCATACAGGTGTCTAAACATCTGAGGGAGCATACAGGTGTCTAAACATCTGAGGGAGCATACAGGTGTCTAAACATCTGAGGGAACATACAGGTGTATAAACACCTGAGGGAGCATACAGGTGTCTAAACATCTGAGGGAACATTCAGGTGCCTAAACATCTGAGGGAACATACAGGTGTCTAAACCTGAGGGATCATACAGGTGTCTAAACACCTGAGGGAACACACATGTGTCTAAATACCTGAGGGAACGTACAGGTGTCTAAACATCTGAGGGAGCATACAGGTGTCTAAACATCTGAGGGAACATACAGGTCTATAAACACCTGATGGAACATACAGGTGTCTAAACACCTGAGGGAACATACAAATGTCTAAACACCTGAGGGAACATACAGATGTCTAAACACCTGAGGGAACATACAGGTGTCTGAACACCTGATGGAACATACAGGTGTCTAAACACCTGAGGGAACATACAGATGTCTAAACACCTGATGGAACACACATGTGTCTAAATACCTGAGGGAACATACAGGTGTCTAAACACCTGAGGGAACATACAGATGTCTAAACACCTGAGGGAACATACAGGTGTCTAAACACCTGAGGGAACATACAGGTGTCTAAACACCTGAGGGAACATACAGATGTCTAAACACCTGATGGAACACACATGTGTCTAAATACCTGAGGGAACATACAGGTGTCTAAACACCTGAGGGAACATACAGATGTCTAAACACCTGAGGGAACATACAGGTGTCTAAACACCTGAGGGAACATACAGGTGTCTAAACATCTGATGAAACATTCTTCACAGTGTAAATGTTTGTCAGACAAGAAGCTAGGTGTGACGGTGAAGGTCTGACAACAGAACCTTAACAATTACCGTTGTAATTGCGTTAACAGTTAATTATATGTACAAGTGACACAGCTAGCAGGTCAGCTGCTACTGTTGCTTTAACCACAAGTTACTGTTACTTGAGTGAATATTGTACTATTAACAGACCCCGTGACTCTAGCTCCTCCTCTGCTGCTATAATAAAAATAATAATAATAATAATAAATAATAATAATAATAATAATAATAATATAATAATAATAAAATATAAATAATTATTAATTATTTATAATTGTGTTAGCTCTGTCTTCACTTTATATATCTTCGTAGTTATTGATCTTCTTATAAAAATAAAAGCAAGTGGAAAGGAAAAACAATGTATGAGGTAATTTTTTAAAGTATATTAAAAATTATCAGTGGCGTTCATGGAACCTAAATCGAAGTGGATTTTAATGTGTCGGTGTAGCCTCAGTGTAGTGTGTCAGTGTAGTCTCAGTGTGGTGTGTCAGTGTAGCCTCAGTGTGGTGTGTATCAGTGTAGTATGTCAGTGTAGCCTCAGTAGCGTGTCAGTTTAGTGTATCTGTGTAGTGTGTCAGTGCAGCCCTCAGTAGTGTGTCAGTTTACTGTATCAGTGTAGTGTGTCAGTGTAGCCTCATTGTAGTGTGTCAGTGTAACCTCAGTGTAGCGTGTCAGTGTAGCCTCAGTAGTGTCAGGTTAGTGTATCAGTGTAGTGTGTCAGTGCAGCCTCAGTAGTGTGTCAGTTTACTGTATCAGTGTAGTGTGTCAGTGTAGCCTCATTGTAGTGTGTCAGTGTAACCTCAGTGTAGCGTGTCAGTGTAGCCTCAGTAGTGTCAGGTTAGTGTATCAGTGTAGTGTGTCAGTGTAGCCTCAGTAGTGTCAGGTTAGTGTATCAGTGTAGTGTGTCAGTGTAGCCTCATTGTAGTGTGTCAGTGTAGCCTCAGTGTGGCGTGTCAGTGTAGCCTCAGTAGTGTCAGGTTAGTGTATCAGTGTAGTGTGTCAGTGTAGCCTCATTGTAGTGTGTCAGTGTAGCCTCAGTGTGGAGTGTCAGTGTAGCCTCAGTAGTGTCAGGTTAGTGTATCAGTGTAGTGTCAGTGTAGCCTCATTGTAGTGTGTCAGTGTAGCGTGTCAGTGTAGCCTCAGTAGTGTGTCAGTGTAGCCTCAGTAGTGTGTTAGTGTAGCCTCAGTGTAGCGTGTCATTGTAGCCTCAGTAGTGTCAGGTTAGTGTATCAATGTAGTGTGTCAGTGTAGCCTCATTGTAGTGTGTCAGAGTAGCCTCAGTAGTGTCAGTGTAGCCTCAGTAGTGTCAGTTTAGTGTACCAGTGTAGTGTGTCAGTGTAGCCTCATTGTAGTGCGTCAGTGTAGCCTCAGTGTAGCGTGTCAGTGTAGCCTCAGTAGTGCCAGGTTAGTGTATCAGTGTAGTGTGTCAGTGTAGCCTCAGTGTAGTGTGTCAGTGTAGCCTCAGCGTAGTGTGCCAGTGTAGTGTGTCAGTGTAGCCTCAGTGTAGTGTGTCAGTGTAGCCTCAGCGTAGTGTGCCAGTGTAGTGTGTCAGTGTAGCCTCAGTAGTGTGTCAGTGTAGTGTGTCAGTGTAGCCTCAGTAGTGTGTCAGTGTAGCCTCAGTAGTGTGTCAGTGTAGCCTCAGTAGTGTGTCAGTGTAGTATGTCAGTGTAGCCTCAGTAGTGTGTCAGTGTAGTCTCAGTAGTGTGTCAGTGTAGCCTCAGTAGTGTGTCAGTGTAGCCTCAGTAGTGTGTCAGTGTAATGTGTCAGTGTAGCCTCAGTAGTGTGCCAGTGTAGTCTCAGTAGTGTGTCAGTGTAGTCTCAGTAGTGTGTCAGTGTAGTGTGTCATTGTAGCCTCAGTAGTGTGTCAGTGTAGTCTCAGTAGTGTGTCAGTGTAGTGTGCCAGTATAGTGTGTCAGTGTAGTGTGTCAGTGTAGCCTCAGTAGTGTCTCAGTATAGTGTAGCCTCAGTAGTGTCTCAGTGTAGTGTAGCCTCAGTAGTGTGTCAGTGTAATGTGTCAGTGTAGCCTCAGTAGTGTCTCAGTATAGTGTAGCCTCAGTAGTGTCTCAGTGTAGTGTAGCCTCAGTAGTGTGTCAGTGTAGTGTGTCAGTGTAATGTGTCAGTGTAGCCTCAGTAGTGTGTCAGTGTAGTTTGTCAGTGTAACCTCAGTAGTGTGTCAGTGTAGTTTGTCAGTGTAACCTCAGTAGTTGTGTCAGTGTAGTTTGTCAGTGTAACCTCAGTAGTGTCAGTGTAGTTTGTCAGTGTAACCTCAGTAGTGTGTCAGTGTATTTGTCAGTGTAACCTCAGTAGTGTGTCAGTGTAGTTTGTCAGTGTAACCTCAGTAGTGTGTCAGTGTAGTTTGTCAGTGTAACCTCAGTAGTGTGTCAGTGTAGTTTGTCAGTGTAACCTCAGTAGTGTGTCAGTGTAGATTTTGTCAGTGTAACCACAGTATGTGATCAGTGTAGTTTGTCAGTGTAAACCTCAGTAGTGTGTCCAGTGTAGTTTGTCAGTGTAACCTCAGTAGTGTGTCAGTGTAGTTTGTCAGTGTAACCTCAGTAGTGTGTCAGTGTAGTGTCAGTAGTGTGTCAGTGTAGTGTGTCAGTATAGTGTGTCAGTGTAGTGTGTCAGTGTAGTGTGTCAGTGTAGTGTGTCAGTGTAGTTGGTCTCGATGAGCATAACTTGTTTGTACTTTAAAAATTAATTGGTTATACAGAGTTAATGACTAAGTTGAGAAAGTGAGAATCATGCGCTGACATCAGCCAACTGAAACCTGAAGTTAAAACTGACGATCAGACTGACATATCAGCAGAGAACAGGTGGTGAACAACGTATGAACCCTGAGTTTACCAGTAAACTGAACAAATACATTATTTAGAACATTGAAAATCTCGTAAACCCAACTAGTAAATAAACAGTAAAATCTTAAGAGAAATTCTTCAGAAATCTGTCCAATAGGCGATTAGTAACAGCAGATAATATAGATATTTATTCTTAATTAAGAGTGTTACCAAAAAAATATTTCTTCCAAAAAAAATATCAGAAAATCTCACCAATAGGAAAGCAGAAAATTCCTTACCAAAAAACGCGGGTAAACCAAGCCAATAGGTGAGCAGGAAACCGTTAAAAAACAGAGGGAAACTTAGGAAGTTCGGAGAGAAGTGACCAATGAGCGGCCAGGAGGGATCCATACTGTTGTGGTTCTCAAGGCGATGGTGCCACATCCTCCAAGATGTTGAAGATCCATATGCTTGAGTCTCTCCTCCCGGTCAACCCAGAGGAAGACTCGGTCAACAACAACAACTACCATCAAAACTACAACCAATACAACACCTTCCATCCTCACCATCACCGTCACAACAGTGACACTACCATCAGTATCATCAGCGGCAACACTGTCAGAAGTGACGACAACGGAAATATGTTGGCCTTTGCTAGGACGCTTAGTAAAAGATATAGCAGGTGAGTCCTGATTGGTCATTGTTCTAGTACGTCAATTTTCATTGGTTAGTGAATAAGACATTTGCAGCACTTGTGTATCTTACTGCTGGAACGTTACGCCTGTAAACCAGACTTCTTCAGGCTGCTGCACCTCTGTTGAAAATTGTATAAAATATCAACAAGTTGATGAGTAAGTCACATGTGCAACAGCTGGGTGTGTTTATTGTTGTAAACCATAAAGGAACGAAATGGAGCCGGACTCTTCTCCAGGCTGAGGGACTGACCACCTCAAATACTATTTCTCCAAGGTTGATGGACTGATTATATCATCTTTATTTCACTACTACAACTGCTGCCTCTGTATTTGACTGAAGAAGCCTACTGTATAAGCGAAATGTTTCAACAATAAAGATACCCAGCTGTTGCACATGATACAGATCTACCTATCTGGAAGGAGTTACGGAGGAAGGGGTCAACGCCCCCGCTGCCCGGTCCATGACCAGGCACTGGAAGCAGTACCAATATTCTAGTTTTGACGGGATTAATCCGTCACTCTTGGTGAGAGGTGGTCAGTCCCTGGAGGCTTGAGTGACTGCTGCCAGTGTTATATTCACTTGTACCTGACTGAAGAAGTCTGGTTTGCAGGCGAAACGTTTCCCCAATAAAGATACCATTAGTATCGTATACCATGAATAATTGATCTCATTAGTTAGTGTGTGTGTTAGGTTACAAGCCTATCGACTGCACGTCGCTCATTAAGGCTGCAATTCACCTGAACAATCATAACATTGAATATGCTAATCTCTTAAGTGAGTATTAAAGTAAACTCTGGGTATATATAAATACAAATATTTACTTATGTTCTACATGTGTTCACATTACATATTCTACCATCAAAGATGTTCTTATTGTTGTAGTAGATAATAACTTCTCTTGGTTCATTCTATCAACAAGTCAACTTTTGCTGATCATTGATCCAATAACTCAAGATTGTCATTGTTCCAACAACCAAATTATTACAGAAATTTGTGAATTCTTGCTTTAAACTGCCGCCTGTTAAGATTTCAGTATTATTTGCTGTTGTTGTGTAAGATGAGTTATGATTGGCTTGTGCTTCATCGGGTGACCCCTGATTGGTCAATGCTCTGCTGGATGGGTTATGATTGGTCAGTACTTCATTAGGTGAGTGTAGGAGATTGGTGTTATTATTATTATTATTATAAAAATGAAGCTCTAAACTTGGAGATGGGTGTTAATATTAGGTAAGTTAGAGCGAATCTTGAGTTGGAGCTTCCAGGTGTACCTTGAGTTCCCTGGGTGTGTGTGCTCCCTCCTCCTGCCACCTGCTGATTGATTTCAACACCTTGAATATAGTCAATCCTGCTGATGGAATATGGCATGGAAAAATAGCTGACTTTTGTTCCCACTGTGTAATTATCATATTGAATAAGGTAGCAATACATTGATGATGTGTTAAATTTCGTGAAATATAAAATTATTATTATTATTATTATAATCAAGGGGGAAGCGCTAAACCCGGAGGATTATACAGCGCCTGGGGGGGAAGTGGAAGGCATTCAGGCTTAATTCGGGGAACTGGAGCACAGATCCAATTCCCTAAATCAAGAGCCCCTCACCAACATCAAGGAACCTTCCTTGAGGGATGAAATATAAAAGAATTTGTTACTCTTTGTGTTGGAGGTGTTGTCGCGCACTCCCTTACCGGTTCCCTCTCTGCCACTGTCCTGTCCCACTCCAGGTATACAAGACTACAGTGTCTTGTGGTCTTCAGGGCGCTTTCTGTCTTAGGATCATGTTCAGAATTACATATGACTGAAAGCTTAGTTTAGTAAGGTGCTGTTTGCCATGGTAGAATCTCCCAATCCT
The DNA here is from genome assembly GCF_026875155.1 of Cherax quadricarinatus. Classification (NCBI taxonomy): domain Eukaryota; kingdom Metazoa; phylum Arthropoda; class Malacostraca; order Decapoda; family Parastacidae; genus Cherax; species Cherax quadricarinatus. Next base: position 31,362,881 of record NC_069461.1, on the reverse strand, counting down.
CTTGAAAACTCACCATCTGACCACTGTGTTCCTCTCTCCCTGTGCACCTGATAACCAATATTCTCTCATATTCCCTGTCCTCCTATCTCCTGTTTCCTGGCTCTTCCCTCATTATTTCCCTCTCATCGTGTTTCCTCTAACTTCATGGTCCCCCTTCAAATTTTTTACTTCCTGTCCCCAGTTTTAAGGTTCTTTTCTTCTGCATTTTGGCCGATTTTAACCCGTTTGGGCAATTTTCCTTTTCTTTGTTGCATACTGAAAGTTTCTTTCCCCAAAGGGAAAACGACCCTTCCCCCTTTAGATCCCTTTTCTTTTCCCTTAAAAATTTCCCCCTTTAGTTTAAGGGCTTCAGGGCCCCGGCCCCCCTTTAGACTCCCAAACCTTTAGTTGAGTCCAGACCCTTCCCCTTTAGGGCCCTTTTTTCATTTTTAGTTTTCGACCTTCCCTTCGGGCCCCTTCCCTTTATTGTTTTCGACCTTACCTTCTATTAAAAACCCCAAAAACCCAAATGGCCTTTTTTCCGGGTGTAAAGGAAAACAAAAATAAACACAGCAGAAAAATTTTGAAATTTATTATCCTTCCCCCTTTTTAAAAAGTTAAAATTGCCCCTATATACAATATGTACGTGATAGGGGATTAGTGCCCCTCCCGGTTTAACAAGGGCCCAAAATTGAAGCCCCTAGGGGCAACCCTCTTCCCAAACCCGCTCTAGGGTTGGGGTTTAAAGGGAAAACGGGGAAATGGGACCCAATTTAAACCCCTGCGATTTCCCAAAAATCTTTTTTTTTGGCGGGGCCTGGTTTCTTTGTTGAACGACGGGGCCCCCTGTAATCTCAGTCACCCGGTTTGGGTGGGGGGGTTAGCCTGTAAATGAGGGGGGGGGTACTGGGGCCCCAATAAAGGTTACATACCTTTAGCGGGCCCTTCATACTCTTCCCTTTAGTTGAGCTTAAGACCTTGCCTTCAGACTCCCCCTTCAAATAAGTCTTCAAGTTATACCATCATTCCCAGGTAATTTTAATCCCCCAACCCATCATCCTTTCCTTCTTCTCGTTTTTCCAATTTGTCATTTTTCCTTGTTCCCAACACACACACGTGTGTGTGGGGGTGTACTCACCTATTTGTACTCACCTGTTTTGTGGTTGCAGGGTCGAGTCTTAGCTCCTGGCCCCGCCTCTTCACCGGTTGCTACTGGGCCCTCTCTCTCCCCGCCCCAAATGAGCTTTATCAAACCTGTCTTAAAAACTGTGTATGTTCCCGCCTCCACTACGTCATTTTCTAGGCTATTCCACTGCCTGACAACTCTATGGTTGAAGAAATACTTCCTAATATCTCTCTGATCATCTGTGTCTTCAACTTCCCAATTGTGGACCTTGTTTTGTTGTCCTCCGGAAAACCTCTCTTTGTCCACTTTGTCTATTCCGCGCAGTATTTTATGTGTCGTTATCATGTCTCCCCTGACCTCCCTGCCCCTCCAGTGTCGTCAGGCCGATTTCCTTAATCTTTCTTCATGGGGACCTTCCCCTTAGCTCTGGAACTTACCTTGTCGCAAACCTTTGCACTTTCTCTAGTTTCTTTGAAGTGCTTTAACAAGTGCGGGTTCCAAACTGTGCTCCCATACTCAGTATGGGCCCGGGTGACATACACGTTTTACAGTGTCTTGAACGATTCCTTATTAAGGTATCGGAACGCTGTGTGTGTGTGTGTGTGTGTTTGTGTGTGTGTGGGTGTGTGGTGTGTGTTTTGTGTCCCTGTCTGTCTGTCTGTTGTTGTCTGTCTGTCTGTGTCTGTGTGTCATCTGAAACAAAATATCAATTTATTACATAATGTTAGAGCTCAAAAAACATAGAAATTCTCATAAAATGACTAATACTTACTTGTTGACCAAGTCAGGCTCAGAACCCACTGATCCGTCTTTTGCAGTGAAGTCTGTTACAGTGACGTTATTGCAGTGACTTTTTCTTTTGCAGTGGAGTCTGTTGCGTGACATATTTTGGCAGGCGACGTATGTTGCGGGTGACGCATGCTGCAGTGACGTATGTTGCAGCGACGTATGTTACAGTGGCGTCTCAACATTAGATAATGACGTAAATGTTATCACTGGATTTTTTTTTTTTTTTGAGTATCAGAAGATAATAATGAGGACGAGAGAAAAAAGGAGAGAGAGAGAGAGAGAGAGAGAGAGAGAGAGAGCTGAAGGAAAAATAAATGGGGAAGAGGTGGAAAATATTTGACAGAAACGTAGAGAGTAAGGAAACTGTGGGTAGAAAAAGTGTGGGTAGATGAAGTGAGTTAAGTACAACCTATCTATAATGCACCTGTAATATGCATATAACTTAGGTGTTGCTGACTGCAACATTACCTGCAAGTGCAGTCTTGCATCTTATAGACTTTCAATATCTGTATATCCTAACTGCACTTTTACATATAACCATATTAGGCCTCATGTAAAATTAATCTGGGACTTTACCTGTGTCTACCTAGTTTGAACTGTAGTTTGTCTCCTAGTCTGACCTGTAGTTTATTTGTCTACCTAGTTTGATCTGTAGTTTACTTGTGTCTACCTCGTTCCGAAACCCCTTTTTACTGTCTACCTAGTTCTGACCCGTAGTTTAACTTGTGTCTAAACCCAGTTTGACCTGTAGTTTACTTGTGTCTACCTAGTTCTGACCTGTAGTTTATTTGTGTCTACCAAGTTCTGACCTGTAGTTTATTTGTGTCTACCTAGTTCTGACCTGTAGTTTACTCCTGTCTGCCTAGTTCTAAAATGTAGTTTACTTGTGTCTACCTAGTTCTGACCTGTAGTTTACTCCTGTCTACCTAGTTCTGACCAGTAGTTTACCTGTGTCTACCTAGTTCTGACGTGTAGTTTACTCCTGACTGCCTAGTTCTGAACTGTAGTTTACTTGTGTCTACCCAGTTCTGACCCGTAGTTTACTCCGGTTTACCTAGTTCTGACCATAGTTTACTTGTGTCTACCTAGTTTGACCGTGTTTACTCTGTCTACCAGTTTACCAAATAGTTTTCTTGTGTCTACTAGTTTGACCCGAGTTTCTCCGTCTCCTGTTTGACCCGTAGTTTACCCGTGTCACCTGTTTGACCCTTTGTTTACCCTTCTACTAGTTTGACCAGTAGTTTACTTTTGTTCCCGTTCTGACATAGTTTACCCTGTTCCTGTTTGACCTGTGTTTTCCTGGTTTTTAAATTTCTGACCCGTAGTTTACGTGTTTTACCTAGTTCTGACCGGGGTTTCTCTGTTACCTAGTTCTGACCGTAGTTTACCTGTGTTTACCTAGTTCGGGGCCTGTAGTTTATTGTCTACCCAGTTCGACTGTTGTTTACCTGTCTACAAGGGTTTTGCCTGTATTTACTCCCGTTTACCCCAGTTTGACCGTTTTACTCTGTTACCT